>CM069238.1:8988902-9336402 GCA_035582765.1 Acer negundo | reverse complement strand
TGGAGATTGTTCATAATCAAGTTCCCTACCTTTTCCCAAAGATTTTACAATTTTTTGATTGATTTTTAGAGCAGTTCCACTGTTAAAACCGAACTAGCTCAGGATTTTAAGGTATTAAGCCAAAGTGTGCGATTTCATCTTTTATGATTCTCAATTACCTTGGGTTTTCTTCTTCCACATGTATGTGTATGTATGATGAAAGATATGAAGAAGGATAGCTTCATATCAAAGCAAATCAAGTCTAATTAGAGACAAATGTGAACTAGTTTTCTATTATTCTAGTATTTCACATGTTTGAGTGTTGTATTGTGCTTAGCTTGATATCTATGATTAATAACCTTGTCTTGTGCTTGGATCTTTTAATTGAAAAAATCTAGGATTAGCACATTCGATTTAGTGTTTAGAGCTATCTATGATTTAATTGATTATTCATTACATCATTGCTCTAAATACTTGCTAGAATATTCATTGATCATAGTTTGTGATTCTAGCATTTTTGGTGTATGTTTCTAATATTTTGAATATGTACTTCATGTATATAATTTATTCAAGTATTAACTTTGTGAATGAAACTAGGAATTACATGTGTTAGGTGTTTCAAATTTTCTAGATTTCGAATTCATTGTTTTATGACTATACAATATTTGACTTGTGTGCTAACATGAATAAGTCTATGTCTACATGATTTGTACATGATCCATACATCTTATATGTTCATGCATCATCTTGTGTGATTGCATCTCTTGGATTCTAAACTAAAAAATCATACATTGTGTGCTCATTGCCTAATTCTAGTTTCCATAGCTCATATTAATCATATATCTTATGTTGAATGTGCTTGCATCATGTGCTTCACATAGATCGCTTGCCTTGTAAAAGGTGGAAGTCTTAACTAAGGGTGTGAGGCTATAATAAGTTCAAGCAAGGGAAGTCTTGGCTAAGAGGTGCGAGGCCTCTAAGTAAGTCTGAGCAAAGTCTTGTCTAGGGGTGTGAGGCTCCGGTTAGACAAGTGTGGAAGACTTGGCAAGGGGTGTGAGGCTTCTATAAGTCCAAGCAAGAAAAGTCTCTTGTTGTTGAGTGATTCTTCAACATAAAGTAAAGGAAGTCTTGGCATGAGCTGTGAGGCCTCTAGTAAGTCTGAGCATGGATGTTCTCTAAAGGCATGTGATGTGTCTCAGTTAGATAATAGGCAAGTTTCTCTGTAGCGGGATTTGATAGGATGGATATCCAATAAATTGTGATACATGAGAATTGGTCACATTTAAGGGTGTACTCTTGTTTAACTAGTGAAAAACATTTTGCCGGTGGTTGTGGATTCAACTCATGGATGTTTCCTCTCCGGAGGTTTTACCACGTAAAAATATCATGTATCAAGTTTCTCTTTCCTTATCTCTTCGATATTTGTTTATATTAATAGTGATTTCTTGATGGTCACCCAGTCAACGGTTTAGGTCAGTGAAAACATGTAAATATGAATGAAATAAAGGATGCAATAATGATAAATAATAGCTAGAGCCAAATACATGGTAAAGCTCCGGTGATCGGACAAACGTCCACGGGCCGTTGCCTCAGCAACTTAGTCAAATCCATTATAATTGTTTGAATGATACACACTCTGATCTCTCTCTCTCTCTCTTTCTCTCTCTCTCTCTCTTGCTATGATTTTTTGACCTCGTTTACTGTGTTTTGTAGGGTTATTTATATATGGTGCTAATAAGGTTTTGGGTGCCGCTAGGGTTTTGTATCGTGGCGTACAAATAGAGGATTACAGAGTTGGTTTTAGGATTCTTTTCCTATGTTGATATTATCACGTGTTTAATGTCATTGAATCCAAATCTGCTTTGGATTTTAATAGCCTAAGGTATAGGAGAGAAGATCCGTTTGTTTCCTTGTTGGACTCTTGGTGACCGTATTGTGGTCATCTTCTGATTGCATGTCTTTGTTGGTTTACCTTGTAGATGGGGGATAAGGCTTAATGTATTTGTTCATATTTGTGCCAAGTAGAGTCGAATAGGTTTACTCTTCTGCTCTGTTTGCTCGGCTACATTTGGTGTTGTTGTTCTGATTTTGTTACGCTGGTGCCGAGCGACCTGTCCATATAGGGTGCCAACGTGTCTTCTTTGACTTTCTGCTTACGTGGCCATATTGGTCCACGTTATTTGATGACGTGTCTTCTTTGGCGAGTTTTACATATAACAATACCCCTTTAAAAATCTGAGCCAAGTAAACATCGAAATGGGAGTCCTGATCTCTCTATTCGGCGAAAGGTATTTAAAGACCCTACTTGGCTTTTACCCGATCAAGCTAGCTCTGCTTGAATTTGTCTTTTTCTTCATAAATGTCTCATTAAATATAGAAGTCAATATTCCTTATTAACTCGAAACATTAATGACTTGTTTTAATTGTGTCCGTACACATTCGATTCATCCCTCAATCAAAATTTTCTGATAGTGACGTTTGGAGCCTTTGACACCTCAAAGTATTCTTCTGTTGCCACTTGTCGCTTGCAGTTTGGAACACGATCTCTCTGCTATCCTGCACGATACCCACGTCACTCACCAAGCGTTTTCGTTTCCCGCTTCTCTATGACTCCGACCTCGGGTTTTAAATTTGGAAATCGATACCTTACCTATTTAAGCTGGCGTTGGGAGTGATTTGGATCACTTTCTTTTCTTCTTCCATTTTTTTCACAAAGCCTCCAACTATATTCTTCATTCGAACCCAGAAAAAACCCAAATCCTCCAAGTTCTCATAGCCAGCATAGTGCACAAAAATGTCACCAACCTTATCACGGTCAGGGCCTAGAAGATAAAGGAAACAGATGTGGAAGAGGAACACTGAGCGACCTGTAATCATTTTTTGGCCGAACGGGTTTGCGCTTATGACATTGAGCTAAACGTAATCGGCAACAAAGAAATTCGCCAATACATGGCTATATTCGAACTGGATAAGGATCTTGTTCAGCTGGAGATGAACGAGGACAAGGCCGTATGGAACCCCCCTTTAGGAAAGGTAGCAATTTATGGGGCTATGCTGAGCTATGGCGTAACTCTTCCCCTTTAACCTTTCATCACTTGGTTGTTAACGGAAGCTCAAATCTCTCCGGTCCGGTTGGCTCCAAACAACTATCTCATTCTGATGTGTCTGTGGCATATGTGGTACAGGATGAAATTGCCACCCCCACCCCTAGTGAGATTAGGCACCTTTATACCCTAAGGCAATTGGGTAGGTCGGGGACATACTTCCTTCTTTCCAGCAAACCCAACCATTGGATCCCGAAGAGCGTTGAAGTCATTAGGAACGTCGAGGTGGCCACGGGTGACAAGATGAAGAGCTTTGTTTGGGGGTTTCCGTCCTCTAACAAGTATTGGAAGAACAATCGGTTCTTCGTTGGTGGCGATTGGGGCCAGTTGATTGTGCCAAATATGTAGTTTATTTATGACCTCAATTATGTATCATTTGTTCCGTTTTCATGCGTTTTTACGTCTCTAATGGGTTGTTATGTGCGTAATTGTAGGAAAATGTTCAATGATGGGTTTGGAAGCATGTTGCGGTTGTGCCGGTAAAAAAGGGGCAAAAAGAAAAGATAGATAATCTTCAGCAACTCTAAGTGCGGGTCAGTGCGAGTCCCAACCGCACTCCTTCCCACAGTCGGGACCTGATGCTTGAAGAACAGTTAAAGTGCAGGTAAAGTGCGGGTCATCCAACCGCATTCCACCTATACTGTTGCCAAAACCAGAGAAGCCGATTTGCACCTGACATTTAAAGTGCGGGTAAAGTGTGGGTGATCCAATCGCACTCCACCCGCACTATTTCCTAGATCCGAAAACTGAAGTGGAAGAAAACCTATAAAGTGCGGGTAAAGTACGGGTAAAGTACAGGTGATCCAACCGCACTCCATCTGCACTCTGCGCACAACAGCTTCTGTTTTTAAGCATTTTGTGACCTATTCTTGTAATGCTATAAATAGAAAACCATGCCAGCGGCTCCCAACATCCCACAACACTTAGAATATCATAAACTTACTAATTTTAGCTCTTCGAACTCACTCCCTTCCATCCAAACCATCTCTACTCAACCAAAAGGCAACTAAGGAGATTTGGATTCAAGGCTTCAAGAAAGGAGATTATCTTCAACGGAGGAGATTATCTTCAAGGGTTTTCTCTCAATCTATTCTCTTAGTTTTGTATTTGTTGATTAGAACATGAGTAGCTAAAATACCCCACTATTGGGTTGATGTTATTTTTTTGATGGATATTGGGCTTGTAAATAAACTCTATGTTTTATATACATATCTATCTCTATGTTTTATTCTTTTGCTTTGAATGATTTCATTATTGATTTGTTGGGATACACCATCTTAGCATGTTAATTTGGAATCTTTAATGCTTTATTGAATTGAAGGATTTTTGGAAATCTGACTCAAACAACCGCAATCGTAATCTAACCTCGAACGAGTGTCCGGCACTATACACCCTAGGTTGGCACTTGTGAGAGGATTAGAAGCCCTTCATTATACACCCTAGGTTGGCTACTTTAGTGATTTAACGAGAACTAACTTTCGAGTAAAATCCGGTTGAATAACCTTAAGCTTCATCCAATCTCAATCGAGTGGCCTCCGCTATACACCCTAGGGCGGCCACTTGTGAGGGAATTGGAAGTCATCGCTATGCACCCTAGGATGGCTACATTAGAAATAGATTGAGCCATAGTTAGATAGATGAGCTTCATGGTTAGAATCCCAATTGAGCAACTAGCCACTATTGATCACTTATGAGGGATTAATCGCTAGTAGGGGTTTTCGCTACACATCCTAGGTTGACCCCTTGCTAGTGATAAATAGCCAATTCTATACACGCTAAGTTGGTTACATTTGTCAAAACGTGCATAAATGAGAGTTTGTTGCAATTGCCACAATATTTGCTTACGAGTCCATCAACTCCATAGTTCCATCATCATACATTCATCACTCCATTCACATCCCATTTAATTACATTCATAGTTTAGTTTATATTATATTTTCACCTACCATATACTTTACTTTTATGCTCACTAGTTCTATTAATCATAATCTTATCACCGCTACCCCGATCTCAGTGGACGACACCCATGCTTACCGCTTTACTCGTATTTATACTTGTGAACACATCGCATAGGTTTTATAAATTGTTTTGACAAACGGTTTTCTAACGGTGAAAATCTTCTCATCAAATGGCACCGTTGCTGGGGAACGGTGTGCGTAGTAGTGGTTAGATTAGTTTTAATCCTATTAGTTTATTAATTGTTTTTAGTTTTTTTAGTTTCTTTTTATTTCTTTGGCAGTTTTTGTTTTTGTTTGTTTCAGAACTCTGTGGATTCCTTTTGGCCAAATTTTGTGTCAAGCAGCGAGCTTAATGAGAATATCTACAACACGGATTGGAGGACTCACCAAGACTCGTCATGGAGCAATAGTGAGAATTCCAACGATCTTATGCCACCTATCTGGTCAAACCATGGAATAGAGTCCGCATTCAAAGACAATTTCAACATATCCAATAAGGCCACAACTCAAAACTACAATGAAGCCTCATACCAATCCGAACAAGAAGAACAATGCAAGAGGATGATAAAGATGAACATGGAGCTTATGAGTATGTGTAAAGAGCTAGTGTTAGCAAGGGATGTATTGAAAGAAGAGAATGTTCTACTTCAAGAAAATACGATGACAACTTCCCGACAACAAGAAGAAATGAGGGAAGACTACAAGAAAAATATACAACTCTTGAAGGAGAAATTAGAAGGCAAGGAAGCCTTGGAAAGAGTGAAAGTGGATGAGCTTGAACAAGGAAACAAGAAGCTCAAACTTAAACTTGAATCACTCAAGGTGGAAAATGGTACACTCCAAAAGGAAATAGGGGAAATTTCTGAAAAGAACTTGGAGTTGGGCGAACACGTGAGAAACCTTATAGCCCAAAAGTGTATTCCCCTAAAGGATTTTGACGAGATCAATAAGGACTTTTCCAAGAGGATGCAGCTAATACAAATCGAAATGAAACAATGGACAAGGCTTTGGAGATAATAAAGAAGACAAAACTTGACCACCTTGCGGATCTTTCACAAGCTAAGCAAGAAATTGAGGCAATAATGAATGAAATGGTTTGACTTCCAAAAGAAGAGGAGATTGCCATGAGTCAAGGAAATCCAAGTGCCAACCTTATAAAGCCTAGTCTTAGCAAGGCAAGGAGGAAGAGAGCTAAAAATAAAAGTAAGCAACCTCTACCTCCACCTCCACCTCCAACAAAGACCCACCAACAAGGTATCATCCTTAACCCTATCACCATGTGGTACCATCCTTTTAAAATAGGCCAAGAATATGAAAGACATGGCACACGGGAGAATTTTAAACATATAAAGAATTATAGGTATGTTAGGAAGGTATGGGTTGAGAAGCCTAAGAATAGGAGGAGTCCTCTTAGGATAAAGAAAATTTGGGTGAGGAAGGACCTAGTGAACCAAATTAGAAACGAGGGCAAGGAAACGATAGGGAAATCATCTATGTTTGTTTGGGTTGTAAAGAAGAATGAATTCCCCAACTTGGTTAAACCACCCTTAGTTAATCCTAGCCACATCCCAAATGCAAAATGTTGAAAATCTTCGTGCATGCTATATTGATGCTTTATTTAGTTTAAAAATTGCACAATTGCTGGAACTTTCTAATAAGTTTTGTGAGTGTTTAGATTTTCTATTGCTTCTTGAGGAAGCGAATTATGTAGCATGTGCGATAAAGCATCATCTTAGAGTTCAAATAGCTGAAATGCCATGTAAACGTCTTGCCTAGACGATAAATAAAGTGCTTATGGGAGGCAACCCACCAATGTTTGGAAATTTTGAACATTTCCCTTTTTAGTTTTATTTTCGCTTTCATTTCATAATTGTGTTGTTAGGATGTATTTGTTCGAATGATTATTTTTGTGGATGATTGAACCGAAGGCTCTTATGCATGCGCTAAATGATTCTGAGCCGGAGGCTCTATTGCATGATTGCAATTGTATTGGTTTTAGTGCTTTATATTGTTTAATTCGGTTTGGGGGTTGTTCATGCCCCATTCCATCAATTTGCTAAAATGCTTGATGAAAAATTTGTGTTCTTGTTCTTCATTGATAAATTGCACTGTTGTTGGGCATTAAATGTGGATGATTAGTGCCTAGGGTTTTTTTTTAGTCATGTTAGGTGTGCGTCGCTAGGCTGGACTCTCGTGTCTTCCACATTGAGGACAATGTTGGGTTTTGGTTTGGGGTGTAGATGCTTTTTTTTTTTAGTCGTCTTTTATGTTTTGAGTCTTTGAGTCTTTTTGTGTCTATTTTTTCAAATTGTCGCATGGCCAAAATTTTCGAACTTTAACTAGCTTGAGTGTGATACCTTGAGTGTGTGCTTGTGGCGAGTTTATTTATACGTAGTGTGCTTAATTGAGTAACTTGTTGTATCTCTAGGGTCTCACTTGCATGTCATGTGCTAGTCCCATCCTTTTTTTGCTTAAGTTGAGGTGACTCGGTGCTCTTGCTCCTTGTTCTAATAGTGGAGATTATCGAGTGAGTTCACAAACACAAGCCTTAAAGAACGCATTTGAGTGTTATCATTTTTTCTATTCTTAAACACTTTTCTCGTTATATGCATCATGTGCCATAGGACATGCATCTTCGTTTGTGGATTGCTTGATGGATGCTTTCATTCCCTTGATAGATAGATTTTGAAACAAATAATGCACGGTGTGTATAATATCAATCTATGGGGGAATAGATTTTATCATTTTTTATCCACTTTTCGTTATTAGTCAAATATACTAAAATACCCTTAACTAGTCAATTTATATATCAAGTGTAATAGATGCGGAATTATAAATGACACTTGATATTTACGTGGAAACCTTCAACAGGGAAAAACCACGGGCTCATAAGTACGCCACACTCAAACTTCGAATCCACTAATTGCGATAGCAAATACAACCTAATCCAGGTTTGACGTCCTAATCCCGACCAATATCCCGCTATCACTACCCTCAGGCCTTTAAAAGCGGATCTAGTTCAATTTGCTTGAGAGACCATATAATCCCGATGTAGAGACCTAATCCCGGTGTAAAGACCTAATCCCGGTCAATCTCACAAGACTTACTTCTCAATGAAGAGATTAAACATCCTATGTGAATATATGATAATATTCAAGGAACAAACAAGGCTAGGGAACCTTAGATGCTTATCTAAAATGACAATATAACAATTAATTCATTCCTAGATATCAAAAGCTAAATAAGATGTCATAAAGCTTAGCTAAACATAGATTAGGCAATCCTATGAAGCTATCTAAATACAACACTCAATTAATACATCACAATCAATCTCTATTTTGTATCTAGAATATATTCTAAGAGCATACAAATGATAAAAGAGATAACTTGTTAAGAAAAACACTAAAATTAGATGAAGTAAGTGAAAATCTTATCAAGCAAGATGTGATTATGCAAACCTGTGCATGGATGCACTCTGTGTGAGCATAGATGATGCAGTATGAAGTTTTATGCAAAAAGGAAATGCTTTTAGTGATTAAAGCTGAATTCTTGATGATTTTTTTCTCTTGAAATGTGCTCAAAGAGAAAAATATGATTTTGGAACTCTTAGGGCTGACCTAAAATGAAAGTGGGATATTTATAGGCTCCCAACAAAACTGTAGTGTCTTGGACTTTCACGCAAGGTGGACTGCTGCGATCGTCGACTGCCGTGGTAGTCGACTGCCGCTGTTGGGTTAACCGTGGCACTTCAACCGCGGCACAGAGAATGTATCTCTGTCGCCAGTTTGCCGCGGTTGATCCAACCGCAGCAGAGAAGGGACATCTCTGTCGCTAGCATGTCGCGGTTATCCAACCGCGGCACTGCAACCGCGACAAAGAAGGTCAATGCCTTCTCATGTAGCTTCTCACACAAAGATCATGCAATGGGTGCAAGTGTGTGAGTAAAGTGAATGCATCCTAATGCCTAACATGTTATGGCATTTAACTAGCAAGATGCAAACAATTAAACATGCAAGAAGAAAGATTAATGAACATTAATGCACACAATATAAACACACACAACATACAACAAAAGACATATGCATGGGTTTTGGGTATGTGCAACTATCTCTTCAAAGCAAGTAAGCACTTAGAAATTTACCTTTGAAGTGCTCGATCTCTTAAGGTCTTGAAAGGGACTTTGAGCTTCAATCTCAATCACCTAAACTACCCTTACATTCAAACCCCAAAATATGGTTTGTCCATGAAATAAGCCAATCAAAATATAGGAATTCTAACAATCTCCCCCTTTGGCTATTTCGTGACAAAACCACCACTCATATTGATCCTCACAACATAAATAGAAACTAAAAGGATTTTCTACATTACAAAGAGATAATTAAAAAATATATCTTCAAGTCTTCAATCTCTTGTAAAACAATCAATCCTTCACAACAAAGTTTCTATACTTTCCAATACAAGTATGTGAGATTAACCATGTGAGAATAAAAAAGCATTTGCATTTAAGAATTTAAGCACAACACCATGCAATGTATGAGTGTAATGCAATGCTCCCCCTTAATGGGTTACTTCCCCTCAATATATTGTCTCCCCGATATGCACAATTGCTACTACAATTAGCAACTCCCCTTACCACGAATCTACTCCCCCTCTCATGATATAGGCAAAGGAGTAGTCCCCAACTGGGTCACTTAAGGCAAAGAGAGAAAGTAGCATACAAGATATTTGCATAATCATATCAGCCACTTTATACAACTCAATCAATTGGAGAGAACCAAGGAGATTTATTTTGTGAAAATGTATGAATTAAACAATGCTTTACATACAAGACATGTAGCATTCAAGTCCAAAATACAATGGTATTTGGCAAAGCAAATGACAAATGTTTCCAATAAATGTCAAATCAATTTCAACATTTGTCATGAGAGAAGCAAGGATATAAAGATTTCATTGAATTTAATTTGAGAGCAATTATATCCAACTTTATAAGCTAAACATGGCATGAGCGATTTTGCACCCTATTCAATTTTTCTTGGAATATTTCCCGTATGATAGTAACCATGTTCAACAAATAAAGAAAGAGAGACAATTAATTTTCATTTGAGTCTCATTCGCTTTTTCACACATTGTTTTGCATTTAAAAATATGCAATCATTAATTCATGCTTTTTCATTTTGCATTAGCATGTCAATTAAGAATCATCATTTCATGATGATAACTATAGGTCATTCAAATTGTACTTCCTATGTATATCTCCTGGTCCAAAAATGAATGTTTGAGCATAAATATGACATGGATTGCATTCAAAGCATGGTTCAAACTTATTGAAGTATAAACATATAAGCATATGTGCAACCAAGCTACTCAAGCAATTAATAAATAAGCATAAGATATATCAAATTTTTGCATGTGACAAGTATGCAAAATAGCTCTCTTTGCTTGAGTTCCCCATATGAGGTCAAAATCTATACCACTTCAATGAAGGGTATGAGGTCCTAAAGACCTCCCAAGTCCGCTAGACTTAGTTGAACGTATATGAGACTTGTTAGTCCCACAGCAAGCAGGTTCATTGTTTCTTTTCCACTTAGGTGACACAATTTCAATCCTAGTGGTTAAAGGTTCAAGAGTTCTAGATATCATAGGATCATTAAAATAAATTTCATCCTTCCTATGAACATGCATTCTAGCTCTAGCTCTTTTCTTTTTAATCATGCTTTTAGCTCTACACATTTTGATGTAATGGAAGCAATTTGGTCTAATCTGACCATCAATACCACAATAATTACATGTAAGGATGAAATTAGAACTCATACCATGTCCTTGTGTAAGCATAGGTGTCTTCCCATGTCTTTGTGGTTATCTTGGTTGTTGTAAAGGATCTCTCCTTCTTTGTTGTTGGCTAAGACTAGGTTGCTTCCTCAGTTGAACTTGCATGATTAGTCTCTTCCCTTGATGGATTTGAGGTTGAGGGAAGTTAGTGTGAGGAACTTTTGTAGGTTGAGATTGAGGTTGTCTCATTGGAGCTTCCTTCACTTGTGCACTTCTTGAACATTGTCCAAGATCAATCTTCTTCCTAGGAGCGTGCACCGGTGAAGCTTCTATCTTACCTAAGCTCTTGACAAATATGGTCTTGCTAAGAGTGGGACTCTCCATGTCATTTTTAAAGCCAAGACCACTCTTGTCACAAGGGCTTTTTCCAACACTCAACATATGGTTGAGTTTTTCTGAGCTAGAGGTCATCTTAGCCATCATCTTTCTAGCATCTTCAATCTCCTTCTTTAACCCTTCTTTATTCCTCTTAGATAAAGCTAACTCATCCTTTAGCTTATCTTTATCCTTCATGGATCTCACCACTTCTTCACATATGTGGTCAACTAGTGTTAAAAGCTCAAGGTTTTCTTTCTTCAATTTTTGTATCTCTTTTCATTCTTTACCCTATAGCTTTCAAACCCTTTCAAGTAGTCTTCACGATCCATACTCTCCACATTTCCATTTATGGAGTTGGATGACACATTCTCAACTATTGAGTCATCTCCTAAATTCTCCATATCGCCAATGGAGTCATCTCTTTCATCAAAATCATCAAATTTGTCTCTTAATGATGTATGAGACATCCTAATGAGTAGCTACACCAATCACTTCTAGAGCTACTTTTTCATCTATTTCTTCTATGGGATCATTAGTCACGTCATCCTTGCCATCATTTTCAACTTCTACATGAGTGGCACCAAATGCCGTGTAGTTTATGGCAAGGTCTTCATCACTTGAAGACTTATGTCTCTCACCAGAGTCATCACTACTACCACTCCAAGTGCCAACCATCGCCTTTCCCTTTTTCTTGTCCATGCGATTAGCACATTCGGGGGTGAAGTGACCTATGCCACCACATTCATAACATTGGACCTCTATCCTTTTGGTATCCTCATGCCTACGCTTAAACTTGTTGAAAGAGCCATTTTTCTTAATTCTTGGCCTTTTGATCCAACGCAATTCTTCTCGAACTTGACAAGCTTCTTGAACCTTTTCACAAATAAGGCTAGGTCTTCGTCCGAGTCATTCTTTTCCTCCTTCTCCACCTTGGAGGTTTTCAAGGCTAGATTATTTTTCTTTTTAGAAGGTGATGTGGTAGTCTCCTTTCTTGACTCAAAGGCAAGAATTCTACCAAAGACTTCGCTCGGCTTCATATCTTTGTACTCACTATTTTCTTCTAAAGCCATCACTTTGGACTCGAACCTCTCGAGAAGAGATCGCATGATCATTTGCTTGATCCTTCTATCCGAGTAAAGATCACAAAGTTGGTGACTTTGGTTCACAATATCCATTAGCCTCACTTGGAATTCATTGAACCGCTTACATTCCTCCATCCAAATGGTCTCAAACTGAGTTTGGAGGACTTAGAGCTTGGAGTCCTTGACCACTTCAGTTCCTTCATGTGCGATCTCTAGGATGTCTCACGCCTCTTTGGCGATCCTAGTAATTTGAATCAATTTGTGTTGATTCTCATCCTTGACATATAAAAGGGCGTGCATCGCCTTGTGGTTCCATTTGGAAGCCTCGAATTCTTAAGTACTCCATTGAGCCTTAGGCTTAAGCACTTCCTCTCCTCCTCCCATAGGAGTTATCATAGGTGGAGCATATCCATCTTCAACCGCCATCCACACCCTATCATGGATTTGGCATAAGTATGCTTCCATCTTCCCTTTCCATGAAGAGTAATTCAAACCGGTGAGTAGGGGAGGTCTCGTGCTAGAAGCACCCTCGTTGGCACCACCTTTTCCACTCATAGTGTTTATGAATGAATGAAATGAATGCAAATGTATGAATGATCAAAAATCACACAAAATGCAAAACACACCAAAATGAGCTAGGATCATCTAAGTATAACTAGGAACCTGCTCTGATACCAATTGAAACAAATAATGCACGGTGTGTATAATATTAATCTAGAGATGGGGGAATAGATTTTATCACTTTTTACCCACTTTTCGTTATTAGTCAAATAGATTAAAATACCCATAACTAAACAATTTATATATCAAATGTAATATGTGCGGAATTATAAATGACACTTGACATTTATGTGGAAACCCTCAACAAGGAAAAACCACGAGATGGTAAGTACGCCACACTTGAACCTCGAATCCACTAATTGCGATAGCGTATACAACCTAATCCAGGTTTGACGATCTAATCCCGGCCAATATCCCTCTACCGCTACCACTACCCTTAGGCCTTTAAAAGCGGATCTAGTCCAATTTGCTTGAGAGACCACCTAATCCCGGTATAGAGACCTAATCCCGGTCAATCTCACAAGACTTACTTCTCAATGAAGAGATAAAACATCCTATGTGAATATATGATAATATTCAAGGAACAAACAAGACTAGGGAACCGTAGATGCTTATCTAGAATGACAATATAACAATTAATTCATTCCTAGATATCAAGAGCTAAATGAGATGTCATAAAGCTTAGCTAAACATAGATTAGGCAATCCTATAAAGCTATCAAAATACAACACTCAATCAATACATCACAATCAATCTCTATCTTGTATCTAGAATATATTATAAGAGCATACAAATGATAAAAGAGATGACTTGTTAAGAAAGACACTAAAATTAGATGAAGTTAGTGAAAATCTTACCAAGCAAGATATGATGATGCAAATATATGCATGGATGCACTCTATGTGAGCATAGATGATGCAGTATGAAGTTTTATGCCAAAAGAAAATGCTTTGAGTGATTAAAGGTGAGTTCTTGATGATTTTTTTCTCTTGAAATGTGTTCTAAGAGAAAAATATGCTTTTGGAACTCTTAGGGCTGACCTAAAATGAAAGTGAGATATTTATAGACTTCTAACAAAACTACAATGTTTTGGACTTTCACGCAAGGTGGACTGCCGCGGTTGGGTCAATTGTGGCACTTCAACCGCAGCACAAAGAATGTATCTTTGTCGCCAGTGTGCCGCGGTTGATCCAACCGCGGCAAAGAAGGGACATCTTTGTCGCTAGCATGCTGCGGTTATCCAACCGCGGCACTACAACCGCAGCAGAAAAGGTCAATGCCTTCTCATGCAGCTTCTCACACAAAGATCATGCAATGGGTGCAAGTGTGTGAGTGAAGTGAATGCATCCTAATGCCTAACATGTTATGGCATTTAACTAGCAGGATGCAAACAATTAAACATGCAAGAAGAGAGATTAATGAACATTAATGCATACAATATAAACACACACAACATACAACAAAAGACATATGCATGGGTTGTGGGTGTGTGCAACTATCTCTTCAAAGCAAGTAAGCACTTAGAAATTTGCCTTTAAAGTGCTTGATCTCTTGAGGTCTTGAAAGGAACTTTGAGCTTAAATCTCAATCACCTAAACTAACCTTACATTCAAATCCCAAAATGTGGTTTGTCCATAAAATAATCCAATCAAAATATGGGAATCCTTACAAACTGTTGACATGATTTTAGGCAATGTGTGTGCGTTAACAACATTTATAGCCTAAACACATTTCCATATCCCTAATGTGAGCTCCAATGCCAATTTAAGGCCAAACACTTACCTTTCACTTGGTACCACATTTAACCATATGGCCATAAGCCTAAACACATGCCTACCCTTGTTACCAATCATGTTAGGGTGTAGTGTTGTGTGGTTAAAAGGTGAAAAAGCTCTAATATGTAAACATAGCATGTACTAAGGCAATATTTGTAAGTGTGCGAGGCATAAGCTCACAATTGTAAAGGAGCCAAAATTTGCACTTACAGCCGAATTGTAAAATGTCAAGTGTGCTAAAAAGTAAAAACAAGAAAAAAAAATAAAAGAAAAGCATAAAAGAGCCTTGAATGCTCTTAATGTAAAGTATTCACACAATGTAGAGTACAATATGTGAAAGCACAATGTAATTGAAAGTAAACCTAGACGCTAGTGTTCATAAATGGGAAGAAAGTAGAGCTAAAGTGTGGGTGTGTAATGTATGTGTGTCTTAGCATGATTTGTGATTTTGAACTCCAATTCCTATTCTTTATATCACCTCTTACCACCCTATGGCCTCATTACAACCAAAAAAGGAATACCTAATTGATCTTCGATGAAATCTAGATTGGGAATGTTTCTTGAAGCATAATCTTTCACGTCCATGGCATTTGATTCAGTTTTTAGGCTAGTTCACAAAATATTAGCGGTTTTTCAATGATATATTGTAAGCAATGCATTAGACTCCTATGCATAAACTCTATCTTTGCATACCTAGCATGTGTAAACTTAGGACTCCGAGCGGAAAGAAAAGAGAGTATCCATGTGAGGCTTAGAGTCAAAGCGAATTATGCTCGAGGTTTGAGAATGAGTAGTTTCCAATATGAAAGCGTTTTTAGGTGTGGGATTCGTGATTGTGCGAGTTCCCTTGAGTGGTTTTAAGTTGCCTTAGAACATTTTGCATGAGTCTTCTTCTCTCTACCACACTCCATTGTATCTCACCACTAGTTGGAAATGTGGCTTTTTGTTTTGTTTTTGTTGGTGTCTAGGAAAATTTTAGATTGAGTCATTTTATTGTAATGTCTTATTTGTTTAATTTTGTGTTTTGCTCGAGGACGAGCAAAGGTTTGGTTTAGGGGTATCTGATCGTGCCAAATATGTAATTTATTTAAGCCCTCAATTCTGTATCCTTTGTTCTATTTTCGTGCGTTTTTGCTTCTCTGATGGGTTGTTATGTGCGTAATTGTAGGAAAATGTTCAATGATGGGTTTGGAAACATGTTACGGTTGTCCGGCTAAAAAAGAGGCAAAAAGGAAATATAGATGATTTTCAGCAGCTCTAAGTACGAGTCAGTGTAGGTTATAACCGCACTCCTTACTACAGTCAGGACCTGATGCTTGAAAAACAGTTAAAGTGTGGGTCATCTAACCGCACTCCACCTACACTGTTGCCAAAACCAGAGAAGCTGATTTGCACCTGACAGTTAAAGTGCAGGTCATCCAACTGCACTCTACCCGTACTGTTACCAAAACCAGAGAAGCTTATCTGCACCTAACAGTTAAAGTACAGGTAAAGTGCGGGTCATCCAACCACACTCCACCCGCACTATTTCCTAGATCCGAGAACTGAAATGGAAGAAATCCCATAAAGTGCGGGTAAAGTACGGGTGATCCAACCACACTCCACCTGCACTCTGCGCGCTGCAGCTTCTGTTTTTAAGCATTTTGTGACCTATTCTTGTAATGCTATAAATAGAAAACCATGCCAGTGGCTCCCAACATCCCACAACACTTAGAATAGCATAAACTTACTAATTTTAGCTTTTAGAACTCTCTCCCTCTCATCCAAACCATCTATACTCAACCAAAAGGCAACTAAGGAGATTTGGATTCAAGGCTTCAAGGAAGGAGATTATCTTCAAGGGTTTTCTCTCAATCTATTCTCTTAATTTTGTATTTGTTGATTAGAACATGAGTAGCTAAAATACCCCATTATGGGGTTGATGTTATTTGTTTGATGGATATTGGGCTTGTAAATAAACTCTATGTTTTATATACATATCTATCTCTATGTTTTAATCTTTTGCTTTGAATGATTTCATTATTAATTTGTTGGGATACACCCTCTTAGCATATTAATTTGAAATCTTTATTGCTTTATTGAATGGACGGATTTTCGGAAATCTGACTCAAACAACCGCAATCGTAATCTAACCTCGAACGAGTGTCTGGCACTATACACCCTAGGTTGGCACTTGTGAGAGGATTAGAAGCCTTCATTATACACCCTAGGTTGGCTACTTTAGTGATTTAACGAGAACTAACCTTCGAGTAAAATCCGGTTGAATAACCTTGAGCTTCATCCAATCTCAATCGAGTGGCCTCCGCTATACACCCTAGGGCGGCCACTTGTGAGGGAATTGGAAGTCATCGCTATACACCCTAGGATGGCTACATTAGAAATAGGTTGAACCATAGTTAGATAGATGAGCTTTATGGTTAGAATCTCAATTGAGCAACTAGTCATTGTTGGTTGCTTTGGAGGGATTAATCGCTAGTAGTGGGTTTTCGCTATACATCCTAAGTTGACCCTTTGCTAGTGATACATAGCCAATTCTATACACCTTAGGTTGGTTACATTGGTCAGAACGTGCATAATTGAGAGTTTTTGCAATTGCCCTAATATTAGCTTACGAGTCCATCAACTCCGTATTTCCATCATCATCCATTCATCACTCCATTCACATCCCATTTAATTGTATTCATAGTTTAGTTTATATTATATTTTCACCTACCATATGTAGGGAAAAATAAACAAATAAAAGTGTTACACGCAGCGGAAGCGATACTAAAGACGATTTAGTGACTTTTAAAATTTTTCCTTTATGAACCTTAAACCCTTTTAATCAATAAACATGCATATATATCAACAAAAGTAAATTACCTCTTGTCGCGTGATCCGATTGACTTACGTCGATGGTAATCCGCAAGACCTTCAATCCGAGCACGAACGTGGATCACCTAGGAGCGTGGTCTCCCTTTCCTTTGAATTGCAAACCTGTGAATGGACCAAACAAATACTTTCTTTTCTTTGTTAGTCACAAAACAATCAAAAGAATGTCAAAATTATTCCGGTCACTTTTGAGTTCACAATCTTATGATCGAAACTCGCGTGAACCTAGATCGATATCGTATACACAAGCTTATTGATGTTTAAGCAATTGTATACTATCAAAGAATAATTTTTCACTCCTTTTTGTCTCTCTAGAATAAAAACTCTCTTAGAATTAAGAAGAAGAAGAAAGAAAATAAAAACTCAAACACCAATTAATTGATGTGGCCGAACCCTATAAGAACATATATATAGGTTGGCCGAATTTTTCTTCTTTTTCCTTTAGGGTTGCCGAATTCTATGTAGTATCTAATTAGGGTTGGCCGAATTTCATCATGTCACTTATATAGGGTGACTCAAATTCAACCCTAATTCTTTTTAACTTTATAGACTTCAAACCCTAATCCAACTCTTTTATTTTTATTCTTTTATTTGACTAAAAAAAAGACTCCTTATTTGATTAAATAAATAATACTAATTTATTTATTTACTTATCAAACAAGTCTTTTACTTTTAGGAAAGATTTGTTTCTTTAATTAAACAATTAATCAATAAATCAATTAATTCTTATTTAATTAAAACAAATGAAACAAAATAATATTTTTAGGTCAAAACCTTAACCTAGCCGCCCCACTTATATATAAGATGGGCCTAATATTATTTTCCTATTTCATTTAATCCATTGGACTTTAAATAAAAAAGCCCACATGTGAACCAGACCCATTCTTACTAAAAGAAACAAGCCCACATGTCTTTCATTAATATATTAATATAATTGAGCAGCCCATTACTTAAATAATGTGCAAATTATATTCTTAATATATTAAATGCAATTCTAGATGGACCCTTAAATTGGTCCGGTAGAATATATCAAGTGATCCATGCAAGTCCGTGTGGATTGGGGATCTTGGCGGGCCATCTAAATTTAAGCTTCAATAGACATAACCTAATCACAATCAACAAATGATTCACTTAGGTCCGATCCATTAATTTTAACTCATTCCACTAAAGAGCTAAAACTGAACTCTTAAATAAAGATAGAAAAGGAAGATGCTCCTCATTCATACCCTAGACAATCATATTGGAGATAGTGTATCCTCGTGATTAATATCAGTAATCGCCAAGAGTTCATAGACCGCCTATAACTCTCCAAGTTACCATATTTACTCATATGACCACGTTTTGAACTTGGATATTTTGACTTGTCCAGAAGCCATGTTTTCAATAGACACTATTGAAAACTCAACGTTGAGATTTAATATCCAATTACCTCAAAACATCCATATGATGATATTATACTCTCATTTAATTAAATGGAGCCACGATGTCCATATCTATAAATGAAGTCCTCTATCGATTAACAAATGAATATCACCAAACTATCGAGGATAGACTATGCGATATAATCGTACTCATTGATAACTCAAATGATATCACTTGCAACCATAAGTCCATCATTTATCTCAGGATTAAGATAGACTCTCCGATTGTCCTGATAATGAAAAGACTATTATCTATTGACGGTTCTAGATAAAGCTTTTCATTGTGATCCAGTTCAATGCACCCAGTGCACTAGATCCTTTTGCTCGAAGACACTCCGATGATTTTAGACTCATCATATCTCATTTGATCCCACTCAAATGCTAGCAAAAGAATTCTACAACTTTAACAAGATAAAGGTGCCCAACCTTTAACTTAAGTTGTGAATAATATTCAAGACTAACTAAAGAATTGTGTCTACCACATACATATCCAGATGTACGAACAATTCTTCTTTTCCCATAGTCTTTAGACCTTATGATTATTTACTTTGACAATTATAATACAAACTATAAATGCTATACGATTTGTTAAACCAGAAATCACTTTATTAATATGAAAAAGATTGTTAATTACAACATTACACTCTTGCTATTGAGCATAATCCTAACACCATATACTTTACTTTTATGCTCACTAGTTCTACTAATCCTAATCTTATCACCGTTACCCCGATCTCAGTGGACGACACCCGTGCTTACCGTTTTACTCATATTTATACTTGTGAACGCATAGCATAGGTTTTATAAATTGTTTTGACGGACGGTTTTCTAACGGTGAAAATCTTCTCATTACCAGTCTATCGATTTCGACGTTAAAGGTGCTCAGGTGACGCATAAGGTTCCTATTACTTTTGCTCTCTCGATTCTTGGAATAGAACAACCCCCATTTTATCAGATGGAGAATTGAAGAATCTGGCTAGAGCAGATGTTCGGGCGTTGGAAAAGAGAGGGAGGCCTTATCTTTTTGATGAAGATAAGATGATCAATGCAAGTTTTTTTCCTCGGTTGACAACGGCTCACAAGCGATGTGGGTCTTCTATTTATTCAGTTTTTATTTGCGTTTATCCTTTGGTTAATTTATGAGATTGAAGATAAGTACCTTTTTTCTGCAGTGCGCGATTCAGATGTCGTTTGTGAGGCTCAGGCCAGCAAATGGAAGGCTGTCATGGAGGTGAGTCATTAGAAGGCTACTTGCAAGTAAGCTGAAGGGATTGCTCCCCCTTCGGACTAATCGGAGGATGAAAGCTCTTCTGAAGAATCTTTCGAGGAAGAGGTTATTGGGGATGCACTCGAGTATGTTCTTGAAGAAGTTCATCGTAATGTTGAGGGTGAACCAAGTAAGTGAGGTAGGCCAAATGAGCCAATTGATCATGTTTTTAATGTTGGCGAATAGGAACGTTCACCGAGTGAACAGAGAGGCTTCGCTGCAGACAAGGCAGTTGTCAGGGGGAGTGAGCAATGTTCAGTTACTGCCAAGGGAAAGCAGAAGGTTGGGGAGCCCTCTGATTCTGCTGCTCCTGTGGGGCCTTTTAGCACTGTTGCCCATGTTTCTGAACGCTCCCTAGTCGTTGGGGATGAAGCTGAGGTTGAGGACTCTACTGCCGACCTCAACACTCGTAGGAGGCATTCTAGGAAGAGGAAAGCCTCATTTTCTCCTGGTCAACCTGTTCCAAAAGTTTCACGGGTGGTAGTGTATATTAATTCTTCCTCAAGCGATGAGGAAATTGGCGTTGGCAATAAAGAAGCAAAAGTGCGGGCTTCTCCGAAAATCCAAACGGAGATCCAAATGGAGAAATTTACTGAAGGCTTGCCGACTCATCTAACAGGGTGGACCCAACAGATGATGTGAACGTTGCGGATCCACCCCTTATGCCTAATGTTGATGTGGGTATTTCAAGGACATCGGGTCAATATGAGGAACCCTTCTATCAGGCGATGCTAAGGGCAATTTCCTCGAGCCACGCTTATATCGTTGATGATCGCTGGAGCTACTTTAGAATTGGTACTTCATCAGATCAGCTCCAAAAAATTTTCAACAGTGCCTCTTAAGTAAGTTGTCATGACTCTTCTTTATTTGCTCATTTGCTATCCTAGGGATTTTTCTTTCCTTTGTTTTATTTTGTTGTTATGGTTGTGCAGATGGTTATTAAGATGTCAGAGGCTTGTCAAGCCATTCATGCTCAGGCAGACAAAATAAGGTGCCTGAAAGCCCAGCTGAAGGAGAGCAAGGATGGTCGAGCTCAGGCTGAGAGGGCTTGCCAGGATAAAATTAAATCGCATCATTAATTTATGGACCGGTGCCTGGCAAGTCAGATGAAAGCCAAGCAAAGAGCTTCCCAAGTTGCTGATAAAGTTAAAACTCTCAGGGATCTGCTATCTTCTACTCAGGAAACAATGCTCCAGGCCAAACAGAAAGCAGAGGATGCCAAATTGTCATATGAGTGTCAAATTGAAGATTTGGAGCGCCAAGTCTTGACTGTCAACTCTCTATCGAAAGAGGCTAGGCTGGAACTGGAGATTCAAGGGGTAGATCATTTTAAAAGGTCTCTAGCCTATGATGTTTTGCTCCTTATAGAGTTTCACGGAGGGATGGTCTCGGTGGGGGAGTTCTTTAAAATGAATAACAGGCCAACTAGCCGGGAAAGGACTAACTAGAGCTTATCAGTCAAGAAACACATTGACAGGTCCTTGGAATCCCTTCATATCCAAATGAATGCATGGCGTTCATATTGTCGGAGCAAGGGCAACATGCCTCATCTCATGCACTTGGAGGTACCCATCGAGAGTGTCTTTTCTACTTTTTATGCCTGGTAGAAGGCTAGGGTAAACGGTGAGGACCCTGATGTTGGGCCCGTGCCTGGGATGGATTATAGTGCCCGGATGGATGATGAAGAAGATGAGATTATATGGCCCTCAGATGAAAGCCTGTTGAGTGAGTATGATATGGTGCTAGATCCAAGCATTGGCAGTGGCAGCTCTCAACCCCCAGCGTCAACTTCTTGATCATGTCTTTTTTGTTGATTTTTTGTATTGAACCCTTAGTTCATTCCTTCTATGTATATTCACTCTACTAATTTAATGCATATTTTTCATGACTTGCATTCTTTCATGTTTTGCTTTTATTACCCCACGATCAACTGTCTTGGATGCGATGCCTGTATATTTAAAATAAATGCGAACAAAAACAAGCGTAAATCTGGACTTTTAAAACCGAATGGATTATTTTACTTTGCCAAGTACTTTAACTAACGAAAAGGTTTTTGTTTCAGCCGAATGACCTTTGGTTAAACCAAGTATCTTATTAACCAGTAGTTTAATTCTTTTTGAACTGAGTGATCCATAACTAGGCCAAGTATCTTATTAACTGGCAGTTTGGTTTTTTATCCGATTTGAGTGATCCATAACTAGGCCGAGTATCTTATTTAACCAGTAGTTAGGTTTTTGCACTCTGTTCTCTTCTAACCATGGTGTTACGTCGAGGCTCACCACGACCATACATTTAGGTCCCTACGTAAGTCATCTAGGACGTCTCCAGCTTTTGTCTTCCACATAGGTTAGTTGAATCGTTGGGGTAGTGTATACCGGCCAACACAGTTGTGCATCTCACAAAACCTTTTCCTGTGGTGCCCTGAACAGTTTGCCAGTTATCTTGGTGCCTCGGGTTTACCTTTTTATTAGGTGATGCTTTTGCATCGTCCCAACTAGACAAGCATGCTATTTCAGCTTCTCCGCCCCTCGGACACTATCCACTCGCTCTTTGCAGTTTCATGGCGCCCGAGCTCCTTATGAGACAGTCATGTTCTCTCTTTGAGATTGCTTTTTCTTTTTTAGTCAGTCTTTCCTAGGAAGGTTTCCAAAAGAGATTTTATTGATTCTTCATAACTGGGCTGAACATGGGAATTTCAGCAGAATGCTACATTAGAAGTTTGAACATCTGAAAAGCTAAATGATTAAAAAGCTGAAATATTAAATGTAAAAGACTAATTTAAGCTTTGAAAAAATAAAGGGATCCATCAAGGATAGTATATCTTTAGGTATTATGCATTACATAGTCGGGGCACCAGACCGCCATTAGGTTGGGTAATTAGGTAGGCCTTATGTCCGGTTATACCGTCAATGATGTACAGTCCTTCCCATTTGTCAGCAAGAGACCCTGCCATTATATCCTTAGTGTTTGGGGATACCTTTCTTAGTACTAGATCTCCAAGTTAGAACTTGCGCACACGGACATGGGAGTTGTAATACCTAGCTGCTCTTTTCTGGTAAGTTGTATTCCTTACTTAGGATCTGTCTGTGGCCTCTTCCAGTTCATCCAAGTTTTGCAGCAGCATGCTAACGTTATGATCTGGGTTATACAACTGGACTCTCGGGGAGATAAAGGATGTTTCTGCTGGGATGACAACCTCAGTTCCGAATGAGAAGGAAAAGGGTGTTTCTCCCATGAAAGTCCTTGTAGTTCTTCGGAACGCCCATGGTACTTCATCGAGCTTGTCTGCCCAGTTTCCTTTCTTCACATCCAGCTTTGCTTTCAGGGTGTGCTTGATCACTTTGTTTACTGCCTCCATCTGACCATTAGTTTGAGGGTGGGCAGGCAAGGCATAGTAGTTTGCAATCTTGTGTTCTTTACACATCTCCTTGAATTTATTGTTGTCAAACTGGGTCCCGTTATTGGTTATGATGGTACTTGGAATCCCGAACCTGTATAATATGTACTTCTTGACAAAGTTGGTGGTGTTTGCTTCGGTGATATGCACGAGAGCTTCTGCTTCTACCCACTTGATGAAATAGTCTACTGGCACAATAGCATGCTTTGCTCCTTCTTTTACCCCCGTAAGCATTGGTCCTATAAGATCAAGACCCCACATTGCGAATGGCTAGGGGGATGTTAAGCTCCTGAGCAACTCTGGTGGTTGCCAAATGTCAATGGCAACCCTTTGGCAAGTCTCACAGCTTTCTACGAATCGCTGAGCTTCGGCGAATAGGGTAGGCCAGTAGAATCCTTACCTAAGTATTGTTAGGATTATGCTCAATATCAAGCAATCCTTGCATGAGCTTGATAAAGTTCAATGTGAGTAACATGAAATTTAATAAAATAAACTAATAAATCTCTATACTCACAACTTTGAGAAAGCAATTTATAAGTAGAATTCCAATGTGTTGGAACATCACAAGGAAATCTATCGACATGTCTACCATTTTATTTACAATATCTTGACCATGCATTCATAGTAGAAGAATGTTTACATACAAGTTGAAGGGCTTGTTTAATGGGTAGAATAAAATGTTCAAGAGTTTCTAATCTTTTTTTAACACATAAATTTAAAACATGGCATGCATATCTTTGATGAAAAAATGCATCACCAACAAATGGTTTGCATAAATCAATTAAAGATGGAATAGCAACAGTATTGCTAAAAGCATTATCAAAACCAATTGCAAAAATTTTTGTTTTTAATTTTATACTCTGAAAAAATAATTCTAAGCATTCTAAAAATATTTTGAGCAGTGTGTGAATCATCAAAAACTCTAAATGCAAGAATTCTTTTTTGGATATTCCATGCATCATCCATAAAATAGCAAGCGACACCCAAGTATGAATGTGATTGCCAATAGTCACTCCATATGTCGGCACATACGAAAACACGACCATTATATTTTTCAAAAAAAAATTTCTAACTTTCTTTTTTCTTTTACATAAATCTTTTCAAGTGTAAATGTGAGTGTGAATCTAGGAACACGACATGCAGCAGGGTTTAATGCTCGTCGACAATAATTAATAAAACCAACCCTTTCACCAAAACTAAATGATAAATGTTCTACTGTAACCATTCTAGCTAATTCTTCCCTATTTTGTTCATCATTATAACGAAATAATTATTGGTTAGGAGTAGTGTACCTGGGAATTTGTGATTGTGACCTCGATCTAGTCTCTGCTTCTGGATGTTTGGTTAGAATATGCTTCTGATAAGTGTCATATCCTCTGGATTTGGACCACTTATATACTTTTTTACAATAATTGCAAGCCACTACATAGCTTCCATCGTCTTGCCTAACTTTCTTCATATGTTTGACAAAGAGATTAGATTTACTCTGCTTCTGTATCAGATCGTCCTCCTCTTCTGCTTCCAATTGATCAAAATCAAAATCCGGAGGTGTATCAATATCAGGCATATTTTCTGACTGACTTGTCAAATTGGGGGTTGGGGAGGTGTCATTGGGATTGGGTTCTGAAATTGTTAGAGGGGGAGTAGGACAGTTTAGACCTAGGTCTTCAGCATAAGTCTGGCGTTGCAGATAATCGTGATAGGTGGTGTCATTACGACTGAGCTTATCGATCATTTGACCCTTACCTTTCATCGAAATCGAACGCCTAGAACCGTCATGGTCGTGACCCCTGCCATTTCCACCACTTGCCATTTAAAAATAAATTTGGGAGAGAAATAGAGAATTAGAAACTTAGAAGAATAATAGTAGCCTAGTAAGTAGTAAAATAGTATTTGCAAATAAAATAAATTGCAAATAAAAGACATTGGAAACTTAGTAATTGGCTAATTGGAAATTAAATAAATTAGAAATTACATAAATTGC
Organism: Acer negundo; assembly: GCA_035582765.1. Lineage (NCBI taxonomy): Eukaryota > Viridiplantae > Streptophyta > Magnoliopsida > Sapindales > Sapindaceae > Acer > Acer negundo. The sequence goes on along the minus strand of CM069238.1, from coordinate 9,310,856 downwards.
AAATAAAATTAATTGGAAATAAAATTAATTGCAACTAAAATAATTGCAAAATGAAATAAATATTAAAAACCTTGGAAACTTGGAGACTTGGAGGGTGTTGGAGACTTGGAGAGTTGAGAGACAAATTAGAATTAGAGAATTGAGAGAATTGAGAGAATGAGAGGAAATTGGTGTGAGGAAGCTTTTGGGGGTAGGTGCCCCCATCCCCGTTTCCCCATTTCCCCCAAATAATATAATATTATAATATATTAATATATATATATGTATATATTTTTTTTCAATATTTTTATTATTTATATTTTACTAACTATATATACATCTTTATAAATTAAAAAATAAAAATAAATCATATTCTTTATTTTCTTCCCTAAAACGTTTCTCACTTTTTGTGTTATTATGATGAAAGAACAACTTAGCTTTAATTTAAATTTGTATGAAATATTATTTTGTATTTGAATTTAATAGATTGTGCATTTGTGTATTTTTTTAATATATAATTTTTACAGATACAGAGAAAACGGGGAAATGGGGAAACGGGGGACAAGGGGAAATAGGGAAACCCCAAATTAAAATGGGGGAAATAGGGGAATGGGGATGGGGATGGGGATGGGGATGGGGATAGGGGGACCTCCTCCCAAAACTACCCCATCCCCATTCCCCCATTGGCCATCCCTAGTATTTATAGATAAGAAAAAAAATAATAATAATTTAAAAAGGGGTATCTGTTGGAGGTCCAAGGTCAACCCCAAAAAAAAAAAAATTATTAAAAAAACTAGAACTGTCAGTTCGAACCAAAACCGAACCGTCAATTCCATTCCGGTTCGAACCGTTCGATTCCGAAAAAATTGGAACCAGAACCGGAATCAGCCTCCTCCAGTTTCGATTTCAGTTTTGATTTTTTCGATTCTAATTGACTCTGGTTCCACGGTTCAAACCAGAACCTTGTCAAGTCTAATTGAGGGATGTCAAATCTCCTAACAGTCACTAAGGAAAACAAAAGGATGATGGATGGAGGGCACGTAGTATGGTGATAGGAAGTAAGATGATGGATCCTTCCTTGGTTTAAATGATGATGATTCTTTTAAAAGTTAACAAGGTGATCCGAATTCAGAAGCCAAGGGTGAAGCAACCACCGATAGAGCTAGCCACTGCTCTAGGGTTGGCCAAATATGGATCTAATCTAGAACCAAATCAACAAAATATCCACACACAATAAAATAAAAAAGGTCCAAACCAGACCTGGAAGTCTGGAACCACTAAATAAACAGCTAGTTCGGGTCTAGACCCGACTTGTTTAGGTTCTGGGTTTTAGTTGACCCGCCCATGACCAGATTTATATTTATTTTGACACAGATATTTTTGACCTAGATTTTTGACCCGATTTTTATGGGCTATAAATTTTACAATCATAATTTTTTGGGCTATAATTTTTTGGGTCTGGATTTTTTGCCCCGAATCAATTAATCTCCAAAAAAGAACAGAGTCTTAGCCAAAGTTTGATAACAAGAATAGAGTCCACACAAAACAAAACAAATTTACAGCAACTCCAATTTTATAACCCCACAGAATAATTATAAAAGTCACAGAGACAATAACAGTAAAAAACTAGTTTTTTATTCGTGGGTATTTTGAAATAGAAAAATCAGTGATGTTGATAAAATCTATACTAACACACCAAAGATGCAATCTAGTAACAAGTTCTTTTTATGTGCCGAAACCAGCAAAGGAGCAAATACACACCAAGTATTTCTAACATAAAGAAGTAACTCACGGAGTTTTCAGATTAGGAATTTGGGTTAATGTTGAAGGAAAATGACCGGTAAGCTGATTGTTCTTCAAATTCCTTTATAAATTTAAAAAACTTAATTAGGTTCAATCCTCTGCTACAAAACATAAGTGTGCTCTGTTAGAAAAAGCAATAAACTAAAGCATCTTACAAGTATTCAAGGAGCTTGAGCTTCGAAATCGAAAAGGGAATAACTCAAATGGTTTACCCGGAAAATCTCTGCCAACTGCCAAGTAAAAAAAAAAAAAATTACATAAACACTAAAGTAAAAAAGAGACAGAAATTAACTCAAATTAATGGTTTTAAGTTTTAACAACCAAAATTCATGTAACTTGATTCAAAGCTAACATACAAATATATAAGTCAGTGATATGATAATTGATAAAAGGGCAATTACCAATTAGGTTCTGGACTTTGTATAAAATTTCAAGTTATTTGAGATTTTTATAGAAGTGACCAAATTGGTCCTCACATTTTTTTTTTCCAATTGCTAAATTAGTCCCTCTCTTCTTAGAAGTGACCAAATTGATCCCTTTAACGATTTAACGGTATTAAATGTAACAATTAACTTTAATAATTTTAGTTAAAGTATATAAATACCCTTTATTTGTTATATTATAGCAAAATTGTTTTGTCTTTTGTGCATTAAATTCACCATTATAATTACAACAAAATCAAAAAATATTATTAATGAAACGCCATATGTACCCTTTTAAATTAAAATTGTCTGAAAGAATCTTAAAATATTTTAATAAGACAATGTCAATTATACCCTTATTTTTTTAAATAAAGTTATCATTCATTCCCGGTTTAGTCTTTTAACATTTTTATATAACTCTTTTCTTTTCTTTTCTTTTTTTGTTAATATTATACAAGCACTCTTGTCAAAACTATTCAAAAATCAAAACCCATAAATAAAATAAACAAAAATATATGTGTTAGAAAAAAACTGTACATGTGTCATTATTATATTGTTTAGGAGTAAAGTACAATTTTACCCTTACACAGTTAAAATTGGTAAAATTGACTGACAGAAATTAGTTAGAGAGACTAATTTAGCACTTAGGAAATATGTAGAGACCAATTTGGTCAATTTTATAAAAGTCGCAAACAATTTGGAATTTTTTATAAAAAAAAATCCAGAACCTAATTATTAATTGCTCTTGATAAAATTTTGAATAGACAATAACATATATTGATAAACACGTTCATGGGTATTTTGAAAAGACATAAAATCAATTCATGTAATCATTCAAAACCCATCAATGAATCGACACGAAAATTACAAAAAAAAAAAATGATGAAACCAAAAAAACCCATGAAAAGAGAGAATAGTACCTGTTGAAGAAGCAAAGAGATCCAAAAATAGCTCGTCTAAGAGAGACATTAACCGAGATACTTCACCGGTGATGTGTCGATGGTGGCAATCGGCAGCGATTGGCAAAGGAGGGTGTCACTTTCGATAACCGGTGTTTTGTCATTTTGGTCTATCAGCAGCAGTAAGAGTAGAAGTGAGAGAAAGAGAGTGATGCGTGAAAACTGAAAAGGCGAAACTGAAAAGTGAAACCCTATTTTTTTAATCCGGTTCGGATCTTAACCGGGTATACTGCTGGTCTAGAGTATACCTGGTTAAAAACCATAACCGACCTCGCAATTATTGCGGGTCTGAATGGATAAAATCCATCCGAGTCTTTAGTTGAAATGGTTCGAGTATATACCCTAACAACATCATGTGGATATGGGCAGGGTCTAATGGACCCTATCCATTTTGCCAACCCTAGCCATTAGACTATTGAAATTAGATATGGAGGAAAATAGGTTCGGTTACATTCCACCGAGGATCGAAATCAAAAGACTTGATTACGAAGACCTTCACCGTGTGAGGAAGGGGGATGATGGTGTATTGACATATATATATATATATATATATATATATGTGTGTGTGTTGCTCATGCAGATTATTATATATTGCTTCGTGCTTCTGCCAGGGTTGCCAAGGTTGACGTTCGGATTATGAATCTTGGAGTCTTGAGTTTCGAGCTGAGCTGATAATTGAACAACATTAGAGATGGTAGCTATTTTTCATATGCTCGAACAAAATAAAAAACGAATGAGAATATAATTCGTATTAACAATGCACGCCACCTCAATTTGGAATCAAAACCCATTACTCACTACTCATTAGTCTAGTAATATGAATCTGATCAAGTTGTAAATAGCTATCATCTGCATATCTGATCAGGGGTTCGGTTCATGTAATTTCCTCTTCTGCCTTGTCTTTTTTTCTCTTTTGAGTTTTGCCTCTGAGTTTCGATGGTAAATAAGAATGTCTGTATTTTTATTTATTTATTTTAGTGATTAAATAGATAAACCAAACTATAATGAAAAAAATTAAAGCTTCAATAACTTTATTATATCACCCAAAACAACTTGTTAAGCTAAACAGAGCAAAACACGTCGCATTTACATGAGTATTGTATAGGATCAATAGGTCTACACCGACAATTCTTGGGCATGCTGCTTGCACCCTGATCGCCCAAGAAGTCAACCAAGCATTGTTGACGTGTACAATTACTCCCTTTAAATGTCTTTCTTTTTGGACACCATTTCGGATTTTCCCCTGCGCATAAATAAAAACTAATATATAATAGTGAAAACTATCGAAAATGACCATATTTATTATATACATTTGTTTTTAAAAAAACATGAAAGTTTAACATTCGATTACCATATTATAAAATTTCATTTCGATATATAATCACTGGATACGGAAATCTCATACAACTTCTTTTTTATTTTATTTTTCTTCTTGCAAAAAATGTGAAATGTAGTAGAAAAACATGAAATTTTTAATAAAAAATAATAAAAGATGAAACTTCGGAGAAAAAGTAAAACCTTGGAACTTTTTAAAAACATGAAATTGATGAAACATCCCACCGAAACCTTTTTAAACTTTTTTTTCTAGGAAAATTACTAAAACATCCCTCAAGACAAGATTTTTCGATAAAACGTCACATTTTATTATTATTTTTCTTCTATGAATCCAAAAAACATTCTAAAATACAATAATTCCAAAATAAAACAACAAAAGGTACCAAACTAAATACAATATTAGTGACTATATATATATATATATATATCTAGACCTCCTCAATTATGGTCCTGAAGTTTTTCGTCTGGTTCTAAAGATTATCACTTTCACATGTGGTAATCTTTATGACCTAATAAAAAACTCCAAAACTAAACCTGACCGGAGAATATATATATATATTTAAGAGACATACCTTGAGTGCAAGCAAACAAATTGAGTAAAGCAAAGCATAAAATTATGAGAAGAACGATTGACCTCATGATGTGCCTTTTTTTTTATTTTGCTCTCACAATATCTTGAATTATAACATTTGAATTGTAATGTTCAACCTCACTTGTGTCAATCATACAATGATAAGAATTTATTTATAGTTAGAATTAATAAAAAGAAATCAATTTCAATAACGTGTAATATATTATATATGGAAATATCAGTGTTCTAACAAGAGTTAGGTGATAGTCGGACAGAGACCTAGCGCGCCTAGCCCCTAGGCCGATTAGTCAGCGATTAATCGGGGATTAATCGAAAAACATAATTACATACAAATTCTAATTATCAAATCCAAAGAAAATTCTTTCCAAATCCACAAATGCCTAATTAGTAAATTACCAATCAAATTCAATCATAAACCAATCAAAATCGCCAAACACCCATCCAAATCAAGGTTTGATTCTTCAATTTATGTATCATTGATCACGTACTCAAGCCGAAGAAGAATGACATGTCGATGTCATCGACTAGCAACTACTAGCTACTTAATTTGTTGCCAATCTTTAGTTTTACCCAATCAAATTATCCAATTGAAGATGAAGGGAACAAATTGGTTTAGGTTTGTAAGTTGTAAGAACTAAGAGGTAAGGCTTTGAAATTAAAAACAAAGTTTTTTATTTAACTGGCTAGTCTTGGTCAACGGCTTTGACCCCGTCTGGCCGCTTAGCCGATTAGTCGCTGCCTTACACGATTAGTTAGAGACCGTGGAATGAGGTCGATTTTGGCCAATTCTCCTCAGTAACCAACCGCCTAGAGGAATTTGGGCAATTAATCGGCCGCCTAGGCCGATTTCTAGAACACTGGGAAATATTAGATTTATTTCCTTATAATAAGGCAACTTAATTGCATGCGTCTTGAATATTGATTAATTTCTTATAGTTTTGACACGCGGTTTGATATGCTAATATGGAAGGGAAGAGATCATACTAGATATCGGCTTCCTTCTATGATAAATAATCAAGAGAGAAAAAAAAGGACATAATTTATTTCCTTATAATAAGGCAACTTAATTGCATGCGTCTTGAATATTGATTAATTTCTTATAGTTTTGACACGCGGTTTGATATGCTAATATGGAAGGGAAGAGATCATACTAGATATCGGCTTCCTTCTATGATAAATAATCAAGAGAGAAAAAAAAGGACATAATTTATTTCCTTATAATAAGGCAAATTAATTGCATGCGTCTTGAATATTGATTAATTTCTTATAGTTTTGACACGCGGTTTGATATGCTAATATGGAAGGGAAGAGATCATACTAGATATCGGCTTCCTTCTATGATAAATAATCAAGAGAGAAAAAAAAGGACATAATTTCTATGAATGATAAATATATATATATATATATATATATGTATACGGAAATTTTCTTATGAGGATGCCCTGATAGAATTATATGAGGACATTGAATATAAGCTACTCATTTTATATAATTTGACTTGGTATGTTTGCATTTGTCAAATCACTTTTATAAATGAGTAGCTCACATTCAATATCCTGAAAGGAACAGGACCGGATATATATATATATTTATATCCTTTACCTTTTTTTTACTCTTTTTCGTTGACATTTCATTTTTTATATTAAAAAAATTGTAAAAATGCTGGAAAACCCTTATTTTTTTGTATTCAATTTTTTTTTAAAGATCATTTGGAGGTTATTGACTTATTGTCAAGACTCATGATATTTTAAATAAATAAATTTTAATATTTCCACACTTCTTTTCTAAACATATATATTTCATTTTAAGAAAATTAGAATCAATTCTAAAAGATTTTTTCTTTCTAATAAATATAAAAAAATTGCAAGTTTAAAATTGATTAATAAGTACTTACTTCATAGTTAATGTTTACTTTAAATTGCATAATTACGTTCTTGTCACCTTCGAATCAAATGAATCTCTACACATATAACATAAAAAAGAGACAAGAATTAAGGGTTTAAAGTTTATGAAATGTTTAAAAGAGAAAGATGAGATAAGACATTATGTATCCTAAATATTTGTGTTTAAGGGTCAGTCTTGTATTGTTTTTTAAAAGTTAAAATCAACATATTTTGTTATTTTGACATAAAAATGATGTTCGGTAAAACTTCTAAAAGTGATTAATTTGTAATTTTATAAGTTTTGACTGTGCTTTTAAAAAGCAGATGAAGGGCTACTTTTATAAATTGATTATGGAATAATCTATTTCAGAATTTAATGAATATCTTAAAATATTCTTATTGTCCTAATGAAATCAAGTTAAAATCATATATATACCTTTTTTCATCATAAAATTAAATATTATACTTTTTTTATTGATTTGTAAAATTAAATATTATACTTAAATATTTATTTGATTTATAAAATCTTTTAAAATATTCTTATTGTTATTGTGCAATTTTTTTTTTCTTAATTTAAATATTCTATTTAAATATTGATTTAGTTAATATAATTAATGGGGAAAAAAAAGGAAAGTATGTTTCTAAAATCATGTCTATTTTAGTCATTGTAACCTATACAGTAATTTTAAAAGTACAATTAACAAAGATTAATGCTATGATAAATTTAGAACAAAATGAAGTGTATTTGGAATTTTTTTTTTTTTTTTTTTTAATTTAAGCTTTTAAGGTAGGGTGTTTTTAGTAAAGGGGTGTTAAAAGATAAAAGCTGATTGTAAGAAGAAAATCTCTTAACCAAATATCTAGCCAACTTCATAGCAGATTATTCCTATAACATAACTAATATTAATAGAGAGCTTCTTTTGATAATCCAATTTTTTCTTTTTACACTTCTTTTCTAAAGACACCTCATTCTCAAAATTTAAATTTTAAAAAATTCTAAAGACGCTTTCTTTTGTTCAAGATTATCATTTTTATCTTCTGATACTTATATTCTAAAGACACTCAATTTTAAAAATAAAATTGTTAATATTTTAACTTGAGAACATATTAGAATAAGTTCTCAATGTGTTTTAGAACTTTCGATTTTGTTTAATAATTCAATTAAGGCTAAAATTGTCATTAACAATGGAGTATGAATAGTTATTGGATGTTTTGGTCCATTGTGAATAGCATCATTTGTTTCATTTTTTTATTTTTATTTTTAGAGCTTCTCCTTACAATCCACAAATTATTTATTTACACTTCAATTTAATTTTTTTTATTAACAACAATTTTAACCTGAATTAAAATTACTAAACAAGACAAAAAAAATTCTAAAGACACTCCAAACTAATTAAATTAATAAAAAAAATAATAATAATAATAAATAATAAATAAAAAAAACTATCTCCCAAATCATTAGTGAAACAAATTATGGTGTGTTCAATATAAATCTAAAGGGGGTAAATAGATTTTAATCAATTTTACCTAATTTTCATGATTAGTCAAGTTTACGAAAATGCCCCTAAATATTCAATTTATATAGCAAGTATAATATGTACGGAAATATAAAAGACACTTGATATTTACGTGGAAACCTTCAACAAGGAAAACCACGGGTTGTTATGTACGCCACACACAAATCTCGAATCCACTAATTGCAATGACGTTTGCAACCTAGGTTGACCTCAACCTCTCACTGTCTATAACCCGTCACTACTACCTGCAGGCCTATAAAATTGAACCTAGTCCAATTTGCTTATGGCCTAAGCAACCTTTGTCACAAGTCTCAATTCTCAATGAAGAGATTAAACAACCTAAGTGAACATTCAAAGATATCCAATTATGCAAATAATGCTAGGTTACACTAGATGCTTATCTAGGATTAAAAATAGTCAATAAAAACAACCCTAGATATTAATTGCTATATGGCATGGCATAAAGCATAGCTATGTGAAATATGACAATCTTAGATATAGCTATCAAAATACAACACTCAAACATTCAACCCATAATCTCAATTTTGTATGTAGAAATTACTCTAAGAACATACAAGTAATGAATGAGATAAATTGCTAAGTAAGAACACTAATTATGTATGATAATAGTGAACAACTTACTATAATATGTGTGTTGAAGAAGACCCATGCACTAGCACATACTAGATGACCCTAGATGATGCTTAGATGATGATTGATATACATGGAAATGAATTTAGAGAATTAAAGAAGCAATCTTTATGTTTTTTCTCTTAAATATCTCTCTTTCTCTTTTAGAGTTCTTGATGATGAAAGAGTGTACTGAAAGAGAGTGACATAATGGTGTATTTATAGAGAGCAAAAAAAAGGCTTGGAGAAAATACAAGTTTGCCCTCGAAACCGCATGATCGACGGTTTCATTCAGCGATTTCAAAACCGCAGATCAAACCGTCAAACCGAAACCCAAGAGAACAGGGGATCATCGGCGGTTTCATTCAGCGGTTCGAAACCGCTGATTCAACCACAAAATTAAACCAAGAGATTAAATCAATCAGGTCTAAATGGTGGTTTTGAACGGCGGTTGGAAACACCCGATCATAACCGCAAAATCAGTCTAGAGACTTCTGGAGCCAAATGGTGGTTTCATTCGGCGGTCATGGCCGCCAATCAAACCGTTGATTCACGAAAATTGGTGAAACCAAAAGAGAAGCCAAGGGCATTCTCTGAAGGCAATCCTCGCGCTAACCAAGCACACTATCGCACAAGCGCGGACGTTTCCGAACTATGTTCGTGAAATGAATTACTAGACACACTAACACACAACACAACACAACAATAAGATGCAAGTGTGATAGGTGACATATGAAGAGAATGCACACAATATCAAAGCATACATATGCAATCAAGACAATTGTGTGTGTGTGCAACTAAATCTCTTCAAAGAAAACTAAGTACTAGAGATATAGCTTTGGAGTGCTTATCACCTTAAGGTCTTGAAAGGGCATTGAGCTTGATGATCAATCCTAAGCCACCCTTACATTTCAACTCCAATTGTGGTTTGTCACCGAAATGATCCAATAAAACTTTGAGGAACTTACAATTAGATTAAATATTACGTATTAAGCTTTCGCTCCTGAATTTGTTATTGTCATATTAAATATTCTCTCCTAATTACTCTCTCTCTCTCTCTCAAAAAAAATTATATCTCCACACTTTCTCTATTGTAGAAAAAAAAAAAACTTATGAATAATTTGATTTTTTTACTAACAGTAGTAAATATATATTAAAAAGTTAATACAAATATCTTGTTTTTCAAAAATAAATAAAATAAAATAAAAAAAGATATATGATAACTTGATTTATTACAATTAGATTCGATTAAACTCGAAATTTCTAAGATTAATGAAAAAATTAAGTTCTCTAGACAATCACATATTAACAAAAGTAACAAAAAACATTTTCATATTTCAATTTTTTTTTTTTTTTTTGGAAAAACAGGGTACTTATTTTTTGAGGTTTTTTTTAATATATATATATATATATATATACGGTTCCTAAAAATCAAGTTTATTCGTAAGTTTTTTTTTTCTTAACCATTAGTCTTGCTTGAGAAAGAATGGAGATAGAAAATTAGAGATATGTATTAGAGGAGAGAGAGTTTAATATGGTAATTAAAAATTTAAGAGAGAGTGTTTAATATGTAATATTTAATCTACCTGATTTAGGAGAGATAATTTCTTTTTTTAATAATTTAATTCAAAAAATATTACTGCTCGGATGAATCCAAAGGCTACGATGGTTCGCCCTAACTTTTATTAAAATAAAATGCAGTGTCTTTAGAAATAAAAGGTAATAGGTAATGTTCGTTCATATGAAAGACCTATTCAGTTTTGAAAGTTGAAGAAAGAACTCAAGTCTTTATAATAATTCGTATTTTTTATCTTTAAAAATCAATTATTGGATGTTAAATATCATACATTTCAAAAGTGTTGAAAATATATTGTATTATTTTGTGTTTTGTCTGTTAGGGCCCCGGTTTACCAATCGTGCAGCGAAAGGAACTTTTAAAAAAAAAAATATTTCATAAATAAATACTGTGATTAGTAAACTCTATGATCTATTTTTCGGAACAGTAAAAATAAGAAATCAAAATCGAAATACATAAAAGAGAAGAGAAGAAACAATTTTCTTCATACCTACGTAGGAGGCTCCTTCACTTTAATATGATCTGTTTCTGATTTGAACCACTTGATCTTCCTCACTATGATCTGGGATTGATAACGGCGTGTGGACGCGTCACGGTATTCAGGAACCTGAAAAATGAAAGAAACGCAAAACAACTCTTGTTTTGTTGTCAGAAGAATTCGGCCACCCTTTGTTTGTCAAGAACAAAAAATTAAAATAAAATAAAACTTTTTTTATTCTTTTTTTATTTCAATGTAGCCGCACACCCTTTGTATGCTTTTCTCTCTTTTAACGTGAATCCATGTTGGAGTGTTTTTGTTGACCTAATCCTTTTTCTAAAGCAATATATATCATATATATATGTATATTTTTTTTAATAAAACAACCAATGATATCTTATTAATTTAAAACAAAATCTTTATTTTATTTTATTTAATAGATATCATCTAATTTGAATTTAAACTATTTAAATTCAAAATTAATATTTAACTAATTAAAAAATAAGATAATCATATTATCCCATTTTTCAAATATAAATATCAACTAACACCCTCCAACAATAATTAATAACATAATTAAATAATCTTATTATTTAATTGTTATAATCATTAAATTCATTAATTAAATAATCTCATTATTCAATTAATTCTCGAATATATACGTGTCACTTTCGTAACACAATTAATTGGACAATCCAATTAATTAACCATAACCCTTGTTACCTAAATCGATCGGACTAGCAAGGGGACCTAATGGATCCACGATATTTTGAGCTCCAATAATCCTAAAAAATAATTCATTAAACTCTTCAATTAATATTTCATAATTATTAACTTCGGTGTTATTCCACTAAAAACCCGAAGCTGCACTCTCTCAACTGTAGACGTTTTTACATAAACCAATAACTCTTGGTGTCCATCAATATAGCTATTACATATGGTATAATCCTCTACAAGTAATTCATAATTAGAGCTGGGTCATAATGTCTGTTATACCCCTCTAATTATATATATTTCCATTAAGTACCATTGATTATCTAATGAACAATAAATCCTACATTCCTTACGGAATTAGGAGAGTGCTAATATTGTTCAAACCCCGAATCAACCCTTAAGGGAACTACCATCTACTTCTCGTAAGAATGAGTGGATTCCACTATTGTGTACAAACCTTCCTAGCCACAAGCCAAACTGCGATTCCAACATACGAAGTTGTTGATTAGGAATGCAACTCCGATCTCACCTATGGTATATCAAAAACCACGATCCAACCTGAAGGAGTCGATAAGACATTCAGGATTAAGATCACCCATATATAGCCATCATTTGTTGATATATATGAATCTCATCTTGTAACGGATCTTGGTGAGAGATTCATATATATCATGGCCCAGTCATATATGATCATATCATATAAGGTGCCTCCATTCTCATATCATTATATGAATAGTCTAGGTTAAGACCATCGTACATTACGGAATGGACCACAGCTGTAGATTAACCACAAATAAAGTACCCAACTCTATTTGCTATCTACGGACTCTTTAGATTACTCATCTCAAACTGAATACCTATGTATATGACACTCATATACTCAGTTAGAGATTACATCCGGCAATCTTGGATGTTAAATACACATGCTATATATAAATGTATGGGTTGAATGAATAAACTACTTCTTTTATTTATGTTTATTTCACATTTACAAATTACAAGCTTTAGGGCAAAAACCCTAACATTGTCAACAATCATTTTTTTTTTTTTAAGGAAACAAAACAAGAAAACAGAGAACACTAAAGAGGCATATCAGCCTGAACTAATCTCTCCACGCATGGAGGACAAGACTCAGACCAGCAATTATCTTCCATATAAGAGATAGCCAACAACCGAATTCGTTAATCTAGGAACGAAAGACACGGTAATAGGATTGCAATGGATTACATAAAGAATATCAGCAATTATATTCCCTATATTAGCAAAAGGCACAATCCCTGAATTAACAATATCCACCACCATCCTCGCATATAACTCAACCACTGTAGGAACAAAACCCGCAACCACAGCACCACGAATACCATACAACAAAGCCATCGCTTCAGCAACCTGAAAAGAGAAGTTAACATGTTTTTTCTGGGTAAAAATTCTTATAACAGCTCCCATATAGTCACGAATGATGATACCAGCCCCAATACAACAATTCTTTTTATCCACAGTCACATCTATATTAATTTTGAAACAACCCCTACTCATAGTGCACCATTTAATAAATGTATCCCGATTGGGCTTTAACATTGTTTCCTTTAGAGCATTAGCTGATCTTAAACCATCCAGGTTATTTCTGGACCACCCTACCACATCTGCATCATTCAACATGAAAACATTATGTAAAGTCTGGTTTCTAAGCCACCAAACCCGCTAGAAAAAAATGCAAACCAAGTCCATTTCCTCTCTTTGAAAAGCGTTGGAGCAAGAAATAATTAGATCAAGGAAATGAGCGTTGTCAGGCCACTTTTTACCCTGTATTAAAGTACAGCTCTTCCATCTTTTCTTAAGATTAGAACACCCCCATATAGCATGAACAATCAACTCTGGTTTCCTCTTGTAAAAAAGTAGGGGTCAACTTGGATCCCTAGTTTCACCATATTCAAAAAAGTGGGGAGCCAATTGTGACAGGCTTTCCAAATGAAGATTTTAACTTCCATCGGTATCCGAAACCTCCACAAAGATTTCCACCACGACCCCAACCCACTAAGCCCCAAAGAGATAGTGAACAAAGTTTTCTCACAACCAACCCTATAACCACTACGAACAGAATGTATGTCTGACTTCTTATAATGCCAAAGAAAAGTATCAGCAGTCAGCACAAAACTAGTTGGGAGGCTCAAGATAAAATTAGCATTATCTTTAAGGAAAGAATCCTTAACAAGGGGCACATTCCAACCTCTGATGGGGATAAAAGGGAGTTAACAGTAGCCATAGTCCTCAATTTAGGAGGAGAATAGACTTTGAAAGTCAACGGTCTAAGCACCTAACGATCCCCATAAATTGAAACAGAAGTACCATTTTCAATTCGCTAATGAGTACCTGCCGGCCTCTAAGATATCTCTCTCCCAAAGCAAACCATTCTAGATCATAGACCCCAGAGGACACTTTTTAGCTTGAAGGAAAGACGTGTCAGGGAAATAACAAGCTTTCAAGATTCGAGCCATGAGCAAGTGGGGGTTTGAAACCAAACACCAACACTGTTTTGCAAGCAGGGCCTTATTAAAGATTCATAAATCATGAAACCTAAGACCACTGATATCTTTGCTTGAACACAACCTAGACCACGCACCCCAATGAATCTTCTTTGAATCAGCAGAATCACCCCACCAAAACCCAGCACACATTAGATGGTTGTATACAATGAGGCATTTTGGAAGCCGGAAAAGGCTCATAGAATATGTTGGCATGGACTAAACCACCGCTATAATAAGCTCTGCTTTACCCCCCACAGAAAGCATCATGCTTTTCCAACCACGGACTCTCTCCCAGACCAAAGTATCGCTCATGACAATACACTAACTTAACACCCACAATTGCCGCTAATCGAGCACCTTCCGCCTTGTTCACAAACTTACTAACACAAAGAGCATACTTGCTAAAATTAACCATTTGGCCAGATGCCAAAGCATAATCAACCGAAATACGTTTAATAGCCGCACAATCCCTACTAGAAGATTTAGCAAAGAGTAAACTATCATCTGTAAAAAAAATATGTTAGAAATAATAGGCCTTGACCGAATACATTTCAACATACTTGAAAGCCCCTCATCGTAGATGAGAAAAAGGTAAAGGGAAAGGAGGTCTCCTTGATGAAGTCCCCTAGAAGGACAAACATGCCCAGAAGCCTACCCATTCAGGAGAAAAGAGAACGATACTAAATAAATACATCGCATTATCCTATCAATCTAGCTATTAGAGAAGCCTAGCTTCGACATCATCCTAGCCAGGAATTCCTACTCCTCCCTATAATAGGCCTTGGACATGTCGAGTTTGATCGCCATTGACCTCTTCTTTCATTTGCATCTTTTCAGAGCGTGAAGACAATCAAAGCCTATAATGGCGTTATCTGTAATGAGATGACAAGGAATGAAAGTGCTTTGAGTTTCAGAGATTACCTCACCAAGCACTAACCCGAACCTATTTGCCAGGACTTTTGCCACTATTTTGTACACCACATTGCAGAGACTAATAGGCCGATATTCTGTTATGCACTGCGATTGTTTGACCTTTGGAATCAAAGCAATCAAAGTTTTTTTTATTATATCAACATAATTTCCCTCGTTAAGACACTTGAGACACGCTGTTGTAACTCCCTCTCCCACAGTGCTCCAAAATCTTTGATAAAAAAGAGCATGCAACCCATCCAGACCCGGCGCTTTGTCTGATACATGTCAAAAGTTGTCTTCCGAATCTTTTCAACTGAAAAAAGTCTATCAAGAAGAAGTAGATTCCTTTCTTACACTCGACACTGAATAGTTCTGGTCACCCTCTCAAAATTATGAACGGACGACTTCACTAAACAGAATAAATTACCAAAGTAACTAACCATAATATTCTCCATCTCAACATTCCCTGTATGCCAAGCACCTTTGTCATCTCTCAGGCCTTGAATTTTGTTTTTAGCATGCCTAGCAGTAGCTTTCCAATGAAAAACATTGGTTTTACGATGCCCATTTTATACCGCATAACTTTAGCCTGTTACTTTCGGTATGTTTCCTCCACTTCAAGAAGCTTATCTAGCTTATTCTTAGTATGCCTAATTTTAGTCCAGGAATCAAAACCGATTTGGTTGGTGGCTCTACGAAGATCCCGCTTGCAATTGGAAATTTCATTTTGAAGATGCAATCTCTGCTGCTTGTTCTAGACAGAGAGACTATTTGTGCAAGTCCCGATTTTAGTGACAATATCAAACATAAAATACTCACAAGTAGAACTACCCCAATTACAATCAACCAATTGCTTACAACCCTCTACCTCAGCCCAACGCACTTCGAAGAAAAAAGGTCTCATGATACGCCCATTCCCTTGATTTCTCCTACTATTTGAGACTTCCACCAGAAAAGGTCGATGATCCGACCTCCAAAAATCCAAGTGCTTAACACTAAAAAAGGAAAAACTTGACTCCATTGGAAGTTACTAACACCCCTATCAAGCAGCTTTTGAATCAATTGATTATCATTACACTTATTTGACCATGTAAAACAGGGTCCTAAGAAACCCAAATCCTCTAAATCACAATGATCAAACGCCTCCCGAAAGTTATCAATCAGCAATTGTGACCTCTCTAAACCACCAACCTTTTTAGACTCATACAATATCTCATTGAAATCGCCCACACATAACCAAGGAAAATCTGCAACCTCACTAAGATGCCATATAAGAGTCCATGAGAGATGTCGTTGATCCGTCTCCGGGTGCTCGTAGAAACCTATGAGACGCCAAGTCTTCGAGCTATGAGATACCACTTTAACATCAATATGAGACTATGTGTACGATAAAAGATCAACTAAGATGTTTCCCATCCATAACATGCAAATACCTCTACTCCGTCCAAAAGAATTAACAACAATTTGCTATAAAAAAAAAATAAATAAAATAAAAAAAACAAGTTTCACATGAATTGATTCCATGACCACATTAGTAACCTTCATTTCTAACAAAATCAACATTTTTGGGTTATGGTTCTGCTTCAAATTAAACAACATACGGAACGATCGACTATTACCCAGACCCTAGATGTTCCAGACCATGATCTTCATTATTTCCAACAAACCAGTGAAGACCGACCTGCTGATATCTTTGTTTCACTTTCGATTTGGGTTGAAGACAATAGCTTGAGGCCAATACCCATTTGAAAAGGAATCCATTAAACCTGCATTTCTAAGCTCACCCTCAGTCTTCAATCCTTCCAATCTAGTCCAATTTTCCAACTCACCATCATCATTAAATTTACTAGTAGTCGATGTTCCTGAGTTCGTCTCCTTCCCTTGTTGAAAAGTAACACAATTTTCAACCTCCATAGTGCCAATCAGCTCGTCGATGACCAATTTTGGATTTTCCTTCGACTTTTTTAACGATCCTTGTTGAGTTGTGTTATAATCAGATGGAACTCACTTTCCAAGCTTTGACCCATTTCCATTAGTTTCAAAAGCCACCCATTCCTCACGCTCGACGCGTTTCCATCTACCAGACTTATAAACTTGCTTAGATAATTCCCCACCATCTGAATGCTTAGAGTGTGTAAGCCCAAGATCCACCTCTATTGAATTGGGCCATATTTAATAGAGGTTTCAAATGTTTTATTCATAACAACATCTTTGTTTAAAATTGGCCCATTTGCCACGCATTCATTTTCAAAGCTCTTATGTTAGCCCATATCCTTATTTGGGCCCTTGTCCCTTATCCAATTCTTGTCTATCACGTGAGCTTCCACCCTCTAACTTGAGAATTTGAAAATATTTTCATATTTAGCAATTCCTTGATTTTCTAGTTTGTCAACTTCCACCAGTTTCCCCTTCCCACGGGATTTGTCATTAATCACCATTGAATATGCATGCGTGATATTCTCCAAAATTTATTCCCCTTTTCGAACACCTTCCATATTCATATATATTGGAAACACACTGGAGTCAGAAGCTATTTTCGCCACTTGAGGGTCCCAACACGATCCAGTTGTGGATCCAGCATGGGTAACCACCAAGCATTGCTCCTGGTTGCCAAACACTTTCCTGCTTTGTGTCATTTTTGTTCATTGACTCAGCAAATTCTCACGATGAGAAGGCATTATGATGGGAGTGCCTACCTTTAGCCAAGCCCCAAACAACATCTCCATTGTTACATCCACATCAATACATTCAATTGCCTTGTGCCCCAATTTACCGTATCGGTAACAATGATCCGGTAACTACTCATACCTGAGAAGCATCACTGATTCCTCGCCATCCCCAAAGACATCCACCCATAAGATCCAGCGTAGCGGTTTCTCCATATCAATAACCACTAAAACTCTCAAGAGCTTACCATCACAGTCCCTCGATGCGCCCTCATCGATCTCTTCAACAACACCAATCATGCAGCCTAGAAACTATCCAATTCTTTTCGTCATACAAAGTAATGGGATATTGTGAATCTGTACCCAAAATGCAGCTTTGTTGAATTTCATTTTCACAATATCTCCCCTCTCACTTGGTTCAAACAAGACAAAAAGAAAATTGTCAAAACTCTATGGTCTTCATGTTTGAATCCCCCTCTGGTCTTCTAGATTCTGAAAGTGGAACAAAAAAATATTTTTACCAACTACGTCAATAGTAATACCCTCTCTAACCTTCCAGATCCTTAGCAAAACGCTTCTAAAAGCCTAACGGTTGATAAGTTTGTTCGCCAAAACCTTACCAACCAAACTAAGTGATAGTTTTTTCAATCCATCATCTTTTAATTTGTCTTTCAAGCTTCGTACCGGTCCCTCTATTTCCTTCAAAGACATAATGCACAAAGTGCAGCTATGTCATCTGCGTTTTTCATATCAGAAAAACAGGCCACTCCAAAGAGGTGCAAAAAAATTCAAGCCCTAACTACTCTCATTTTAGGGTTTCAAAGAAAACCTAAAAGAGAGACTTCTCATTATATTTAAATATGTTCTTTTTGTCAACAATCATATTGTTAATTTGTTGTTATAATGCATATTTATTTATTACTTTATTTATTGTGTATATAATGGTTAAATAAAGAAAAATAAGTTTTGTTGCTATATAATTTACAGTTGCATAAAAAAAATAGCACTTTTTTTTTCAATAAATTTAAGAGTTTAATTTAAAAAATCTGCAACTTTTTTCTCCTTATTGTTTGTTTATGCAAAAAAATTATGTTAAAATCAACACTTTAAAAAAAAATGTTTGTTTCATGTTGTAAATCATTATTTTTCACTTTGTTATTAAATAAAACTTAATGATATTGAAATGGTGTTTTACGGTTTGTATAAAAAAAATGTAAAGTTGGAATCTATCATAATTGTTTTGTAGTGTATTTAGAAAAAAAAAAAAAAATCTTTTTTAGTAATTTTAATTAAGATAAAATTGTAATATAATAAATATAAAAAAAATTAAATAGAGTGTAGATTAATTCTTAGTGGATTGTCAATAACATCACTCTGTAATAAAAACTAAACTTCACCTATATTTATATTCCTTTTCAAGTTCTGACCTTGTCAACAACAAAATTAGGGTTTAACAATCAATAGGTGTGGATTAATTGTTGTAGATATTAATTTGATTTATTTTAATTAATTTAAGTTGTCCTTAATTGTCTTTTTATTTAAGGGTAGTTTTGCAATAAAACGCTTTAAAATTAGGAGTCAAAGTCAAATTCATGAGAAGAATGACTTGGTCCATCAACTCAAAGGAGAAAGAGAGAAACCATAAAGAGACGGTATTTCCAGTTTCTCTCTTGCAACTTGGTGAGCAAGTTATCCACTCAGCCACTCCAAGAGAAACTGAAGCCCAGAAAGGAGATCATGACAGGAGACTCGTCTTCCAAAGAGTAGCATAATAGAACCTCGAGCACAATCACACATATCAGCGTGTCTGACGCATGGTAGGGACGGCGCACAACTGAGCTCTCGAAAGAGCAAAAGGAACAAAGAAGACCAGAGATAGCATCTCCTTGAGGTGTCAACCTCCCATTAGCTACATAAACAGAGTACACACGTACCATGGCACCCACATGGGGAGAAAAGGTTGCACGCCTCACCCACGAAAAAGGGACAAAGTGTGCATTATACCACACCTTTCCCCCCAATCTTCCCCTGTATAAGGAAAGCGTTAAAGGTAAGCACATAAAACCCTAAACCTAATTTTCTACTTAAAAGCCTTAGGGACAAAGTGTGCATTATACCACCCCCTCCCACCCCCCAATCTTCCCATGTATAAGGAAAGCCTTGAAGGTAAGCACATAAAACCCTAAACCCTAATTTTATACTTGAAAGCCTTGTGTAACTCAGATTAGATCAAATATTATTTACTTGTACGTGCCACCATAAGCCAAATTTCTCCTACATCAAATACTTCTTCCATCAAACCGGATGTGTCTTGCTTTTTATACCAATATATACTAGGTAACCATGAAATCAGCATCCCAATACCACCAAGTCCATATATAATATAGTGTACAAACTTGAAACCACCATGGCTAACTAAAGCTCTAATATTAGTTGTTTGAAAAAATGACACAAATAATGTCTACTAGTAGAATAATAAAATGAGAGAATCCAATCACACAATAGAAGATTTTTGTGGAAAACCCAAAACAAGGAAAAAACCACGGTCATTGGGACGACAAGAGAAAAATATCATTATATAGAAAATTGTTACAACTATATAATTTCAATATTCTTTCTCTAACCCTAAACCTCAATTCCAATTAAGCCTTACCAAGCCCAAGCTCACAACCTAGCTTACATCCTAACCCTCAACTCACAACTCTCTCTAAGTCCCTCCTAAGTGCACCCCCAAATATTTCGTTGATCTCCTCTCAGGTCTCCCCCCAAATATCTCATAGGTCTCCTGCCCTCGGATATCCCTTGAGGTCTCCCTCTAAATCTCCCCAAGGTCTCACTCCTTGAATTCACCCACTCTTTGATGTTCTCAGGTGTCTCTTTGGTTTCTCCAAGTGTTATCCAACCAAAGAATAAACCTCCCTATTTATAGTCAAAATTCTTTGTCCCTAAGTGCAGAGCGACCTTGTGGCGAGTTTGGTGAGCTCGCTATAGGCTTGCCTTTGCAATGTTTGTGCCTTCTTGATCCTCTTTCCCATTCCTTCCAAGATAATTGAGCAATAACACCTAATTGACCCTGCACGACTTATTTAGAGGTTAGAAACCCGATTTTACCCGAGAAACGAACACAAAATGACTAGGAAATGGGGTTACATTTCTTGTAGAAATGAAGCAATCAAAAACCCCTAAACCTATCTTTTGGTCGTCCCGAGCAAAACCAAAAACAAACAAACAAAAAGAAAAATAAACAAAGAAAATAAAGAAATCAAAACACCGCTTTCTTTAAACCCTTAGGCGATCCCTAGTGGACGAGTGATCTCGTGAGGGTTTACAGTACGACACCCATAAAGTCTTTCCTGCTGAGCTAACTATAAACAGAGATGCAATAAATGGTGGACCGAATTGAAGCACGTACATGCTAAAACCCCTAAGATAAAGCTTGGGAAATGCAAGCTAAGGTGCTAAAACAAAAGAGATTGCAATTCCATACTTCTTAGTGAACATAACTTCAAAAAGCATCAAAACAAAAGTCTAATGATAACATTTCGCCTTGACTCTGTTCCTTTCAGGATCTCTCTCAAATTACCACTCAAAACATAGACTCACTCAACAAACATTTGCGGTTGGAGATTATGCATAAGAATTTTTCAAATTTAACACGCATATGACAATTTTAAAATTTTTTTAAAAAAAAAAACAAAAGTTTAAACACAATTGGACCATAAGAACGGATTTGAACATTAAGAACAAGAGCAGAGCACCATTTGATACCTTCATCAACAAGCTAAAACTCCTCATAAAGATCAATTAGAACTTCTTTAAAGGTCAAGTGAGGTTATGGTGAATTAGTGGTAGGGCAGGCTAGGTGGGTATGGAATTATAGGCTAGCTACTGATTATGCTCAAGCTTAGATTTGGCACGCTCTGCACAACCATAGCGTCTAGGCATGATTTATTCAATTAATCATTTTGTGCTAAATTTTAAGTTGCTATTCATTTTGGCAACTTTTACACTTTGAAAGATTATAAGGTTTTTTCATGCTATTCTTTTTCTTTGAGCATTAATTTTTTTTTCATAGATTTTAAACCTTATTCTTTGCACAATTTATGCATCTAGCCTGAGTACACGCTATTTTAACAATTTTGATTTTACTTTTAGCTTCATTTTTGATAGGATAATAAGCCATAATCGTAGCAAAGGGTGGTCTAGTGTTTATGTAATATGTGGTGATATATGTAAATAGAATAGGTGGATATAGTGATAGGGTTTAGTGTGTAGGTCTACATAGATAGGACGTTCAAGCATACACCCAAGGCTAAGGACGTGTTTGGGTCATTTATAGTGACTTAACACACATAGCCTACATCATCTCTATAGGCACGAGCTAAGCAAGTAAACAAAGGCGAAACTATAGTGATGCTTTTTAAACAGCGTTCTTTAAAGTCCAAAATATGGAGTGAGGTCCTTTTTATTTACTTATGTATCTACAAGAAGAGTGTTTAAGATGAGACAACAAAACAAATTACACTCATAGGACGCTATATAGGTTCTGGCCTTACACGAGTAGTCTCCACAAATGATCTAGATATCTTAAGCGCGATACCCAATTACTAAGACACTTTTGAGTCTGGTAGGGTGCGTGCAAGCAATGTGGTGTAACTTTGTAAGATCTTAGATTTGTGTTGGCTTGATTCCATTGTAAAACTCTCTATATTTGTAATAGTTGTTGCTTAGGTGATTCTCGGTGAAAAGAAGCTTCAAAGGTGAAAAAGCAACATCTTGTACAAATATCTTCTTCAATGGGAACATCGCATTCTTGGATGATATGGTATCAAGATTCTTCTTCCTCTTGCAAGGCGTAAGTGCACACACACACAATTCATTCATGTGTGTTCCTGCATCATTATGCAAACATTTGGTATAACACATTCACACACATTTAAGTATGCACATGCATTGGTCTCATATTGACAAGCATTGTAGATTTGCATGTTTTATGACTATCGCTTAGATATCGCATACTTGTGTGACATTGTATGTATTTATTTGTGTTTCTTGTATTTTAGACTTGAACATGATCTTATTTGATTCATTATTGAGTCCCAGTCATTTCGGTTACTCATTCATTAGGTTTCGAGTCCAAACGATGTAGCTATGCTACTTTGCATTCTTGTTCGTTGAGTTGTCTTCATCGTCGTTTTCCAAGATGAATTCTCAACCTTTTTAAAAAAATTTATAGTCGTTGTCGTGCATGAGGGAGTCACAGTTTGTAATCTAAAAACGGATTCAAATTCGGAGTTCGAATTCCCGAATACGGTTGAAGAACGCGAGTAGAGTGCGAGAGGAGCAAACGTGGCCAACGGCCAAGCTTGGAGGCCACATGTGCCACACGGCTAGCACACCTCTCTACTCACATGTGCCACACGTGGTCCACATGTGGATGGTGACATGGCAGCAGCTAGTTTGTCCATTTTTCTCTCTCTTGAATTCTTTTAAAAGTTCTTCATTCCCTCCCATTTCATCTAAGAAGAAAAATTGAAAAAGAAAGAGTGCAGAATTTCTTCATGGTTTTTTATTTTTTATTTTGATCATAACTCTCTCATACGAACTCATAATTGAGTGATCCAAAAGCCAAAAATATTGGTTTTGAATAGAGCTACAAACGCCAAGTATTTTCAGAGTCATTTGAGTTTGTGATTTTTTGCAATTGGCATATTTCAGTCCGAGACTCAAGTGTTGTATGTGAAACTTCTTCTTTTCGCTTTCTCTTTGATCATCCCTTTTAATCTTTCTAATTGATAGATGAAATGTGTTAAGAATGATGTTAGTCATACTCTAAGGTTGTTTGATCAATTGTTAATTGAGTTTTAGCTTTGTGATTTCTCTTGAACATATTTTAGCTAAACTTGATTGAACTTGAAATTGATTCTAGAAATGATATATATGATGAGCCTTATGATATTTTCTAGGTTTAATTTCATGATCTAAGAACTGATATTTTTGTGTGATATATTGAATATTAATATATTGTTCTTATTGATTCACATGCTTTGATTTATATATACATTTGTGATTGTTTGTTGAAAGCATATTCTAGATTATCATTGAACATGTTCATAGAGCTTGATTGATCATCTTGCTTTATTTGTCTTGTGTTTGCATCATTTGCATCACTTAGATCATTCCCTTATGGAAAGGTTGAAGTCTCTTTCAAAGTGAGTGAAGCTTTGATTAGAGCAAGAAGACTTGACTAGGACATGTGGTCCAGATAGTCATGCAAAAGTCTTAGCTAGGAGTGTGGTACTCTGGATGGTTGAGCTAGGGAAGTTTGACTAGGATCTTAGTGATCGAGATAGCTAGGCAAGGAAATCTTCCTAGAGGCTTGAGAGCTTTAGATAGGGAGTTGCTCTCTAGAGGTGTAGGATACACCTTGGATAAGGAGTAGGCTAGGTGGTTCACTAGGCCTTGAGGGTAGATTAGGAGTTGATAACTTGAAGTGGATATCATGTGTTGATAGCTTTAACTGTGTAAGTCATTTTCATATAGTGGATTGCTTTGCCGGTGGTTGTGGTATCAACCTGTAGACGTTTCCTCTTCAGAGGTTTACCTCGTAAAAACTATTGTGTCAATTTTAGTTTTTATGTTTCTTTATCTTCCATATCATGTATTGAACATATCACTTGTATATTGATTTCGGTATGTGTTGACTTGTACAATACAATTGTTAAGATATATCAAGTGTACATTTCATTCTTATATTCCGTAAAATGTGTAGTTGGAAGAAATTGGAACTATACCTATTCACCCCCCCCCCCCCCCCCCCCCAAGGTATAATATACAATATATTGCTTAAGGGAATTTCAAACTTTAACTAGCATAACCTTTGCATAGTCTCAGGGATTCAACACATGCAAAAATTGCCTCTAAAGGCACAACCCAAACGCATCTCATTAAGCAAAATGCTTCAGGATTTGGCTCGAAGCAGGAGAACGGACATAACTGACTCTACTAACACACAATGAAGCAAAAAATTTACAAAAAAATAAAAAAATTAGAACACACAAAACAATCATGCAAAAATGGCAAACGAATGGCCGCACCCACAAACCTAAACTGAACATTGTCCCCAATGTTTGCACAAAAACGAATTGGACAAAATTAGCGTAGAAGCGGGAGGGAGGCCGAACGCAAAATTGAAAACACTAAAGCTATGCACAAAGATCATCCACACTCTTAAACTTAACAAAAATGAAAGAAAGATAAAAATAAAACACAAACCAGAATATCAACCCAAAATAAACTAATATGTCCATAAAGCAAATAAATAAATAAAAACAAAAAAGTAGCAATATTTAAAAAAAAAAACGAAAACAATTCAATGATAAAAGTCTTACAAAAGCAAATAAAAGAAAACAAAGCAAGTGCGGGCAACATCAACTAAGGGCCTTGATGTGGAAGATTGGGGTCATGTGGTGGTTGTTGTGAACTGCCCTCTGGCTCTCTGAAGCGTCGTCTATTTCCCGTCGGTACTTGAATGAAATAGTGACACCATGGCTAACCAAACCTTGCTGGAAAGCATCCAACCTCTAATTTATGCTCGTGGATTCCCTCATATAGGCATTGTGGTTCATAGTCATCTGCTGGTTCATAGACTAAAGGTACAGGTTGTTTGCCTCCAACTACGAACTCATGCTCCTCATCATCTCAGCCATGGTGAGGTTTTGGTTATCTGTGCCCGCATCTGGATCACCCCGAGGTTCTGCTCATTAAAATCTGGGTCATCTAGATCATCCTCGAGAAAATCATCTTCATTCAAGCCCATGTCGTCATCATCGAGCACATTAGCCCTAATTGACCTGACCTCCCTACGTCTTGCGAGTTCATTAAAGGTCTTCTTCCCTATGTCATTTGTAGGAGTGACCAGATTGCCTCCTTTATTCCATTCAATGACGGCCTGCTCACAAAAGTGGGTGATAAGGCAAGGGAAAGGCAGTGGCCCTTTTGACTTCGCACCTTTGTGCATGCTCTGCACGATGATTTGACCAATGTCCATTTGAAGCATATTTCGCGCACATAATAAATGGCGTGTGGTGTCAAAGCTTATTTCGGTGCAGTGGGTTTTTGATGCTAAAGAGTAGTCAAAGAATAACAACCAAAAAGCCGCATCTAGCTTGAGTTCACTGAGTACCAGAGGTTCGCGGTAATCGTTCCAAATCGAGCTTTCATTCATCCTCAAGTTAGCGACTAAGTTTTCATTGTATGACTCAAAGAATTCATGGTTCGAAATGCCGTCAACGTATCTGTCTAAGTCCTAAGGAGTCCGAAACCACTTATTGATCCCCTCGGCTGTAATGTGTACCTCCCTACCCCGAATTGTCATAGGAATCCCTTGAGTGAAATGGTGAGGGACCATGACGTAGTAAAATTCTCTAACTAAATACAATGCCGCCACATTAGGGGTCCTAAAAAAACCAGCCTAACCCAATGCTCCCACGGCCTATGGAACAAAGGTGGAGCCAAAAACCCTCATATTGATGCCCCCTTTCGGCCAAACCCTCCTATTACCATACAAATCCCACTTTTTTCAAGTTATCTGGGTTTGGGGTTGTGGGACTATTTCACCATTTCCTTTTCCTGTGGGAGGAGGCAAATCGAAGGGATCTGAAGCTTTCGAGGATTGCCCTTTACTGAGAACTCTTTTGGTTTTCTTTCCACTCGCCATTTTCTTTTCCAAACAACACACCAATTTTCAATCCACCTTTAGTCACTAAGCACAGAAATATCCACACCACACTTAATCTATCATATACTCTTCAAAGCAATCAAAATCAAACTTGAAATGATCCATTAATCAAAACCCAAGAAATATTGAAACAAAAATTGCACTTGAAACTCAAACTAATCCCAAACTCTTTTATAATCCTTCTCTAATGAAACAAACAACAATGTCAAATGATCTTAAATCTAAATGCTTGTTTCTAACTTAATTGAAGAAGATTTAGTGATAGGATTACCTTTGGAAGGGAGTGGTTCAGTTGCTACAACCTTGGTGAGAAATTTCGTTGAGAAAATTTTGTTTTTGGTTTGATCTCCCACGACCTAACTGTTTATATCCAGAAATCGCGTTGAGGTGAGCTCAGGGTGAGCTTGGTGAGCTCACTTTCTGGGCTTGCCTTGCTTTAAACGACACCGTTCCACTTTTGAGTTCTGGAGGAAGGCAAGCTTGGGGTGAGCTCGAGGAAGTCGCTCTAGGCTCACTTTCTTCTCGGGTCCAAAGGCGATCTTATGGGCGAGCTTGCCTTTACCCTATTTCAGCCGACAATTATTGTTTTTGAAAAGCTAAAAATCTACAAAAATACACAACTTGCACACAACATCAAACACCTCTAAACTATCAATAATAGCATAAAATTTAACTCAAGTCAGATGTTGTGAAAAATTAGAATGCAAAAAGATATAATCTAAAACAAAATAAACTAAAGATTTGGTAAATTTTAGAAAACTAAAAATCCTAAAACTAATAGTACAAAAGATGGTACCTCCATTTTTTATTCTTTCGCTCATGGTGGATCTTGGAAGAGAACCACCTTCTTGAATCTCTGACCTTCAAATTCCCAAAAGATCTTGAGCCTTTGCCCATTCATCTTGAACCTTTTCTTCTTATCATCTTCGATTTCTATCGTTCCATAAGGAAAATTTTCAGTGATCGTATAAGGACCCATCCATCGGCTCTTTAGCTTGCCTGGGAATAGTTTCAATCGTGAGTTGAAAAGAAGCACATTTTGACCCACTTTTAGCTCTTTGAAGTCTATCCTTTTGTCATGCCACCTTTTTGTCTTCTCCTTGAAGATCCTCGAATTCTCGAATGACTCAAGTCGTAGCTCCACTAGCTCACTCAATTGGAGGCACCTATTCTCACCGGCCTCTTGCATGCTCATGTTAATGAGCTTAATCACCCACCATGCCTTGTGTTCAAGGTCAAATGGCAAGTGGCACACTTTTCCATACATAAGCCGGAAAGGAGACATGCTAATGGGGGATTTATAGGTTGTTCAATAGGCCCATAAGGCATCTTCCAACTTCTTGGCTTAATCCTTCCTTCTAATCCCTACGGTTTTTTCCAAAATACTCTTGATTTCTCTTCGAGCCTTCAACTTGACCATTGGCTTATGGATGGTACGGGGTGGTGACCTTATGTTTCACTCTGTATTTCTTCAAAAGGGCTTCAAACTTTTTGTTACAAAAGTGAGAACCTCCTTCACTTACTATTGCTCGTGGTGTGCCGAAACAAGTGAAGATATTCCCTTTTAAGAACTTTGTCACTTCCTTTCCTTCACATGTTGGAGTGGTAATCGCTTCAATCCATTTTGACACATAGTCTACGGCAACCAAAATGTACCTATTCCCAAAAGATGTTGGGAATGGTACTATGAAGTCTACGCCCGAGACATCAAAAAGCTTAACTTCCAACATGACTCATGGGCATTTCATTTCTCTTTGTAATATTACCGGTTCGTTGGCACCATTCACATGCCTCTACAAAACTCCTCGAGTCCTTAGAAGGTGATAGCCACTAAAAGCCCGATTGGAGGACCTTTCTAACCATTCGTGAAGAACCAAAGTGGCCTCTACACTCCTTAGAGTGGCAATGATTCAATATATCAATCATTTCTTCTTCGGGAACGCACCTATGAATTGGCCCATCTCCACATGTTCTAAATAAAAGTGGCTCATCCAATAAAATTTAACTCAATGAAGAATTTTCTCCTTTGGTGCACATTAAGCTCTTGCGAAACTATCCCACTAGCTAGGTAGTTCACCACATCCGCAAACCATGGAAAGAGGAGACTTTGCAACTCAAAATATTGCTCATCGGGGAACTCTTTTTTGATGGGCTCATCAACTTTTCCACTATCATCCCTCTCAAGTCTCGAAAGGTGATCCGCAATCACGTTCTCAATCCCTTTCTTATCTCTAATTTCGAGGTTGAACTCTTGGAGGAGTAGCACCCATCTTATAAGCCTTAGCTTTGCATCCTTCTTGGCAAGAAAATACTTTATAGCTGAGTGGTCCGTGTAGACGACTACTTTGGATCCCACCAAGTAAGATCTAAACTTGTCAAATGCGAACACGATGGTTAACAATACCTTTTCAGTTGTTACATAGTTGACTTATGCTTCATTCAATGTATGACTTGCATAGTAAATAACATGTTGACGTTTGTCTTTTATTTGACCCAATACGGTGCCTACCACATAGTCGCTCGCGTCACATATCAACTCAAAGGGTAGGTCCCAATCCGAGGCCCTCATGATTGGAGCCGAAATAAGCTACTTCTTTAAGAGTTCAAAAGCCTTCAAGCATTCTTTGTTGAACAAAAATGGCACGTCTTTCATCAAGAGAGAGCACAACAGTTTTGTAATCTTCAAAAAATGCTTGATAAATCTTCTATAGAACCCGACGTGTCCTAGAAAACTTTGGATTCCCTTCACTGAGATTGGCAGTGGCAACTTTTCTATCACCTCAAATTTTGCCTTGTCCATTTCAATCCCTTCAGAGGAGATCCAATGTCCTAACACAATCCCCTCATTTACCATAAAATGGCACTTTTCCCAGTTGAGTATGAGGTTGGTCTATTCACACATCTCAAGTATCTTCCCTAAGTTCCCTAAACAACCATCAAATGATGACCCAAAAATGGAGAAATCATCCATGAAGACCTCGATATATCTTTCCACCATGTCAGAAAAGATGGTCATCATACATCTTTGGAATGTCGCCAGATCGTTACAAAGTCCAAAGGGCATTCTTCAATAGGCAAATGTCTCATACAGACATGTGAACATCGTCTTTTCTTGATCTTCGGGGTCTATTGGAATCTGGTTGTAACCAAAATATCCGTCTAAGAAACAATAGTACGCGTGCCCCACTAGCCTTTCCAACATATGGTCTATAAAGGGCAATGGGAAATGATCTTTATATGTTCTCTTGTTGAGTTTTCTGTAATCAATACAAACTCTCCACCATGTGACAGTCCATGTAGGAATAAGTTTGTTATGCTCATTGGGCACCACTGTGATTCCTCCTTTCTTAGGCACCACCTGTACTGGACTGACCCATGGACTATTTGAAATTGGGTGTATAAAACCCACATCTAAAAGCTTAAGAACCTCTGCTCTAACTACCTCTTGCATATTAGGATTCAATCTTCTTTGGTGCTCTACTGTTGGTTTAAATTCTTCCTCCATCAATATTTTATGCATGCAAATTGAAAGGCTCAAACCCTTAATATCAGAGGTAGACCAACCGATGGCTTTCTTGTGACTTCTTAGAACCCTCAACAATTTTTCTTCTTCAAGCTTAGACAAGGAGGCCGAAATTATCACCGAGAGTGATAATGATTCACCAAGGAAAACATATCTCAAATACTCTGGTAGTTGCTTCAACTCAAGATTAGGAGGTTCTTCAATAGATGGGGGTAATCTAGGCATCACCTCTCCTAACTCCTCAAACCTCTTTCTTCCTCTAAAACTCTTCAAATGTTGGAAATTCAATTGTATAGCATATTCTGCAACTTCCTCATCTTTATCCTTCTCGGAAGCTCCATGAACTATACAAGCCTCCAATGGTTCCTTAGGAGTTCTTTTTCTAAAGAAAACTTCAACTAGTGGCTCAACAACGTCTACCATCAAACACCTATCAACTTCCATGGGCCTTTTAGCCGCCTTTTTCATATTAGTGTTCATCTCTTACCCTTAATGTCATTTTATCTTGGTTCACATCTATCAAAGCCCCTACTGTCTTTAAGAAAGACCTACCTAAAAGCAAAGGTATTTCCACATCATTTTCCATCTCAAGTATCACAAAATCCACGAGAAAGTATAAGCTTTCTACCTTTACCAAGACATCTTCCATTACTCCCC
This sequence comes from Acer negundo, assembly GCA_035582765.1. Taxonomy (NCBI): domain Eukaryota; kingdom Viridiplantae; phylum Streptophyta; class Magnoliopsida; order Sapindales; family Sapindaceae; genus Acer; species Acer negundo. The sequence continues at coordinate 9,279,945 of CM069238.1, read as the reverse complement.
TTGGGTACTTGAGTGATCTATCGGCTAGTTGTAGGGTGATATGAGTAGGCTTCACTTTTCCCACTTCTAACTTCTGAAAAACTAAGTATGACATTAAATTGATGCTTGCCCCGCTATCAATCAATGCCTTCCTAAACTTCGTTTGGCCAATGGTGCATGGGATTGTGAATTTCCCGAGATCCTTTAGCTTAGGTGGGAATTTGTTTTGAAGGATCGCAATACACTCTTCCGTTAATGCCACCGTCTCGAACTCATCTAACTTCCTTTTGTTGGAGAGCAACTCTTTGAGGAACCTCACAAAAGTGGGCATTTGGGCAAGTGCTTCGGAAAAAGGTATATTGATTTGAAGCTTCTTAAATTTGTATAAGAATTTTCAAAAATTGTGAGCATCCTTTTGTTTCTTCAATCTTTGTGGATACGTAATGAGAGGAACATATGCTTTTACTTGGAGTTGTGGAGGAGGATCTTGTGATGTGGTAGGTATGTCATCTTGGCTAGAACACTTCTTTTCTTTTACAACCTCTTCTTCAATAATACCCTCTTCTTCAACATCTTATTTTCCCTTCCCAAAGTTTTTCGGCAACTCAACTTCTTTACCACTTCTTAATGCAATGGCCTTGTATTGTTCCTTATGATTAATCACTGTGTCACTTAGTAAAGATCCTTATTGTCTTCCTTGTTGTCCCCTAGCTAGTTGTCCTACTTACATTTCTAAGTTTTGGATTGAGGCTTGAGAATGTTAAGCAAGTTGGTCAAACTTCGTATCAAGCTTCCTCAAAGCTAAGTCTTGGGTCTCCACTCTATTGTCCATCTTGCCCATATATTTGGAGAACATTTCCTCTACGTTAAACTTTTTCTCCATTTGATTGCTTGGGACTAGGTTAGAGTAATTTTGTTGGTCGGGTTGTTGGAAACCAGGAGGTTGTCTTTGGTTAAGGTTTTGTAGATGTTGGGGTTGGTTTCCTTCCATGACAAGTTTTGATTGTTTTTCCATGCGGGATTGTATGTGTTTAAGTGAGGGTAGTCTTGAGCATTTTGGTTGGCACGTTGTTGTTAAGGTTTATTTTGGAAGTTTCGGTTGTAGTTTACAAAGGAACTTGTTCTGTTGAGCTTAAAGCAAACGAATTTCCAACTTGACAATTCATGCTAGAATGTGGTCTCAAACACCACTCACATTGGGCTACTTGCACATTACTTGGCCCTGCACTCAACTTGCTCACTTGATTCTGAAGTGATGAAATTTGAGATTGTACTCTTGTCATGTCATCTACTTCTAGCACACCCGGAATCTTCCTAGGCATTTGTCTCTGGGTTCCCCATTGGCTATTGTTGAGTGTCATTTCTTCTAGGAAATCATTAGCCGCATCTATTGATTTGCTCATTAGAGAACCTCCAGCCGCCACATCTACTAAGTTCCTAGTTGACATGGTGTTGCCTTGGTTGAAAGCTTGCAAAGTCTGCCACTTTGCAAGGCCATTGTGAGCACATTTCCATTGAAGCTCCTTAAACCTCTCCTTAGCTTCGCAAATACTCTCATTCTCAAATTGCTGAAAAGAAAGGATCTCATTCCGGAGACGAGCAGCTTTCCCTAGTGGAAAAAATCTGTATAAAAATGCTTGGGCTAACCGATCATAGTCTATGATTGAGTTTGGTGGTAGTGAGTTTAACCATATCTTTGCATCGCCTCTCAGAGAAAATGAGAACAACTTCAATTTGATAAAGTCATCAGGTATTCCATTGTATTTGAAGGTGTCACATATCTCTTTGAAGTTCTGAAGGTGTAGGTTTGGATCATCATTCGCCAATCCATTGAATACACAAATAGTGCCAATCATTTGAATAATTGATGCCTTAATTTCAAAGGAGTTTGTAGCGATTGTTGGTCAGTGAATAGACGACTAGTTCTGCTTAACTCTAGGCATCGTACAGTCCCGTAGAGTGCACTCATCTTTCTCATGAAGGAAACTCTTGATCTGGAATTGCCACAGGAGGCAATTCCCTCTGATGTTGATTTTCCACATGAGGCAAATCTAAGTGTCCTAATTGAGCGTTTCGATCTCCCATCTCTGCTCTTCTCACCCTTTCCTCACGTCTTTTCCTTTGAGCTAGTCTCTCAATTTCAAGGTCAAAATCCAAGAAGCGAAGATATTGGCTTCTCGTGCGCAGGTGCATGCAAGATCAAAAGTACCTATAAAAAGAAAATACAAATTAAATTAAAAAGTTCAAATTAACAATAAACTAACTAGTATCGATATCAATCGTTCCGCTCAATCCCTGGCAGTGGTGCCAAAAATTGAGTACACTCTTAGTGACGCTCGCAATAGTATGAGGTCGGAAAGTAGTACAATGGTAAAGTAAAGTTCATTCCCAACAAGGATCGAGTGACTGAGTATTGAAATTGATTAGTCTAAATGTTATTCAAACAAGCAAAAAGGTTGGTTTTCATATTAAGTGAATTAAACTAAACGAATAAGGGATTTATGCTAATACAATAAAGAAATAATAATAAATAAACTCAAGTGTAAAATATGATAGAAATGAATGCTAGAATATGACGACGACGACCCACCCTTTCCTAACTTTCTCTCTAGACTCAATTATTCACCCCAAATATGCTCATGCAATTCATAGATTCATGTACCCTAATGTTAAGCTATAATCTCGGTCGAGTAGAATAGTTTACACCCAAAATCATACCCAAGCCTATCTCTTGATTACTTAGAATATATGAATGAGTTTAGTAAGAACATTGGCACACTAGAGAATCCTATACGCTAGCCTAAGTAGGTCTACTTTTCTAGACATGCATAAAAGACATTCTATCGAACATGTGGTGTGCATCTCCGGTTGGTTCATAACATACCATCGAAAAATCATTTAATAGATGATCAACCTATTGAAAGCATTAATCACACTAAAATATCCATACAAACTACAATTGCATATAAAAGATAAACAAAGGTCAATATAAATAAATAGTCATGGGTGAGGTTTCATCACATCCTAGTATTGAATATTTAGCTCATCATAACAAAGAGTAGCCATGCAATAAATATACTCAAATGAATACATGGCTATAATAAAATATTCAAAAAAGTAAAGTTTAAAGGAAACTAGAGTAGATCCCCTTTGAATTGCTCTTCTCCCCTTTGATTGCTTCTTCAAACTTCTATCTCCCAAGAACATGTGAGGATCATGGATTGGTGGTTAGTGTTTAGGTAGATTGTGTAGGATTGTGTAGGATTGTGTAGGATGATGTAAGGAAATGAGTTAGTGAATATTCTTGGTAGGTAGCTTGGTCCTTTTTTCAGAGAGAAAACATATGAATATATATGGGAGCCTAATAAGTCAAGGGCAAGGGAGTAATTTCCTTAAATTTGCCAAAATTTTGGGCAGAGGGCAACCTTGGGGCAAGCTTGGTGAGCTCGCCCTGGGGTCGCTATGAAGCAAGGGCTTCTGAAGCTAATTGAGAGGCTACCTTGGAGGCGATCTTGTTGAGCTCACCTTTGAGATTGCTTTTGAACCCGAGAGATTAGCGAGCTTGGGACGATCTCACTGAACTCGCCCTGGGCTCGCCTTTGATAGTGCTGAAGAGGCCTGAGCCTAAGTGCAGAGCGACCTTGTGGCGAGTTTGGTGAGCTCACCTTTGCGATATCTGTGCCTTCTTGATCCTCTTTCCCACTCCTTCCAAGATAATTGAGCAATAAAACCTAATTGACCCTGCATGACTTATTTAAAGGTTAGAAACCCGGTTTTACCCGAAAAACAAAAAAAAAATGACTAGGAAATGAGGCTACATTTCGTGTGAAAGTGAAGCAATCAACATTGATGGTACACACTCATGTCCAAAATCCACATTCGAAACCAATGGAGGAACTGAATCTATTCTGAACCCGAATCACAAGAAATGGTTGTGTCAAGATCAGCTAATATTGCAAGCTATTCAAGACTCACTCTCAGGTACCATTGCACCACTCATCTCCACATGCAAATGATCCGTTGAAGCATGGAATAAACTGGAAATAACCTTTTCCAATCGCTAAAGCACCAAAATGCTCACCCTTCTCTCCACACTCATGAAAACATCTTAAGAAAGCATCACCATAGCCAAATACATACAGCACATCAAAACAATTGTTAATGATCTTCTAATAATCGGACACCCTCTGAGTGACGCTAAGATTATTGCTCACACCCTCAATGGTCTTAGAAATGATTATAAAGAACTGAATGCTGCCATACACACAAGAGAAACAGCTATGACATTTGAAAAGCTTCACAATAGGATTCTAGATCATGAGACGTTTCTAAAACGTGAAGAAGGGAAGATGGTGACAGCACCAAACACTTCAATACAATAACACAAAAAAAAAATAGAAGTCAAGGTCTAGAAATCATCAAAACAATAGAATGGGAAAGAACAATTATGGCAACAGGTCATTCTCAGGAAATACACATACCAACTCATGAAATCAAGGGTATCTTCCTTCAAACTCCTCATTCAATGGAAATTCAGCTCCAGGAAGTTACTCACAACAACAATCATGGCAACCAAACAGCAACCATGGACAATCCAAGCCAATATGTCAACTCTGTGATAAAATTGGGCACACATGGAAGGTTTTTCATTCTCGAGCAAAGCCAAATTACAAACTTAATTGGCCTCAGACAAATTTCTCGACCAACGACCAGCCATCTAATCACAGCAATTGGTTAGTCGACCCTAGTGCGTCGCAGCACATTACCTTCGACCTACAAAATCTCTCTGTTCACTCTGATTACAATAGAAATGAAGATATTATGGTTGGCGATGAAAACGGTATTCCAATATCTCATATTGGTTCTACAAAACTTACATCTTTAAATATTTCATTTAAACTTAATAATGTTTTGTGTGTTCCTCATATCAAAAAAAATATATATAATTACTTTCTGTTTCACAATTTGGCAAACAAAATGCCACATCTATCGAATTTTTTTCTAATTCTTTTGTTGTGAAGAATTGAAGTGCAGGGGTATCCTTGGTGCAAGGCCAGAATAAGGACAATGTCTATGAGTGGCTGTCTATGTCATTATCGTCATCCTCCGCCTTTGTTCCAATAGCTTACATATCCACCACAACTACTACTGTCGACCTATGGCATCATCATTTAGGCCACCCCTCCGAATCTATTCAACAAAAAAAAAATTAGTGACTATTTTCTCTCTTACTATATCCCAATCTATCTCTAGTCATTATGATTCATGTCTCTATAATAAATTTTGGCTTAACAAGTGTGTCATGCAATTCTCCATTAGAAATTTTATATACCGACGTTTGAGGACCATCTCCAATTATTTCTTATGATAATTTTCGGTACTATATAATTTTTATGGATTATTTTACAAAATACTTGGTTTTATCCTATCAAACAAAAATCTGATGTTCCTTTCATATTTGACAAATTCAAGAAATTAGTCGAAAACTTTTTTCAATTGACTATAAAAACAGTATTTTCCGACGGGGGTGGTGAATATCAAAGCTTGGCTCATCACTTATCCAACTATGGTATTTAACATCTTATATCTCCTTCATATACTCCTCAATCAGTTGACTCCACTGAAAGAAAACATCGTCATCTAGTCAAAACTAGGCTCACTTTACTTCATCGAGCCTTTTTATCTTTGTGTTTCTGGTCTATAGCATTCCAAACAGCCACATATCTTATTAATCATATACCTACACCAGTTCTTAAGTCTCATTCTCCCTTCAAAAAAAATATTTCACAAATAACCAACTATCACAAATTAAAAGTATTTGGCTGTTTGTGCTACCCCTAGCTCAACCCCGATTCCACTCATAAACTTGCACCACGATCAAAACCATGCATATTTATTGGTTATTTACTCCCTCGTAATTCCTATATTTTTTTCGACCCATCTAAGTCCAAAACTTTTGTCAAACGCCATATGGTCTTTACGGAGTCTCAATTTCCTTTTCAAAAAATTTCCATACATGAAGCATGAATTAAATCAAATTCTCTACATCAATGGTGTCCCTCAAATATTTCCACTCTTCCCACAAATCTCAAGTCTTTTATCCCATGAATTTCACACTCAAAATCAATCACCTTCAAACCCTTCCTTATTTATACTTAATCTTACACAATCAGGTCAATCTCTACCAGTTGCCCCCACTACAACACTCATCAAATCATGGTGCTAATGACCAAGTGGACTCTCATTTCACATTGCCTACCTCTGCTTTGCACCAATCAAATTCCTTGGACTCATCTTCAAATCAGGTAAGTAATGATACATCTCCTCTTAACTCTCAACCACCACCTACTTTATCTAAATCTTCCACTATACCAAAAATAGTCACCAAATCCCAACATAATATTTTCAAACCATGGAAAATACTTGATCTTCATACCACCACCACCAAACCCGATGAACCATTTGAACCTACAACCTTCCATCAAGCCGAAAAGTTCCCTCACTGGCTTAAGGCCATGAATGATGAGTATGATGCCATCATCAAAAATTACAATTGGACCCTAGTACCTCATCACCATACATAAAACATTATTGGGTGCAAATGGATATCTAAGAGTAAGCGGAATCCCGATGGCATTGTTGCCCGCCATAAGGCTTGTCTAGTTGCTAAGGGATTCTATCAACGACTTAGAATTGATTACACTAATACTTTTAGTCCTGTTGTAAAACTGACAACAATTCGCCATATCTTAAGTTTAGCAGTTTCTCATGGATGGGACTTGTGACAATTAGACGTTAAGTTAACAATACTTTTTTGTAAGGCACTCTTTCTAACAATGTTTATATGAAGCAACCTCTAGGGTTCACTCATCCACAATTTCCTACGCATGTATGTAAATTACACAAAGCCATATATGGTCTTTGCCAAGTCCCTTATGCTTGGTATCATGAACTACGTGGCTTCCGACTTCTTCAAGGATTTTTGAATTCAAAATCAAATAGCTCTTTTTTTTATCTTTCACAATGAACATACCGCACTCTATTTGTTTGTGCATATTAATGACATCATCATCATGGGCAACAATTCCACCTACATCTGACAATTTATTAAGCAATTGGCCAATCGATTCTCCTTAAAGGATCTCGACTCCTTGTCCTATTTTTTAGGTGTTGAATCTCTCACAACTCTCGGTGGTTTGTTTTTGTCACAGCAGAAATACATACTTGACATTCTGCACAATATAAACATGGCTGATGTTAAAGAAGTTACCACTCCTCTATCTATAACTAAGTCATTAAGACTTAATGACGGCAACCCTCACCATGGCTCTACTCAATTTCGACAAGTTTTGGGGTCTCTATAGTACTTATCCTTAACAAGGCCCGATATCTCCTTTGTTGCGAATAGGTTATCACAGTTCATGCATTGTCCCACATCCCACCATTAGGCCATTGTCAAGCACACGATGAGTTACCTCAAAGGTACATCCAATCATGGTATTTTTCTTCGCAAAGAATTGTACATGCAACTCCATGCCTTCTCTGACTCTGATTGGATAGGGAATAATGATTATCGCACATCCATATCAGCGTATGTTGTGTTTCTTGGTGCTTCTCTAATTAGTTAGGTTTCCAAGAAACAACGTACCTTTATTCATTTATCTACCGAAACCGAGTATCGTGCCATAGCTTCCATTGCTGCAGAACTCAATTGGATCAATAATCTACTACAAGAGTTGTGTGTTCCACTTATTGCAGTCCCTCCCAATTTACTATGATAATATCGATGCTACATACATGTGTAAAAATCTGGTGTTCCACTCACGAATGAAGCATATTGCCATTGACTTTCACTTTGTTCATGATCAGGTTGTCCATCATCGGTTACGTGTTTCTCATGTTCATACTAATGATTAGTTGGCAGATTCACTCACCAAATCACTTCCTCGAAAACATTTTTTTCATCATCGGTCCAAGATTGGCATCCGAGATGGATGCTCCATCTTGCAGGGGCTTGATAGAGAGATATCCTAGGCACCATCCTTGGGGAAAATCATATTTGAATATTATTCTTTTCCTTATCTATCTAATGTAATTTGCAACATTTATTTACCTTGATATTGTCCATAATTATAGGATGCAATTGATAGGAAATGATTGTGATGTAACATGTATATAGCACCACTTTTGATCAATGAAAAGATACAACCATTTCATACAATATCAACTGATTTTATATAAAGAAACCCAGGAACCAAACTCCCATAAGCAATTAGATTTGTTTGGTTCATTTGGGAATACAAGCTAAATCCTAACATTTCCAAGCTGGTGTAGTATTTTATTTTCCTAATTCTTTTCTAAGTAGGATTTACTAATTCTTTTCTAGGAGTAGAATTATTAATTTACAAGTATATTTGTTTTGTTTAAAGATTCACACATCAAACACAATATCATTCAACATTTTAGTTTCCTATATATACATATATATATATAATATGTTACTTCTTTGTAAGCTAATTTTCGTTCTCCAAAGTAGAAAGAGATTGTCAATCAGAACATGGATTATGATGATCAACTAACTTTATACCTATTGTCTGATCTTCCTGTAAAGTTTATGAATCTCATAATTCAAATATAAAATGAATCTAATGTTATATATGCTAGTGATGCAAAAGAGAATAACAACCACCGATTTTAGCCCACATTATGGTCATACGTTCATCTTTGCTGAGGGAAAGAATAAAACAAATTAAATACCTAAATGGATCAAAAGGAAGGGATAGAAATTTTAATGATTCAATCATATCATCATGAATAAACAACAAATTAATCTGGATTTAAATAAATGGGTGATCAGTAACAACCAGATTAATCTGATGTTGTGTTTCTATTGTTGTTTTTTTTTTTTGTTGCCTTTTTGTGCCTTGTGTTAGCTTGTGTTTTCTGGGTGTTGTGTTGCGACTGCTGTTGTACCTTTTTGGGTTACCTTTTGTTGGCTTGTAACAACCAAAAAATAGGACTTCGATTCAGTTCATATATTCTATTTGATTCAAACCAGTTTTATTTTTTGAAAACCAAATAGTTTTTGGTTCATTTCGGTTTTGGAAATCCAAAACCGGTTTGAACCGATGAACCGTACTATATAAATAAAATAAAAAAAGAAAAAAAATAAAAACCCTAACCCTTTTCTATTTTTCAATCTCAGATTCTTGCAGCCGCTCTCTCAAGTCCCAACATTTAGTTTCTCTACCTCTGGTTTCTTCCTGATCTCTTTTATCTCTCAACATCTAGTCTCTTTACCTCTAGTTTCCTCCTGATCTCTCTTTCTCCTCCCTCCAGCCTCAACCTGTACAACCCAATTAGCGATAAGGTGTAATTCTGCTTGGGCCACTGAAGCTGCAGAATCATAGACAATCTTGGTCTCAGCAACAAAGAGACGCTTAGAACTTTCCTTACTCATTTGAGACTTGTAATTAAATAAAATATTAAAATTTGGCTTTACTTTTCTTTTTTATTTGGCACCATAGGAATCCAATTGTCATCTAACACGAGTAGGGGTGGGCACAAAATCTGGAACCAAACCAAACCGATTCGAACCGAACCAAAAAATAGGTCTTTGATTCAATTCATATTTTCTATTCGATTCAAACTGGTTTTGTTGTTTGAAAACCAAATAGTTTTCGATTCATTTCGGTTTTGGATATCCAAAACCGGTTTGAACCGATGAACCGCACTATATAAGTAAAATAAAAAAATAAAAAATAAAAACCCTAACCCTTTTCTCTATTTCAATCTCAGATTCTCGCAGCCGCTCTCTCAAGTCTCAACATTTAGTTTCTCTACCTCTGGTTTCTTCCTGATCTCTTTTATCTCTCAACATCTAGTCTCTTTACCTCTAGTTTCCTCATGATCTCTCTTTCTCCTCCCTCCAGCCTCAACTTGTACAACCCAATTAGCGATAAGGTGTAATTCTGCTTGGGCCACTGAAGCTGCAGAATCATAGTCAATCTTGGTCTCAGCAACAAAGAGACGCTTAGAACTTTCCTTACTCATTTGAGACTTGTAATTAAATAAAATATTAAAAGTTGGCTTTACTTTTCTTTTTTATTTGGCACCATAGGAATCCAATTGTCATCTAACACGAGTAGGGGTGGGCACAAAATCTGGAACCAAACCAAACCGATTCGAACCGAACCAAAAAATAGGTCTTTGATTCAATTCATATTTTCTATTCGATTCAAACTGGTTTTGTTGTTTGAAAACCAAATAGTTTTCGATTCATTTCGGTTTTGGATATCCAAAACCGGTTTGAACCGATGAACCGCACTATATAAGTAAAATAAAAAAATAAAAAATAAAAACCCTAACCCTTTTCTCTATTTCAATCTCAGATTCTCGCAGCCGCTCTCTCAAGTCTCAACATTTAGTTTCTCTACCTCTGGTTTCTTCCTGATCTCTTTTATCTCTCAACATCTAGTCTCTTTACCTCTAGTTTCCTCATGATCTCTCTTTCTCCTCCCTCCAGCCTCAACTTGTACAACCCAATTAGCGATAAGGTGTAATTCTGCTTGGGCCACTGAAGCTGCAGAATCATAGTCAATCTTGGTCTCAGCAACAAAGAGTCGCTTAGAACTTTCCTTACTCATTTGAGACTTGTAATTAAATAAAATATTAAAAGTTGGCTTTACTTTTCTTTTTTATTTGGCACCATAGGAATCCAATTGTCATCTAACACGAGTAGGGGTGGGCACAAAATCTGGAACCAAACCAAACCGATTCGAACCGAACCAAAAAATAGGTCTTCGATTCAATTCATATTTTCTATTCGATTCAAACTGGTTTTGTTGTTTGAAAACCAAATAGTTTTCGATTCATTTCGGTTTTGGATATCCAAAACCGGTTTGAACCGATGAACCGCACTATATAAGTAAAATAAAAAAAATAAAAAATAAAAACCCTAACCCTTTTCTCTATTTCAATCTCAGATTCTCGCAGCCGCTCTCTCAAGTCTCAACATTTAGTTTCTCTACCTCTGGTTTCTTCCTGATCTCTTTTATCTCTCAACATCTAGTCTTTTTACCTCTAGTTTCCTCTTGATCTCTCTTTCTCCTCCCTCCAACCTCAACCTGTGCAACCCAATTAGCGATAAGGTGTAATTTTGCTTGGGCCACTGAAGCTACAGAATCATGGTCAATCTTGGTCTTAGCAACAAAGAGACGCTTAGAACTTTCCTTACTCATTTGAGACTTGTAATTAAATAAAATATTAAAAGTTGGCTTTACTTTTCTTTTTTATTTGGCACCACAGGAATCCAATTATTGTCTAACACGAGTAGGGGTGGGCACAAAATCTGGAACCAAACCAAACTGATTCGAATTGAACCAAAAAATAGGTCTTCGATTCAAACCGGTTTTGTTTTTTGAAAAACAAATAGTTTTCGGTTCATTTCGGTTTTGGATATCCAAAACCGGTTTGAACCGATGAACCACACTATATAAGTAAAATAAAAAAATCAAAAATCAAAACCCTAACCTTTTTCTCTTTTTCAATCTCAGATTCTCGCAGCCGCTCTCTCAAGTCTCAACATTTAGTTTCTCTACCTCTGGTTTCTTCCTGATCTCTTTTAACTCTCAACATCTAGTCTCTTTACCTCTAGTTTCCTCATGATCACTTTTTCTCCTCCCTCCAGCCTCAACCTGTGCAACCCAATTAGCGATAAAGTGTAATTCTGCTTGGGCAACTGAAGCTGCAGAATCATGGTCAATCTTGGTCTCAGCAACAAAAAGACGCTTAGAACTTTTCTTACTCATTTGAGACTTGTAATTAGATAAAATATTAAAATTTGGCTTTACTTTTCTTTTTTATTTGGCACTACGGGAATCCAATTATTATCTAACACGAGTAGGGGCGGGCATAAAATCTGGAACCAAACCAAACCAAACCGATTCGAACCGAACCAAAAAATTGGTCTTCGATTCAATTCATATATTCTATTCGATTCAAACCGGTTTTGTTTTTTGAAAACCAAATAGTTTTCGGTTCATTTCGGTTTTGGATACCCAAAACCAGTTTGAACCGATGAACCGCACTATATAAGTAAAATAAAAAAATAAAAAATAAAAACCCTAACCCTTTTCTCCTTTTCAATCTCAGATTCTCGCAGCCGCTCTCTCAAGTCTCAACATTTAGTTTCTCTACCTCTGGTTTCTTCCTGATCTCTTTTATCTCTCAACATCTAGTCTTTTTACCTCTATTTTCCTCATGATCTCTCTTTCTCCTCCCTCCAGCCTCAACCTGTGCAACCCAATTAGCGATAAGATGTAATTCTGCTTGGGCCACTGAAGCTGCAAAATCATGGTCAATCTTGGTCTCAGCAACAAAGAGACGCTTAAAACTTTCCTTACTTATTTGAGACTTGTAATTAGATAAAATATTAAAAGTTGGCTTTACTTTTCTTTTTTATTTGGCAGCACGGGAATCCAATTATTGTCTAACACGAGTAGGGGTGGGCACAAAATCTGGAACCAAACCAAACTGATTCAAACTGAACCAAAAAATAGGTCTTTGATTCAATTCATATATTCTATTCGACTCAAACCGGTTTTGTTTTTTGAAAACCAAATAGTTTTCGGTTCATTTTGGTTTTGGATATCCAAAACCGGTTTGAACCGATGAACCGCACTATATAAGTAAAATAAAAAAAATAAAAAATAAAAACCCTAACCCTTTTCTCTTTTTCAATCTCAGATTCTCGCAGCCGCTCTCTCAAGTCTCAACATTTAGTTTCTCTACCTCTGGTTTCTTCCTGATCTCTTTTATCTCTTAACAACTAGTCTCTTTACCTCTAGTTTCCTCCTGGTCTCTTTTTCTCCTCCCTCCAGCCTCAACCTGTACAACCCAATTAGCGATAAGGTGTAATTCTGCTTGGGCCACTGAAGTTGCAGAATCATGGTCAATCTTGGTCTCAGCAACAAAAAGACGCTTAGAACTTTCCTTACTCATTTGAGACTTGTAATTAGATAAAATATTAAAAGTTGGCTTTACTTTTCTTTTTTATTTGGCACCACGGGAATCCAATTATTATATAACACGAGTAGGGGTGGGTACAAAATCTGGAACCAAACCAGACCGATTCGAACCGAACCAAAAAATAGTTCTTCGATTCAATTCATATATTCTATTTGATTCAAACCGGTTTTGTTTTTTGAAAACCAAATAGTTTTCGGTTCATTTCAGTTTTGGATATCCAAAACCGGTTTGAACCGATGAACCGCACTATATAAGTAAAATAAAAAAATAAAAAATAAAAACCCTAACCCTTTTCTCTTTTTCAATCTCAGATTCTCGCAGCCGCTTTCTCAAGTCTCAACATTTAGTTTCTCTACCTCTGGTTTCTTCCTGATCTCTTTTATCCCTCAACATCTAGTCTTTTTACCTCTAGTTTCCTCATGATCTCTTTTTGTCCTCCCTCCAGCCTCAACCTGTGCAACCCAATTAGCGATAAGGTGTAATTCTGCTTGGGCCACTGAAGCTACAGAATCATGGTCAATCTTGATCTCAGCAACAAAGAGATCCTTAGAACTTTCCTTACTCATTTGAGACTTGTAATTAGATAAAATATTAAAAGTTGGCTTTACTTTTCTTTTTTATTTGGCACCACGGGAATCCAATTGTTATCTAACACGAGTAGGGGTGGGCACAAAATCTGGAACCAAACCAAACCAATTCGAACCGAACCAAAAAATAGGTCTTCGATTCAATTCATATATTCTATTCGATTCAAACTGGTTTTGTTTTTTGAAAACCAAATAGTTTTCGGTTCATTTCGGTTTTGGATATCCAAAACCGATTTGAACCGATGAACCGCACTATATAAGTAAAATAAAAAAATAAAAAATAAAAACCCTAACCCTTTTCTCTTTTTCAATCTCAGATTCTCGCAGCCGCTCTCTCAAGTCTCAACATTTAGTTTCTCTACCTCTGGTCTCTTCCTGATCTCTTTTATCTCCCAACATCTAGTCTCTTTACCTCTAGTCTCCTCCTGATCTCTTTTTCTCCATCCTCCGGCCTCTAGTGACTTAATCTCAAACTTTCACATTTTGTCTTTATTTTTTGGAGATTAAGTCACCACCATCAACACTTCGATATCTTCCTCTCCCTCTCTCTGATTTACTTGTTTATTTTGCTGTATTTTTTGAGCTCCCAAGCATATGTTTTCTATTTTAATTATCTTTTTGTTTTTTTTTGTTCTTGTTGATTTTTTTTATTCTGTTGTGGAGCAGATTATATATCTCTATTTGTTTTTTTTTTCCTTTGATGATAAGAAAGCGAAGCAAAAAGCTTCTTCCAAAAATTACCAAATTAATGTGTATATATATATATATATTTCTATGGTTTTATTTAGTTTGGTTTCTGTGATGATTGGTTGTTTAATTTAGTGGAAGCTTTTGAGTTTGGTTTCTGTTATGATATGTTCTTATTTACAAAGGAAAGAATCTCGTTGATTATTGTCAAGTATCAAGGGCATTCATTGGTATTTATTATATAGAATCGATCAATATTAATTAGGATAGTTGACTAGAATCAATCAATATTAATTAGAATAGTTGACTAGAATCAATTGTAATTAATTGTAGTTAAGTCAGTTTCCTTTTTCTCATTTGTATTTGTTGTATAAATATTTGTAATTCTCTATTCAAGAAATATAAAGAAAATTCACAAAGTATCTTCTTCTCTTTTCTCCCAAATACCAAATCTTCCATTATTGTTCTTCCATTTTATTGATAATTCATCTAAACTTTTACTTAACCATTTGTTAAGATTATTTTATGTTTTCAGTCAGATTTCTAATTAAAATGTTGTTATTCCATTGTTAAATTATTTTGAAATTCGAAGCAGATGAGTTTAGTTATGACTTGAGTTGAAAAAACTCTCTTAAGCGACATTACTATCATATCAGAAATCAGTGAATGTCGAAAGATATTTGGGTTTGAAATGGAAGGAGAAATTAGTTTTTTTTTTTTCTTCTTCTTTTGGTAAAAAAAAATAAATAAATAAATAAATAAAATGTTATGTTTTATTTTGGACTTTTTGATGTGGACTATAAAAATTCATTATAATCAGCAGCCCAGAATTAGCATCTAAAAGCCTAGCAAAAGCAAATTTAATAGAGTAGTGATATTTGCACTCCTCAAAAACTATATCTACACCCCTTTTATAAGTACATTTTATTAAAAATTTTATAAAATTTATAGTTCGTAAATAAACCCCATTTAATACCAAAAATACCCTTATTTAATTTTAATCGATTGTATTTTTTGTGAGTACACCCATCTACCTTTATTTGTTATCTAATCAATCTTATTATTATTCAAAAAAAAATTATTTATTTCTTTTTGTTTCAATAAATAATTTCTAACACCTATATATATATATATATATATATAATACCTGTAGAAAATATTTTGTACAAGAATAAAATTAAATAGAGCAGAAAACTGAAATTATTTTTCCGAAAACAATTTAAATAACTGAATGTTGAGTATGAAACTTAATAAAAAATTATAGATAAATAAAATTAAATATCCATTAAAAAAAAATCCAAACAATTTTACCTTGTTTTGGAGAACTCATTCCCTATCAAATGTAGCTATTTAGGAATCAGATCACTTGTTTTTTTTTTTTTTTTTTTTTTTTTTTTTGGGTAATTACCCTAGTAATCATCGACTTTTGCCACCACTATAAAAATAGCCACTAAATAGAGAATTGGTTTAGAAATTGCCATTTTTGACAAACAATGTTACACTAATGGCCATTCTGTTATAACATCATTAACTTTGTCTAAGAATGTTACACTAATGACCATCAATTTGTTCACTTGGTATCAAAATGGCCATTATAATCATTTTTCTCCAAAATTACTCTAGTGGCCATCCATTTGGTCAATTTGTATCAAAATGGCCATTATAATTGTCCCACTTTTTCTATAACATGTGTATTGATCATCCATTTGGTTAATTGGTATCAAAACAATTATTATATGTACAACTATATTCTATTAGAAAAATAGAGTAAGCAATCACTAAAAGATGAAGAAGAAATCCAATTTGGTATACTTGTGTAGGGGATTTTGGTATACTTATGCAGTTTGACAAGTAGTATTTGATGTGTATTAGACTGAAATTATATTGAATCAAATGAATTCTTCATTTTCTCTATTGAATGAAATTTTATTTTTAATGATTGCTTACTCTATTTTTCTAATAGAATATAGTTGTACATATAATGATTGTTTTGATACCAATTAACCAAATGGATGATCAATACACATGTTATAGAAAAAGTTGGACAATTATAATGGCCATTTTGATACCAATTGACCAAATGGATGGTTACTAGAGTAATTTTGGAGAAAAATGATTATAATGGTCATTTTGATACTAAATGAACAAATTGATGGTCATTAGTGTAATATTCTTAGACAAAGTTAATGGTGCTATATTGAAATGGTCATTAGTGTAACATTGTTTGCCAAGAATGGCCATTTCAAAACCAATTTCCCATTTGGTGGTCATTTTGATAGTGGTGACAAAAGTCGATGGCCACCAAGGTAATTACCTTTTTTTTTCTTAAAGACAGATGACCTATTCTGGATTAAAGACTTCCCTTCATGTGTTGAGTCTTTAATTCATAAGGAGGTTAGTAGTCTGGTGTAATTGTATTTTGGTTTTGGAATGATAATCTTACCTTTTTAAAAAAATTAGGAAACTAATTAATAATTTATGGATGTATTTATAAATTATTTAGTTTTTTAGTATTTTACTAAAGGGTAATTTTGGATTTTCAAAAGAACGAATTACACCCACCTCCCCTGAGGTTTGCTAAATTACAGATGAAAACGACTTTATCATTAACTAACACTCACCTCCCCTCCCGTCAGTCAACGGTCGTCTAATCTAACCGTTGACCATGTCAGACCATGTAAAAGTCCAAAATACCCCTAAGTATGTCTATTTACTTTTATAACCCCAGAAAAAGACAAAATCTAAAAAATCAAGTTACAATTAAATTTAAAATTAAAATATATAAAAAAAAACTAATTAAATAATAATAATAATAATAATAAAAAGAATTAAATTTAAATTTTTAAAAAATTTTAAAAAATAACTAATAAAAAAATGATTTTTTAAACAAAAAATGATGGTCCAACAATTTCACCACAACCATTATCATCTACAATTAAATTTCAAATTAAAATATATTTATAAAAAAACAACTAATTACAAAATTATTATTATTATTATTATTATTATTATTATTATTAAATGAATTAAATTTAAAAAAAAAATTAAAGTTTAATAAAACAACAAATTAAAATCCAGCTATTTCACCATCACCATCATCATCATATCATCATGTCACCACCACCACCATTCAACCAAACCCATCATCAAAACTACCACCACCAAGATCAAACCCACCAAACCACCATCTCTCTTCCACACTCTCTCACACAACTAGACCCGAAAAATCATGGATCGGTTTCGGGCATCGATTGCCGGAGACGAGGTCATCGACGTGGCTGGTTTAGGGCAGTGGATCCATGTATTAGTTCCAACGGTTTCTCGCGCGAGCCTCCTCCATGTATCGGTTCCAACGACGGTGGATGTGGCGGCGGCGACGGCGGCTGCAAGCAATGGTAGGTGATGGGTAGATGGGTTTAATTTTTGAGGTTTTTTTATGGATCAATTGTTGATTTAGATTTCGGTTCCAACAATGGTGTTTGGTGTTGCGGATTTTGAATCCAGCTTGTATTTGTGTTGGAATCTAATTTCAATTTGTATTTGTGTTGGATGATGAGGAAGATGATGGTCTATGATGGTGATGGTCGATGATAAGGAAGATAATGGTGATGCTCGATGATGATGACGATCGATGATCAATGCCGGTCTTGAGGTTTTGGAGGCCCCAAGGCGAATATATAAAATGGGGTCCTTTGTTTAATCTCCCAGCTAAATCTTGTGAAATCCCGTACTTAATAATAATAATAATAATATATTATTTTTCGAGAAAATTTACAAAAACTTAATCAATGTAATTTTCATCAAGTTTATATCGCGATACATAGAAAAAACAAACTGAAAAAAAAAATCATGATCAAATAGATCTGTATGACAGTTTTCACTCAAAGAAATAACGTATATAAAGAAAGAGAGGCAAACTTGCTTAGAAAATGAAAAGGGATAAGGAGACCTCCCTTTTTTTTTTTTTTTTTTTTTTTTAGAATTTTAAAAATAAATAAAAGAAAATGTATATTTAGTAATGTTTGGGGCGTGCTTATAAAATATATATTTTTTTAAACTCTTAATGAGATATGTATGCAAAAAAGGATGCACACACAAATTTTCAGAGGTGTAAATAGAGCTACTCATTTGCTTTTAATAATTTTGATGAAAGTTCATTTTGAGCTCAATATTTATATAAGAAGTTGATTTCCACATCATTTTTTCTTATTTTAGGCCCAATTTTGATATAATTATATGAAGTTTGAAAAATAACAACAAATTTGGACCCTTTTGAACCCTTTATTTATAAAAGTTCAAAGATGTAAACACTAAACACAGAAAATAAAAATAAAAAATGGACCCTTTTTAGGCCTTTTGTTTTCTAGGCTCTGGGCGGGCGCCCCTAGTCGACCCACCTCAGGGTCGGCACTGTCGATGATGATGAAGATGATGAGGTTGTGGGACAATGATGAAGAAGAAGAATTGATGGAGAATATATGATTTTGTGAATATATGATTGATGATGGGGGTGGAGAGATTAGGATCTTTTGATGATGATGGGGTGGAAAGATCTGGAGAGATCTGAAAAAATTGTTTTTCAACGAAAAACAAAAATCTGGAAAATTTTTGTTTGGAGATGCTTCGATGGAGTTTGTCTCCACCAGTTCATCATTTTCTTTTTTTCATTTTTTACTTTTTTTTTTTAATTTGATCTCTATGAATTGGTGGATTCTTTTGGGATTATTAATTTGTGGATTTTTTTTTGGGATTATTGGTTTGTGGATTGAAGAAGAAAGTAGAAGATATGAATTAATATTGAATTTGACTTGTGGATTTTGTTTTTGAGATATGAATTATTGAAAGATAAAAAAAATTCTTCTTTATAAATAGATTTTGGGTTTTTAGATATATTTGTTAATAATTTCGTTTTTTAAATTTTTTTAATTTGATCTCCACCGTCCATCATGGCGATGGACGGTGGAGACAAATCTTTTTAAAAAATTCTATTTATTGAAAACAAATTAAAATTTTTAATTATATTTCTTTAAAAAAATAATTTGTTCTTAAATATGATGATGATGATTTTTAGGGTTCAAAGGGAGAGAGAAGAGAATGAATCTAGTCAATTGATTTTTATAAATATTAGTTTTTTTATTAAATCAATATTTTTTTTTTATTTAAAAAGTTTAGTTTTTAAATTTATAAATAGATTTTTAGTTTTTTCTCTTTTAGAATTTTTCCATTTTTTAATTTTGGTGTATAAGTATTTTTACTTTTTTAATCTGACGTGTACAGTATTTTTTGTTATTAAATGACGAAATTACCCTTCCTCACAAGGTCAACAGTTAGATTAGACGGTCGTTGACTGACGAGAGGAGAGGTGAGTGTTAGTTAATGATAAAGTCGTTTTCATCTGTAATTTAGCAAACCTCAGGGGAGGTGGGTATAATTCATTCTTTTCAAAAATATACTAATTTTGGGTGTAAATACAGTTTTTGAATAATACAAATATTGCCACTAAATTTAATAACATGTAAAAAATTCATCTGGCCCATTACACACAAAATCGAATTGAACCACCAAATTGAACCGATTAAAGCCAGTTCTTTACTCTTAATCGGTTTAAACTGGTTTCAATTTTTAAAATCGAAATATTTTTGGTTCAGTTCAATTTTGCCCAAAACCGAACCAAACCGAACTGCGTCCATCCCTAAACACAAGATCTACTGGACCATGATTAGAATTTAAAGCATGAATATCTTGGTCTTCTATATTTTCTCCAAATTAATCTTTCCTCTTTTATCTCTTGAAATCTCATTCAAATCTTGCTGAGGATTGTCAAGAATCACCCTGTTATTAATGTAAATATTCTCTAGAGAACATTGAGGATTCTCATTATTATCTTCCAAATTTAAAATTTCAATACTTGATATTCAAATCATTAAAGATATTAGTTAACATTAATTCTCCTATCTTGATTAGGAAATTGTTCAACTGTTTGAATTTGAATTGGAGAAAAACTCTCAATTAGATCCCGATCTTCCACTAGTGAATTAAATGTGCCAGTCGTCACCAGAAACTACCCTTCCCAGATAGGAGTGTTCCTGTTAATATCACAAGATCCTTCATGCTGCTTTGAATCATTAGCATTACCATTAAAAATTTCATTATATGAACTTCCACCCTCTTTTATCTCTCTAGAATCGTGATTTAATCATTAGTATTACCATTAAAAATTTTGTTATATAAACTTCCACTCTCTTTTATCTCTCTAGAATCGTGATTTAAATTCAGGCTTTCACAATTTACAGCTGCTCTAATTTCTTCCAAACCTTTTTTGAATTCTTTATCTCAAAATATTTTCCTACCAAACCAATATGAACAAATTTTAACTCCTGACAAAAGGATTAATTTTGTCTGCGTTGATTCATGCAATAGAAAGTATATATCTCTCTAATTTTCTTTCCTTTGGTTTATAATATAAGTACCTACATGTAAAAAATTTAGTCACATTAAAATTTCGAGTGGTGTTATTGACACACCTCCTACTGATCTATTTATACCCATTTTTTTAAATTTTGATTTAATTAAATAAAGTTAAATAGTTTATTAATTTATTTTATTTATTTTCAAAACTACCTTTTTCACTTATTTTTCAAACTTAATAAACCTCAATTATCTCTATCTATCTCAAACCTCTTTTTCAAACTTAGTTTCTTCATTTTCGTAATCACAAACTGGAATCGAAATATGGATCAGATCCAGTTCTCGGAGAAATACTTTGATGACGCTTATAAGTACAGGCACGTGGTTCTTCCTCCCGATGTTGCCAAAAGATTATAACCCAGAATTCACCGTAACCGTCACTGCAGTACAGGCGATCATATAATAAGACTCAATATATTAAAAATATTATGCTACTTTCGCTTCTCACATGATCTGTTTAGAATAATTTTTTATCCTATCGCATGCGTGGAAAGCCTGAAAATGCCACCAATTTGGTCACTAATGTCTCCGCATTGAGAAAATAACACTATAATATCAAGCATAACCAGTTTTCGAGTTTGGCTTTACATGTCTTGTACTGTCAAAGACTCAAGAGAGAGTAGTCGAGGCATTATATATATTTATAAATGATAACATGATCATCATTCATCAACCCAATTTTAAGATTATAAAAACAACACCAGTTAAGAAGATAAAGCCAACTACATAAAGTAATACATATTGCAACTTTAAAGGGGAATTTTTTTCAATCCAACAGTTGACCTATTTTGGCTATAAATACTGAAACCCAGATGTCTGTGGCTTGCAAAATCGGCTGAACTGTGATCTCTAAAAAATGGTATGGATTTGTTTTCGTTTCTCTCTCCACAAAGCTTGAATTTGAAAACGAACACTTGGGGTTATAACGGATGGCACTCGACGAACATTTTCTGGTGGTTTTGTCGGTTAAATCACCGGTGATTATGTCAGCGGCGACAACTTCGTCAAACTTCGAAGGACGGTTTGACCAAGAAAACAATTTTGTTTGGCGACGGATCTTTTGAGAGATTGTAAGATCGTCACTTCCCGCACTTTCTAGTGTGGGTGGTGTCGACTCACTTTCTCCGGCAGCGGTGGGTCGTAGTGGCAGGCAGCGGAACTTTTAAAAATGAGAGAAGTCTGATATTTTGATAGATTGAGAAGATGAAGAAGATGAAGAGAGAAAGTGACGTGGAGGAAGAAAATAAATTTGGGAGAGAGAAGATTGATAGATTAAAAATATATTTTTTTCTTATCACTTTTAGTAATTTTAATAAAATAAAATTAAAAAAATTAAAAAAAACTAAATAATTGAAATAAATGGTAGAAATAGATCAGTACGAGGTGTGACAATAACACCACTCTAAAATTTCATATGAACTTAATATATAACCTAGGTCTAAAACAAAGAATAAATAAATAAATTCCAACCTAATAGTAAATGTATTGAATACCAACTTGTATTTTATTGAATCGAAATTAAATAATATATGTGACACTAGAATACTTGTTTAAAAGAGCTAATAAAATAAAAATTATTTTCTTGGGAGGGGTGCTTCGGTGTCGTTTGGTTTAGAATGATGATCTGGTGGATTAATGTTGCTTTTGGCTTTGCAAGCGACTGCAGACATGATGATGAGCAAGACAACAGCACAAGCTCCTGCTAAGGCTACAAATCTCCACTCTTTCTGGATTTCTTTAACAAATCCGGCCTTGCATGAGTTGCAGTAATAGCATCGTCTCCCGATATCGTTGCTCCACCTATTACAGTCATTGTCACCGCCTTGCATGGCTGCACCGCCTATTTCTGGCAGCTCTACTGTCACATTGGTGTATTCATCAACCACACAATAATAGGGTAGCATGCAGCAACCCAACTGAAAATACAACAACCCAACATGTTATTTAAGGTGAATTAATCTTTAAAAAGTAGTGAAAAATTGTCTGTTGTAATAATACTTATAAATCTCTATTTCTCTATGCTAATAAGCACTAGTGTAATTAGAGTAGATTTCTTACTCGTGTGTGTATATATATATCTACATATTAATGGATTACAAAATAATAATAAACAAAATTATTATTATTATTATTATTATTATTATTATTATTATTGTTATTATTATTATTATTTTGGAGCAGATCTCTTACACCAAAAGATTAAAAAAGTTTAAAATACAATCCTTGGTCACTAAACATTAATGATCAAAATAAAAATAAAAAAATAAAAAAATAAAATAAATAAAAAAACTGATGGATTGACCTAGTGGCATGTGTCTCACACAATTCAATTTAAGAAAATAAAATAAAACTGTACCTCTATAGGTGATAAATTTTTCCTGTATGAATAGGCAGCATTCATAGTATCAAATTTCTTACAAACTTTAGCATCAATCAAGCAACTCCTGATTTGATTCCAGTTCTTATGATTCACAAAATGATTCCCCAACCATCTTGAATCAGTTCTCTTCAGCTCATATTGCCCGGACGAGTGATCCTCCTGGGAAGCGATAAATATTGCAAAACCAGCAAAAATCACAAACCCAACAATCAACAACAACATCACCAACAGATAAGCGTTTAGGAGGGACTTCAGCTTCCAAAAAGAACCGACAAATCCCGGTAAGGAAATTGTGATTAGAAGCAGACCCGTTATTAGTAGCAAGGGAAAAAGTATAGATTTTTGGCAGGCGGAGCCACCGTACACGTGAAGATACACGGTGTAAGAGATGGCAGCGATGCCGAGGAGGAGAGAGCATAAGTTAAGGAACCCTACGAACAAGTTGCTGAGTTTAACCATATTGTACGTGGTTCAAAGATGGAAGAGAAGACATAACAAGTAGTGGCTGTTCTGTTTTATAGACAGATGCTTCATGCAAAAACTAAAAATTTTAAATTAGGAAATCTGACTTATGTAAGAAACAGCAGTTTTGTTTAAGAAATATTTCTTGTTTATTGAGACCAAAAAAAACATTAATATTTCCTTTTTCCTCTTTTGATTTTAATAAGGGCAAATTGCACAAACACTATAAAGGAAGAATACTTTTGAAAATTAATTTAAGGAAAAAATCGACTTTAGAAATTGTAGATCAATCCCAAAAGTTGAAAATCAACCGGCCCTAATACTTGAGTATTGTTTTAACAAACCTAATTGACAACCCAAACAATCTTTGAATTTGGTAAAGAATAAAATTATGTTTGAAGCCTTGAAGAGCTAGTTTATCTAAGAAATTATAAATTAAGATGGAATTAACTTACATTTTAAATTAAATTTTGTTTGATTTCTTGCTAATGTAGCTTGTTTTGTAGAGTGCTATCCGGTTAGGAATAAGTTTAGAGCAAGATAACATAGTGTCGGTGTGTGTTTTCCAGGGGCTGTTTAACTTGTTATATTATAAGAAAGGACATGTTGTCATTTTACCAATCAAAAGGATTAGCTTAAAAAGAAGAGATCATCTCTTTAAAATCTTTTTTTTTTTTTTTTCTATCTCCTTTTCTAAATACATTTTGTTATAAAAATTTAAATTTTAAAAAATTCTAAAGGCACTTCGTTTTATTTTTTCCAAAATTATCCTTTTTAACCTTTAACATTTTTTTTTTCTAAACACTCAATCATAAAATCTTACCGTAAAAAAATCATAATGATTTTTTTATTATTTGTATATGTAAAAAAATCTACAAAAATCTAACACTTTAAAAAAAAAAAAAAAATTGTTTCATTAATATTGTAAATCATTCTTTAATGATGTTGAAAAAAAATGTTTTACGGTTTCTGAAAAGCAAAAAGATAAAAAAAATAAATAAATAAGTGATTGGTTTACTGTAGATAAAATATTAAAATTGTGGATTTCAATCCTGTATAAAAAATAAAAAATAAAAAATAAAAATTGCTACTCCTTTAATGTCGAATTCAATATTAAAATTGGATTTCAATCTTTCTGATGATGATATTTTATAGCACCATATATGCATGGTCTTTTTAGTAATTTTAATTAGGATAAAATTATCATATAATATTAAAAAAAAAAAAATTAAACTGTAGTGTAGAAAGATATTTATGGCATTTTTACTAATCAGGAATCCTACTTAGGAAAGAGAATTAAGTTCCTGATTTTTGAATTCCATTGTTTACTAAACTTTTAAGTTCTTTCTTAGGGAATTAAATTCCATATCATAAATCAAGAATTAAGTTCCTGATGAAAAGGGAACTTGATTCCTCTCACACACCCTAGGAATCAAGTTCCCTTTCCTTATTGAAAAAGGAATTAATGATTTATTTACTAAAATATCCTCACTTAAAAAAAAATAAAAACAACTGTCTTCTTCATGATTATTGACTTTTGTTTTTAATTTATGTAAATCATATTGGTTTACTTTTCTTTTTGAATCTTAATATTGGTTTACAAAACTAAAATTTTATATTATTCTGACCGTGTGATTTGTAAAAAATTCATACATATTACAATACAATTTATGAACTAAAAATAATTAAAGCACTTTTTAAAATAATAATAACTATGGCATATTCATATCAACTTATATATACCGTTGCGGCTTCGTTTTTTTTTTTAATCAAGTTATCTCAATAGTTCTTTATCTAATTAGTTCAAATATTACAATATAAAGATTTTAATTATAATATTTACAGTGTTATGAGTAATATAAAATATATTTTTTCATAATAAATTATATATATATCATCATTTTTTATACGCAAGGGTATTTTTGTAATCATTTATGTATTATTCCGATTCCTTAGTTTAAGTAAACATTAGAAATGGAATAAATTTGATTCTATTTCCGATTCCTAAATTGTTAGTAAACACTGGAATGTAATTTAATAACTTAATTATGATTCCCCTCCATTCCCTTTCTGGTGGAACTTAATTCCGATTCCATTCGTTTTTTATTAGTAAACACGTCATTAGTTAATTGTCAACAGCATAACCGTAAAAAAAAATAAAAAAAAATAAAAAAATAAAAAAAATAAAAAAAATAGGGTCCGACTTTAATTTGAGTACTTGACTCTTTAAATGGGTTACTTTTCAATAAAATAAATTTAAAGCCTATGTTAACGTTTGCCTTTAATACACACATAATATGTTCTATGTAATGACTTTGTAATTTTATTTTTACTTTTTTATAAAATAAAAAATATATATGTTTTACTCTATATAACATTATACATTACAATTTTATTTTTACTTTTTTATAAAATAAAAATATATATATGTTTTACTCTATATAACATTATATAACTAGTTATGTAGAGTTGTATATATACTCGGTTAACGTCTAACCTTAGAGTAAATTGTCGATCGAAACTAAATATAAGTATATGACATACATAATTAATTTAATTTAAAATATTATTATGTGAAGTTGAATATCAACCACTGAAAGTGACTGATCTAGATGTCAAAAATTGAAGAGCTGTTGATCCTACCCATCTTTTTTTTTTACGAGATAAAGGGTGGGAATGACCGATTGACCACGCATCTATGGACAAGTTGGTTACTTTTCAATAAAATAAATTTAAAGATTAAGTTAATGTATACCCATCGGGATGTAGTTTAGCTAGTAGATGAACGAGTTTAGGATTTGGATAAACAACTCTCAATCAACGGTTTGAATCCTATCAAACACAAAAGATTTTAAAAAAATACATAATCTCAAATTAATAGACATTATAAAAATAAATATAAAAATAAAAATGTATACCCTTAAGACATGCGTAATATACTCTATATTTGACACATCAATTTTTTTGTCAAATTTAACATTGTGCTCCAATGCACAATCCTATTTCAATGTTATTTTTATTATTTTATTAATTAAAATTATAAAAGTAAACACTTATCATAAATGTATTCATTATTTCTTTTAATTTTCCAATGTAAAGTTCCATTAATATATTCATTATTTTATTTTAAAAATATACATAATGGTATTTTTATAATTAAAAAAGAGGTATTTGTTGTTGTGCCAAATTTGACATATGCTATATTGCATTAGAGAATGATTTTTACACCCTGTGCTAAATTTTAACATTGGCACAGATATTTGGTATTGTATTGTATTGGTGATGCTTTAATATATTCTGTCTTTGAGTTCTAACTTTTTACTTTCTTCTGTAATAAAATATGCATATCTGCTAAAGTTTTGAATTTCTATTTTCATTTGCATAAATTCATGTATTTTGTATTTTGGTTCCATATATAACTTATAACTTGGCATGGAAGGCTCACCACCTGCACTAGTATTTTCTAGAAATAAATTAATTTATAATTTGTGGATTATAAGAAGAAACTCTCTTTAATATCTCTACTAACTGTGATATGACAATTATACCCTTCCATTTAGAATATGCTTGGTTGAAACATTTTATAATCTTTTCTAATAATAATAATTTATTTATATGTACCTTAATTGGAGTAATATATTTTTTTTATTAAAAAAAAT
This sequence comes from Acer negundo, assembly GCA_035582765.1. Classification (NCBI taxonomy): domain Eukaryota; kingdom Viridiplantae; phylum Streptophyta; class Magnoliopsida; order Sapindales; family Sapindaceae; genus Acer; species Acer negundo. The sequence goes on along the minus strand of CM069238.1, from coordinate 9,252,694 downwards.
TGTTCATATGGGAAAATATATTTATATATATAATTAGTAATTTAAAAATTTTAAGAAAAAAAAAAACGAAACTGGAAAAAAATTAAGGAAAAATTTTTTTTTTAAATAAATGAAAGGTGTGTATCTCCATCTTTCCAAAACGAGCTGCCTTTCCCGCCACCTCAAACATCAACACCATCAAGATCAAACATTCATGGAGTTCATTGAGGTAATAGCTTCAAATCTGATTTTCATTAACTTCTAATTTAAAATAGATTCATTAATTTTTACTATGTCATCTTGTTTTGGAAATTGGAACCATTAAACCTTTATGCAAGTATTTTTTTTTTACATCATCTCTGACGTAATGCTATTTTAGAGCATCTCCAATATAAATATGTATTTTTGAGTTTCTAAATAGTGTCATAACAATATTTATATTTATTATGGGCCCACTTTTGAAAAAAAATTTTAGAAAAATTCATATTCACATCTCTAATGTAATTATCTAAAGTCAAATATACATCCATTTTATGACAAATCATAATAAAACAATTATTTCATTCTCCCTCCTCTTTTATTTTACAATTAAATTAGTTTTAATCTTATTGATTGAAAGAGTTAGAAATCCTAGTCAGTATTTCTGAGAGAGTTTCTAGAATTAGAAACTCAATTCCATATTTTTTAACTTTTTTTTTGTTACATCATCTTCATATTGAAATTAGATAATTGCATTGGAAAGAGTTTTTCTAACTTTTTAATTATCTATCATATATGGCACTCAATTTTCTCTAAATACATATTTGTATTAGAGATACTTTTAGTGTGTCAATGCTGACACACTAAAATTTAGCATAAAGTTAAAAAAAAAATAAAAAATAAAAAATAAAAAATAAAAAATAAAAGATGATGCTCAATGCAATATCAAATGTTGTGCCAAATTTGTCACAACAATAAATGTTTTTTCTTTAATTATAAAAATACCATTTTCTAACTGAATTAAATGAATGCATTAATTGTTACTTTTATAATTTTATAATTATGGAGTCTTTGCAACTTCCTCTGCTTCAATTAGATCTGATCTGACAATCCAGAAAAGACCATCATTATACAATTCTATTGCTCATCGCAGATCATCAGTGATGGTCTAGGACCTCTAGATCTCCATTGTTGGTTTCCATGACTAAAGATTGGGACCCATCGCTCATTTGCGATGGAGACCGAGACCCAGTTGGGTCTCCAATCTACATCGTTGATGATCGAAAATAGAAACCCAGATGTGTCTCCATCATTGACGATAGCTCCGGATCTACTTTTGATTATTGGCATGAGTTGGGTGCCTCTGTAAAAGAAGAAAAACACTTTAGCGTAAATGAGAGAGAAGGATACAATTGGAATTATAATTTTGTTCTTCATTAAAATAAGGGTAAAATTATCAATAGAAAAAATTCATGAAAGCTTCCCCGTTTTTCTCAAAAAGCTCTTTTAAAAAAAGTAGGTTGTGCGTGGCTTATTGTAAAAGAGCTTTGGAGCTCCATAAGCCATTTTTGGGCTCAAAAAGTTCAGAAGCCATGCTAAACATGCTAACTCTTTTTCACCATTCGATAGCAAGAAAATAGATGAATAGATGTTAAAGTTAAAAATGAGATATGCGATTGTTGGTTCAAGTAGTGTTTGATCTATGCAGTGTTTGACGTAGTATAGGATCATGGGCAACCTCATTTGGAAAGGGAGATTGTATATATAATGTGTGATCTCGACATCTTTTAAGAGATCTCTGATCCGATCGGTGTCAAATTTTAATCGAGACTCAAGTGGTACATCACTCATACTTAGATTAAGGAGGTTGTGGATTTGAATTAGAAACACCAGCCCAACTCAGGTTTGAGGCTTTAAATTCGGAAACAACTTACTGAAAAACTCACAATGACCTTCCTTCCCGATAAGTTTAACCGTTTAAAAATAGTTAAAAGACTAAAATGCTCTTAGTTAACAAAATCATAAAATAATGAAGAAAAAAAAAAACATTTTTAAAAACTTTAGTTCTCGACCATCCATCTTGGAGATGGAGACAAATGGTGATTGTGGTAGCCAAAAATGGTCCAGGGGTCCAACATGCCAAGGCCCAATCCCTGCAAATCAAACCCAGGCCCGTTGCGTTGGGTCGACCCAACGCAGGCACTAGCAGAGGCTACCGTTGAAAACACATTCAAAGCAATCAGTTACAAAGATCAGTTGAGTCGGTTACAAATATTTTGAACTGCCCATTGAGAGAATCTCTCCTGAAATCACATTCACTATCAAATGTTGATAGTGAGCGTTGGAACTACAGAACCCACTATAAATAAGAGGGTTCCCTCACTGGAAAAGGGGTCAGAATACTCTCGGAACAAAAGCTTACACATAGCGTACTGAAACTCTGATTCCTAGTCATTCCGTCAACCGGAATCCCTTCATCAACCACCTAATCACGTTGCTCAGCCCAAGCATACCTAAGGCTAAGAGTCCAACCCCCACCATTTTGTTCCTTCTATTTCTTGTTGTTTTCTTAAGTTCTATTGCAGGATCAACAAGGCTCAGACGTCAATATCAAGATAGCAGTCGACATCAACCAACCAACTCAGCCTAGTAGTTATCTGACCCATTTGATATACCAAGTCGATCGACCACCTACAGTTTGGCGCCCACCGTGGGGCCCATTGCAACTACTTTCAAGTTCAGATCAATCTACCCCAACCACAATTGAACATGGCAGGAAGTGGATCCGCTCCAACCGTCGAGAAACAGATTACTGTGCTGACCACCCAAATGACCGCGAGCGCTGAGAGGTTGCAAGCACTTGAAGCAGAGAATGTAGCGATCCGAGTGGCAAATGAAGAATTGAGAGCGCTGGTCGACGGAGTGGTGCCTGATTTCGTAACATCGGAGCATCCAGCATCAGAACAAAATGGTGAACCGTTTATAGATCGACCTGCTCCAAGAGCACAGGGCAACCCCGTCGAACCCGAAATCAATTCGGTCGACCGTCGAAACCAGCCAGCATTTCAAACCGCAAGGGTTGATATCGACCTCAATGATATACCAGCCAGGAACGATATGATAAACGAACAGGATCCACTGATGGATCAACGACTAGATAACGTCCTTAAGACGGCCATGTCTCTTCAGTCGACACCGGGATTGGTAAAACCCATGCCCGATTTACATTTATCTGCTAACGTAAAATTTTCTCGCAGGTTTGCAGAAATGGAAGCTCTAATCTAGAGAATCCAGGAGTCCTAGCTCCCATCAAAAAAAGTACAGCTAATAGCTTCACCAACTCGCCCTTCGTCGATACAATTGCTCTCATCGAGATGCCCAAGAAGTTCAACTTCCCAAACATGAAGCAATACGAAGGGATGACCGATCCAGACAACCATATTGCACAATACAAGCAAAGGATGTTCACTGCTGCAATCCCACGCGACCTCCGGGAGGCGTGCATGTGAAAAGCTTTCGGATCCAGCCTAAGCGGCCCTGCTTTACAGTGGTACACTAACTTGCCTAATAATTCTATTGATTCTTTTGCGCAGCTGACGGACACATTCGTGGAGCAATTTGCGAGTAACCGCAAGCTGGAAAAACTGTCGGACGACCTCTATACCATAACGCAAAGAACAGGCGAAAACCTGCGAGCCTATGTTGGACGTTTCAACAGAGAAAAAGTGCAAATCCCTCATTGCAACCAGGCAACTGCCACCTACGCCTTCAGGAAAGGTCTTAGGTTCGATTCTGATTTATACAAAGAACTTACCAAATACCCTTGCAGGACAATGGAAGATGTATTAGCGAAAGCATGGGCCCAAATCAAATGGGAAGAAGATGAAGCAAACTTCGTCGGAAAAGCTAACAGCAGCTATTATGGAGGCTGACGAAGCGATCGCATCGACAGGAGGTCTAATGATAGACGATCAGAACCATACCCAACAAGCGACAGAAAGAACATCCAGTCGCGACAAGAAAGCTCTGGTGAGAGAAGCAACTATGGTCGTAGGATTCCAATGACAAGTCGACCAAATGTGGGAGCGTCAGAATATAATCTCGGCATTGAACCAGTCGACCTCGTTGCAGTAATGAGAGAAATGGGCAAAGCAGTCAAGTGGCCAAGAAAAATGAACGTGCTTCCAGAACATCGCAACCCCAAACTTCGATGCGAGTTCCATGGTGACCACGGCCATCGCACGGAAGACTGCATCGCCCTAAAATTCGAAGTAGTAGAACTGCTGAAACATGGGCATCTACGGGAATTCCTAACAAATAAGGGTAAACAAACATATGCAAGACGCAACGACCAAAGGCAAACCGGATCAGTCGACAGCCCTCCAGAACCTCCTAGGCAAGATAGGGTAATCAATTGCATTTCTGGTGGGTCTGAAGTCAGTGGCGTGAGCTACTCAGCAGCCAAGAGACACACTCGACAAGTGTCGAACGCAGAGACCCAGCCAAATCGAGAACATCCGTCCAAAATCGACGAAACCGTCACCTTTCGGTCGACAGATAAAACAGATTTTTTCTCTCCCCACCATGATGCTTTAGTTATTTCTTTACATATTGCTAACCATTTAACTAGACGCATTTTGATCGACAATGGCAGTTCTTGTAATATTCTTTTTAACAATGCTTTGAGAGAAATGCGGGTCGAAGAATCAAAACTAAGTCGTCGAACGACAATGCTAACTGGATTCAGTGGAGAACAGAAAAGTACGCTAGGGGAGATTGTATTACCCGTCTACGCGGAAGGAATCAACTTATACATCAATTTCCTCGTGCTCGACTGCCAATCCCCTTACAACGCCATACTTGGCAGACCCTGGATACATGAGCTGAAGGCAATCCCGTCGACTTACCATCAGTTGATCAAATTTCCAACCAAGTGGGGAGTTAAAGAAATTAAAGGAGAACAAAGAGCTACTAGGGAATGATATCAAAATTCCATGAAAAAGAAGCGACAAGATTTATAGCAACTACAGGAAACCAATGTCGAGTCGACACAGAACAGGCCGAACATGGAAAAATTCGACGTGGTGTCTATCGACCTAGAACATCCTAAACATAAAGTCTATATCAGGTCCAAATTATCAGACGACATCCGGAACCAGTTGGTCACATTTCTCAAGGAGCGTCGTAACAGCTTCGCTTGGTCACATGAAGATATGATCGGCATCGACCCCAACGTTATAGTACATCAACTACAGGTCGATCCAAAACATCAACCAGTAAAGCAAAAACGAAAGAAGTTCGCTCCGGAGAGGAATAAGGTGATCAACGACGAGATCCAGAAATTGATCGAAATCGGTTCGGTAAGGGAAGTAAAATACCCCGACTAGCTAGCAAACGTCGTGGTCGTTAAAAAGAAGAATGGAAAGTGGCGAGTCTGTATCGACTTTACAGACCTCAACAAAGCTTGCCCCAAGGATTCTTTCCCACTACCTTACATCGACATATTAGTCGATGCAACTGCAGGGCACGATCTATTAAGCTTCATGGATGCATACTCCGGCTACAACCAAATACTAATGCACCCCGACGACCAAGGGAAAACGGCCTTCGTCACAGATTGAGGTACATTCTGTTATAAAGTAATGCCTTTTGGTTTAAAAAATACAGGTGCGACCTACCAAAGGTTGGTCAACAAGATGTTCGCAAATATGCTTGGAACAACGATGGAAGTCTACATCGACGATATGTTGGTCAAGTCTTTAGTCGCACAACAACATATCAACCATCTGAGATAGTCGTTCGACGTTCTCGACAAATATGGTATGAAGCTAAACCCTACTAAATGCTCTTTTGGTGTATCATTAGGAAAGTTTCTAATCTACCTGGTCACCCATAGGGGTGTCGAAGCAAATCCAGACCAAATACGATCGATCAAACGCATCGAATCACTTGGATGCATCAAAGACGTACAGAAACTCACTGGTCCTGTGGCGGCGTTGAACCGGTTTATTTCAAAGTCATCTGAAAGATGTCTACCATTCTTCAACACCCTCAGAAAAAACAAAGCTTTCGAATGGAACGACAACTGTGAAAAGGCACTACAAGACTTAAAGACATACCTAAAATCACCACCATTACTGTCGAAGCCAAAGGACAACGAAACATTGTTCGTCTATCTAGCAGTATCCGACACAGCTGTCAGTGCGGTCCTCGTCAGAGAAGAAGAAAACAACCAACATCCAGTCTATTACGTAAGTAAGATCTTACTCGACGCGAAAACCAGGTATAGTCGACTGGAGAAACTCGCATTGGCCCTCGTCGTCGCAGCACACAAGCTTAGGCCATACTTTCAATGTCATTCCATAAAGGTACTGACTACTTATCCCCTTAAAAATATTCTACATAAACCCGAGCTTTCAGGTCGATTGACGAAATGGGCAGTAGAACTAAGCGAGCACGACATCAGCTTCCACCCAAGATCAGCAATGAAATCACAGGTACTGGCTGATTTTATAGCAGATTTTACTCCATGTGAAAATTTAAAGGCTGAAAAGGAACTAGTGGCACTCACCGACGACACCACTATTGGGGAATGGACCTTGTCAGTCGACGGTTCTAGCAACATCAAAGGAAGCGGGTTAGGTCTGGTACTCAAATCCCTACAGGGGGACATAATGGAGCAGTCGATCCATTGTGGCTTTCGTGCGACAAATAACGAAGCAGAATACGAAGCTCTAATTATAGGGCTCGACCTCGCAAAAAGCCTTAACGTGAGAAGCATCAAAGTACTAAGTGACTCCCAATTAGTCGTTCGACAATTGAACGGAACATACGAGGCAAGGGATCGGAGAATGTCGGCTTATTTGAACAAAGTCAAACATTGTAGTCAACCTTCGACGAATTTTCAATTGAGCAAATACCTAGAGCCGAAAATACACGAGCAGATGCATTGGCAAGCCTTGGTTCAACGACGACAAACAATTCAAAGTCGGTTCCCATAGTCCACCTCATGTCTCCATCTATTCAAGAATCAGAAATATTGGCACCAGTCGACAACGGCAGGAGTTGCATAGACCCAATAGTCAATTATCTCCAAGCAGACATTTTACCGGACGACAGGGTAGAAGCAAGGAAAATCAAAGCAAAATCAGCCAAATTCTGCATCCTATATGGTAAACTCTACAAGAAGTCATTCACCGGCCCTTATTTAAGATGTGTGACCCATCGAGAAGCGCACGACGTCCTAAAAAGTTTGCACTATGAAGAATGTGGGAATCCGGCGCCCGTAGTTTATCGAACAGAGCAATCACAATTGGGTAGTACTGGCCGACAATGCGGACTGATTCACAAAATCACGTGAAGTCGTGCGATAAATGCCAGCGGTTCGCAACAGTGTCGCATCTCCCTCCAGGTATGTTAAATTCAATTTCGGCCCCAAGGTCTTTTATGAAATGGGGAATGGATATTGTAGGTAAACTTCCCGCAGCACCCGGAGGTGTCGTCTACATGTTAGTTTTAACAGACTACTTCACCAAATGGGTCAAAGTCGGCGCATATCAACAGATACGCGACATTGAGGTACGCGACTTTGTCTGGAAACATATCATCTGCAGGTTCGGAGTCCCAAGGGAAATAGTGACCGACAACGGATCCCAATTCATTTCATATGACTTCAAGAATTTCTGCGATAAATACGCAATCAAGCTAAGTTTCTCAACTCCACGGTATTCTAAAGCAAACGGACAAGCGGAGTCGACCAACAAAACAATCATCAACACATTGAAGAAACTACTGGAAGCTGAAAAAAGCGAATGGGTAGAAAAAACTCCCAGAAATCTTATGGTCATATAGAACCATGCCACGACGGTCGACAGGAGAAACCCTGTTCTCACTCGTCTATGAATCAGAAGCAGTTATCCCAATAGAAACCAGACTGTCGACCGCCCGCAGCGAAAATCCAGATAATGAACAGAACAACTTAGAGCTGAGTTTCGAACTCGACCACCTCGACAAAAAACGAGACCGTGCTGCTTTGAGAATTCAGTCGTATCAACAACAAGTCGCTCGACATTACAACAAAAAAGTCAGGACCTGAGTCTTTAAACTCCATGACTGGGTACTCCGAAGAGTTTTCCAAAACACGAAGGAGGAAGGCGCCAGAAAGCTAAGACCAACATGGGAAGGACCATATTAAATAACGGATGTTATCGGGCGAGGCGCATACAAGCTAAGAGGACACGATGGTCGAGAACTGCATAATAGTTGGAACGCCCTACATCTAAAACAGTACCATTTCTGAACTTCCATTTTATTCTGTTATCTTTATTATTATTATTTATTTCATCGGCTTCTCATTACTAACAAATCGACCAAAGGAGCAATGATGATAACTTAGTGCAACTGAGTGCAAAACTGAGCTCAAAGACATTTTTAATCCGCTTACCAAGCTGTCGACGACGACAAGCTAAATTTTTATTTCAGACAAATTTCCGATGGCCGCACTCCTAATACACTCAAATCGACAAGCACACATTAAGAGTGGGGGAGTAGCACTGGGGACAAATAGCGAGACAAGTGGCGATGACCAAACGCATGTAAGCGAAATTCTATGTAAAAGGTCGTGTCGACCATCAAACGCATGTAAGCGAAATTCTATGTAAAAAGGTCTCGACGACCAAACGCATGTAAGTGAAATTTAATGTAAAAGGTCGTGTCGGCCATCAAACGCATGTAAGCGAAATTCTATGTAAAAGGTCATGTCGACCATCAAACGTATGTAAGCGAAGTCCTATATTTAAAAGATTTTGTCGACTGAAAGATACGACGTCATCAATAAATTCATTATGCCAACTGAATCATCTTTAGAAATTACGTCGACCGACCTACGTATGGGCATAAGTTTACAGGCTTATCACATACAAAATAAAAGATAACAAATTCAAGTTTCGTATATAATGTCGATCGACTTACGTTTGAGCATGGGTTTACAGGCTCATACCTCATGCAAATTCAAAGTTGTCACCACGCGAAAGTCAAAACAAACCAAAATATAACTAAAACAAAAAAGAGTCACCACAAAAGCAAAATTAAGAAATAGATAAAACGGTCAAGATCAACCAAGAAATTCCATTGTTTCTATTAAAAAATAAATAGGTCGAAGTCGACCAAAACATCCAAGATATTACAGTATGTAAATGAAAAATCTATAAGCCATCTTACGGAGGACCGGTGGCAGCAGCAGCTTCATCCTTGTCGAGCGACGCATCATCTCCAAGGTTCCCGTCGACATTCTCAACATCTCCATCGACGCCCGCCCCTTGGGATTCCTCGAGTTTAAGACGCTGCATCTCTTCATAAATGTCAATTTCTTCTTGCATCGTCTGAGGATTCCACTTCGAGTGGTCGCCCGACAAGTACTCTTTGAAAAGCTCTGCCCTAGTCTTACAGACAGCTTCTACGGGTTCAAAAAATTTTTGTCACTATTTGGAGGGGCTTTTGTGAGAATGTCACCGGTTTACTAATGTAAGTTTATAAGGCACATATTTAGGTGACCAGACAAAAATACCCTCATTCTTGTCATTTTGCGTCTGAAGAGAAAAAAGTTGAGAGAGAGAGAACAGTGGAAAGAGAGACCTTGGGTGCAAGAAATCCGGTACTAAATCTCACGGGAAACCTGCCGGCGGTGGCGATACAGTCTTGAAATCGACGAGAAGGTGATATGATTTTCTGACGCGTTTTTGTTGTTGAAACTTTTATGTGTGTTTGATGTTGGATGTTCGTTAGACATGTATATTAGATTTGATTTGATTTGTTGTTGATTAGGTTTGTTTGATTAGGTTAGGGTTTAAATTTATGAAAAAATTCTGTTGAACACGATGAAGTTCTGGGTTTTCGAGCCTTTTCCGAGCTTTTCACATGTAATCCGAGCTTTTTCCGAGCAATTTGAATAGGTTTCTGCTATTTGAATCTCCGAGCCTTTTAAAACATTTTCCGAGCCTTTTCCGAGCCTTGTCATATGTAATCCGAGCCTTTTACAAGCAATTTAAATAAGCTTCTGCAATTTGAATCTCCGAGCCTTTCACACTGGCTCCGAGACTTTTAAAATAGGATCCGAGCCTTTTAAAACATTGTCCGAGACTTTTAAATAGTAATCCGAGCCTTTTAAGGAATATGAATAGGTTTCTAGAATTAGAATCTCCGAGCTTTTCATATTGTCTCCGAGCCTTTTCATATAGTTTCCGAGCCATTTCATATAGTTTCCGAGCCTTTTCATATATTGTCCGAGCCTTTTCATATATTTTCCGAGCCTTTTCATAAAGTTTTCGAGCCTTTTCATATAGTGTTCGAGCCTTTTCATATATTGTCCAAGCCTTTTCATATAGTGTCCAAGCCTTTTCATATAGTTTCTGAGCCTTTTCATATATTTTCCGAGCCTTTTCATATAGTATCCGAGCCTTCTCATATAGTGTCCGAGCCTTTTCATATAGTGTCCGAGACTTTTCATTTAGTGTCCGAAACCTTTCATTTTTATATTATTTATTTTATTTAACTAGATATATTTTTTTTATGTCAATATGTAGATGAGGAATCAACTAAAAGATTCGCTTAAAACTCCAGAGGAAGAAAGGTATTCGGGGAAAATAACTCGACATGACCATTTTGATGACCTTACAGATATCGACAACGCACTTAACAAGGTACCTGAACATCTTGCGGTCGAAGAACGACGTCGGTATACTGAGTCGTGTTTTGGACACCTCCTTCGGATGGATCGTGGGATGAAGTTTTCAGCTGGCATTGTACATCGGTTGCTTATTCGCGAGTTGCATCACGATGGGCCTGAAGATGAGATGAGATTTTTGTTAGGAAGGCATTCGGTCCGGTTCTCAAAGGTTGAGTTTTGTCTAATCACCGGATTGAAGTTCGGAGAACTTCCTGACACGTCGACCTATGATATGGTAGAGAATGGCATACACCAGCGGTACTTTGAGGGTCGAGATGAGGTCGAGTATGCAGAGCTGAAAGCCGTTCTACGGATTGGTGTTTTTTCTGAGCAGTACGATGCGGTTAAGCTTTGCTTATTGTATATGCTTAACTGGATACTGATGGGGTTGGACGAGAGAGAGAAAGTTCCAGTATGGCAGTTTCGCCTAGTCGAGGACTTGGACGCTTTTGATGCGTTCCCGTGGGGTGCACACGTGTATAGGCAGTCTATATACGGTTTCAAGCATGCGTTGGATGGTCGACGTAGGCGGTTTGAACAACGCCAGCGACGAAAGGGCGTTGATGTACACACCACGGAGACATATAACATATATGGGCTAACGCACGCCCTGTTGGTGAGAATTTTGAATTTGTTATTTTTTTCATATGACTTATTTATTGTATTGGATTCTTAACGTTCTTAGCTGTTTTGTAGATATTTGCTTTCGAGGTTATCCCCGAGCTTGGCAACAGCGGATGTGGGAAGCGGAGGGAAATCAAGCTCTCCCCCCGAATTTTAAAATGGGAGTTGAGTACGCGACCCAGGGGGGAGAAGTTGAATAGCATTTTCCTTGAAAGTGTAAATATATATATATATATATATTTTTATGTTCATAACTATTAGTATGTATACAATTACAATGGTCTAACTGCAATTTCAGATGTTTGCGAGGGTGAAATTGGTGCCGACGGCAACTGAGAGGGTTGAACGGTACTTCGAGGGCATTTCCCAGGGAGGCAGTTTGTATGATGCTGATCTCGGTGATATACCTGTTCCCGTCTCTGACCCCGAACGATATACAACTGCTGGAACCAGTGACACTGAGGGTCCGTCTTTCGAACCCAGTGATACGGAGGGTTCTGACTCGGACGGTCGTCATATTCGTCTCGCGAGGACTAGGCGGGTTCGATTCACGTTGCCTAGAGAGCCTCGAACTAGAGATGACTCTCGAACTGGAGATGACTCACGATGAGGCGTTGGAGGGCAAGCAGAGGTACGTATAATTCTTTTTACCGTATTATTTAATTTCAATCGAGTGAACGGTTTTAGTACTGACAATTTCGAAATCCTTTCAGGACCGTCGGTATACTGAACTGATGGATGCGTTACGCGAGTTACAGGAGGAGGTGCGGAAGAGTAATGAGAAGCGAGATCAACAGCATCAGGAGTTGCTAGATTTGATTCGGGGGCTTCAGGGTTCGACGTCGCACGCCCGTACTCGAGGTACACGGTTCGATGACCCACCCTTCGATGACCCAGACGGACACCGAGACTTCAGTCCCAGAGGGAGGACAGGTAGTCATCAGGGTGATCAGCAAGGGCCTGGTGTGACACCACGAGAGGAGGTTACTCGTGGTACTAGTGGTACTGATACAACACCTATGGAGATAGAGGAAGAACCTCAGCAGGTTTTACCAGACCAACCTGTTCATTCTCAAGAACTGGTACAGAGCACCTCCTTACAGCACACCCCTCCGGTCGATCCTGGTGCAGAGCACCCCTTCATTTATTCCACAGAGACAGAGATCCCCAGTCTCAGTGCACCCAAAGAGCTTACACCTGCAGGCGATCGACGGCGACATAGTTCCAATGTACAGCGCACCCCTACAGGCGATACAGGGGGACATAGTCCGTCAACACATCGCACCTCTGGAGGCAATACACGGGGACAGAGTTCCTCCTTACAGCTCAGCCATCCAGTGGATCACATTGAGCTGGACCGGATTACCCCACCCCTTCAACGTCAGGATCGGGTTCGCAGGGCAGGTTGGCAGCAGCGGACCCCATACACTGACCCCTCTCGGCCGAAGAGGCCAAGGATTAGGCCACAACCAGCACATGTATGGGCGCCCCACGCATTGATAGATCCTGACCACCTTGCGGTGTACCAAGCCTATAAGAGGAACTCGACTGGGGAATTGTAAGTATAATCGCAGATATTACAAAAATTATTTTGTATTTTGAAACTGCTAAGTAAAACGACTTTCTTATATAACTTCTTCAAAAATTATGCAGGCGTGATGTGGATCTACTCGAGCCATTTGGTGTCCCTTGGTTCCATCGATTTCAAACCAACATCATGGAGTTGGAGGATACGGTATGGTTCTTACCTGAACATTGTGTATAAGATGTTTCTGAAATAGTAGAATGCTAACAATACAAAATGTTGAAATTGTCAGCATATGGACGCGTACTTGCATATTCTGCGGAAGCGTCAGAGATATTACTCCACTGTCTACGGTCCGAGGATCAACATACAGGATTCACAGTTCTGTGTAAGTGTTTAATTTGTACGACTTTTGAACATCTATTTATGTGTTTCGTACATCTTTTATCTAACGTTTTATAAATTTTCTTTGTACAGTCATGGTTATTGAATGACCGGGAGAGATTGATGGGAAGTGGGGCCGACAAACCCCGCCGCAGTTGGTCTATGTTCAAGCATTAGTGGTCCGCTGAGGACCTTGCGGTGGTACGTGGATTAGTCCCGGCAGGAACCAAACCATGGAACGAAGTTGACGTGGTCAGTGTTTTATTTACATTGTTTGAATTTGAATTTTAAATAAATTTCCCATTGATAACACTTTGTTGAAACACATACAGGTTTTGATTCCTTGCAACCTTGGACGTACGCATTGGGCACTAGCCAGCGTCGACCTCACAACAGGGAGTATTTACCTGATGGACCCGTTCAGACAGGAGGTACCATTTCGCCATAGGAAAACGCAGCTCGCTTGCTTACGATATTTTTTACCGTCGATGCTGCATGCGGTGGACTTTCACGGTCGCAGACGGAAGGGCGATATGACGTATACATTGCAGAATAAGCCATTTCCACTCAACATTGTGTCTAGAGACCGTGTGCCCCAACAGGATAGAGGGTATGACTGTTTAAAGATCTTATTCTATCCTAATCGGTTTTAATAACATTCAATTCTAACGGTTGTTTATGTGGTGAATTGCAGTGGTAACTGTGGTGCCCATACTTTGAGATTGATAGAGTACCTGGCAGCGAACAGGGATACGTTCGACTGGTCAGAAAACGAAATGGGCACCATCCGAGAGAAGATGGCTGTGGAGGTTTTTTGTAACTCAAAGGATTGGTCTTCCAGTTAGTGATTTAGTTGATGTACATAACATTTGAGTAATGAAATAAAATTATTTTTAAAAAAAATTTAGTTGTTTGCAATTAACACTTGAACACACATTTGATATATTGAAATCCATAAACAATACAATGAATTGTAGACACTATAACAAAAGATACAATATGGCATTAAACGAACAACCAATAAATATATCATAATAGTTCAACATAAAAAAGCATAATAACCAACGGTCTCATAACACAACTGTATCGAGCATGGTTCCCAACGTCTGGACGATGTTGGAAGACATCAAGTTGGAGACATGTTCCTCTTGTACTGCCTTGTTATGTTTGATCGCCTTCCTCAATGGCTCCATTCATTCCACGGTAGAGTCTTTCTCAGGGCACGTTTGTTTATTGTGTCCAATTGAATGACAGATGTTGCACTTGCGACGGTATTCATCGGGAACACTTATGCTGGGACCTTCATTAACCATCGGTGGGTTGGAGCACCGCCTGCTATTATGTCCTGATTGTCCACATCTTCTACACGACTGTGTGGTTGTCCTCTCCGAAGACGAGGCATGTCGACCCTCCATCGGGCGACCTGATTGTCTCTTCGACTTTGGATTTAAAACCACCCGAGATGCGATGTCGGATGGCACTACCCATGAAGAAGGATGGCCAACAGGCATAATAGGAACCGAGTATGCATCAATAAGTGTCTCTCTCTTGTAGTAGTCTGCACACAGAGATATGAAATCCAAGTTTCGCTCCCTACAACAATGAAAACAATGAGATTCACGAACCCAAATAATTTAAATCGTTAACTATAACATCTCATGTACCTTGCCGTTTCGAGTGCATGAGAACATGGGAAATGGTCCATTTGGAATTTGTTGCATGTGCAAGTCTTCAAGTGTAAGTTAACCGTCCATTGGTTTCCCTTCAATTTGACGGAGAATATGTTCCAGTCAACTGGATTTACGGTCATATAATTGCACTTCTCGACACGTTTTAGGATCACAAGATGTGCTGCGTCGGTCAGTTGATGACGCATGGACCGTGCAGCTGCATGACGATCGTGAAACCACTTTTGCAGCATATTCCTAATGAACTCCGCCAGTGTCATCATTGGCAGTTGCCGTGCAAATTTTAGGCATGAGTTTATGCACTCAGCAACATTTGTGGTCATCAGCCTGTACCTTCTTTGGGGACAGTGTACGCGAGACCACTTGTGTGGACCGGCAGCAATGGCATATTCGAATGCACCCTTGTGCAGCCTATGTAACTCCTCCATGTGCCTGTTATAATTGAATTCACTGTACGTCCTAGCTGCTGAATCCATTATGTCGGCAACATCCTTTTTGTGGAATCCCTTCTTCATATTTTCACCAAAATGCTAGCAACATATAGTATGGATTGTATAAGGGAACACTTTAGAAATCCCCGCTTCAATGCTTGCATGGCGATCGGAAATGAAAACCAGATCATCTATATGACCAAGGGCACCCCTCAAGCATTCCAAAAACCACTCCCATGAAAGGTTGTTTTCTGAGTCACCGTACCCAAAAGCAATTGGATACACATGTTCGTTTCCATCTTGTGCAGTTGCAACAAACATTGTACCCCTGAATCTTCCCTTCAAATGGGTACCATCAACTGCAACCACAGGACGCATACACCTCCGAAAACCTCTAATTGAGGACCCTAATGACATGAAAAAGTACAAAAATGTATCATCGTCTGCGCATTGTAAGTCGGTGATTGTGCCAGGATTTTGCTGTTCCAGAACATACACAAACGATGGTAACAATTTGAAACTTTCTTCATGCGTTCCATAGGTCAAGGACAATGCATATTGCAAGGCATCATGTGCCTTACTGTACATGACTTGGATGCCATACATTGTTTTCATATCGGCGATTATGTCCTTCGGACGCATGAGACGACCATCATGTTGTTGAAGTCTAGGTGCAATGACTTCTCCGATTATGACTGCACTAGCTTGTCGGTGGCGACGGTGAACCTCCTCCAAAGGACAACTGTGTTGGTTGACAAAACTTCTGACTTGGAAGTAAGTCCCTTCATCTCTCCTCACCGCTCTTAATTTCCACGTACAGTTGTCAATGATGCAAACTAGATGTAACGTTGTCTTATTAGACCTTTTCACCTTCCATTCAAAGTTCTCCCGTATTGAAAAAAGGCCAACTAGCCTCTTCAAATCCTTTTTACTCGGGAAAAATTGACCTTTATAAATCATGCATGTAGGTTCTTGCGTTGCCAAGGTGCTGCTTCTACCAATACCAAACGAGTATGAATCTGCTCCAGGAATAACCCACGTTATCGTATTATCAAAATCAGATACAGTTATATTATGTCGGACCTCGGAAGTCCCAGGCATATTTGGTACAGTGCAACTAACTCCTTGTACATGTCTTCCTTGTGTTTGAATTTGTGTACGCTCTTCATCCACATTTTCTAGATCATCTACCTGTTCATTATTTGCCTCATTATCCACCTCATGGTTCGGGTAATTGTTCATCTCATTGTACTGCTCAATTCGACAACCAAACACATCGCCAAATTGAGGTTCAACTACTTGGTCAACCGCTACCGGTGGGACACCACACATGTTTTCCCCACTTTCGGCGAAACTCCTTTGGGGATATAGTTGGTTGCTACCGCTAAAGGATTCAAATTGTTGGGTATTTTCAGGAGGAGGAATATCATTCCCTATCACATCTCCAGGTGTCCTCTGAGTTAGACTTACACATACTTGAGGGATCACCCGATCTTCCCCTAGCATAAACTGAACATCATCGTTATTTCTTATAAATGTACGACATGTACTGCCAGGAACGATTGATACTGATGCCAGATCAACATTGAATTTGTTTACATCATACTTCACAATGGTATGCACGATCGCCACCAATTCTTCGTAAGTCATATTCTTTGACACATACATTCCCTTGTTATCGGATCCAACAAACCTCTGACTTCCGTCGGGTAGTTGCTCCCATTGACCGTTGTAAGATATTACTATTCTAACCCGATTCATGATGCTGTCAAATTAATCAAAACTATTAATAAAAACTCAGGAGTACAAAATATTTTCATAAATTACATTTACAAAGGCTCGGGTGAGGATATTTAAAAGGCTCGGAGAACACTAGCAAAGTCTCGAAGAATACATGAAAGTTTCGAAAAAGACATTTTTGGTCTCGAAAAAGTCTTTAAAAGACTCGATTAGTAATTCAATAAAAAGTCTCGGAGAAGACCTAACAAGGCTCGATTAGTGATTATTTGAAAAGTCTCGGAGATGACTTGAAACGTCTCGGAGAAGACTTGAAAAGGCTCGATTAGTGATTTTTGAAAAGTCTCGGAGATGATATGAAAAGGCTCGGAGAAGACATGAAAAGGCTCGGAGAAGACATGAAAAGTCTCGATTAGTGATTTTTGAGAAGACATGAAAAGGCTCGGAGATGACTTGGAAAGGCTCGATTAGTGATTTTTGAAAAGTCTCGGAGAAGACATGAAAAAGCTCGGAAAAGACTTGAAAAGGCTTGGAGAAGACTTGAAAAGGCTCGATTAGTGATTTTTGAAAAGTCTCGGAGAAGACATGAAAAAGCTCGGAGAAGACTTGAAAATGCTCTAATAGTTATTTTTTAAAAGTCTCGGAGAAGACTTGAAAATGCTCGGACAAGACATGAAAATGCTCGGAGAAGACTTGAAAAGGCTCGATTAGTGATTTTTGAAAAATCTCGGAGAAGACTTCAAAAGGCTCGGAGAAGACTTGAAAATGCTCGATTAGTGATTTTTGAAAAGTCTCGGAGAAGACATGAAAAAGCTCAGAGAAGACTTGAAAATGCTCGAAGAAGACTTGAAAATGCTCAAATAGTTATTTTTTAAAAGTCTCAGAGAAGACTTGAAAAGGCTCGGAGAAGACTTGAAAAGGCTCGGACAAGACATAAAAAAGCTCGGAGAAGACTTCAAAAGGCTCAATTACTGATTTTTGAAAAGGCTCGGAGCAGACATGAAAAGGCTCGAAGAAGACATGAAAAGGCTCGAAGAAGACATGAAAAGGCTCGGAGAAGACATGAAAAGGCTCGATTAGTGATTTTTAAAAAGGCTCGGAAAAAAGTGACAAAGTCTCGGAGATCCACAATTGTCACAATGAAAATGTGAACAAATGAAAAGAAGTATTTGCACGAAATATTACCTTGTTGTAATGAAGCACGTCCAGTTGTTTGGATCTTGAACTTCTATTTGTATTGAGAGAGAGAGAGAGAGAGTGAGTGACTAACCCCGTTATCGTTTTTGTTGGAAGTGTGGAGAGAGAACCAGACAAACAGAATAACATAAATGATTATCTAAGGGCAATTTTGGTAGTTCACCATAATAGGTGTCTTTTAAACTTAAGTTATTAAACCGGTCATAGAGACACCAAATGAGTTGGAAAAGGTGATACTTTCCACCATTTCCACCAGCTTCTACCGCTATCGACAGAGCCCTCTTCCTTAGAGCCTCGATGGTCTGATCCTGTCGGCCAGCTGCTTCTTTGAGCTTCGCCACCTCGGCCTGGTGTCGAGCCCTCTCGTTTCTCAGCTCCTTCTCCTAGGCAACTTTTTACTGCTCAATCGAGCTTTTCTTGGTGGAGAGTTTAGCATTTTCCGCCTTGAGAGCATCGCCCGCCTTACGAAGCGCTACACTCTTGTCGTTGATGGCCTTATATCGACCATGCAGATGCAACGTCGCTTGGTAAGCCTACAGTATAGGAGAGATCCAGTCAAGTAAAAATTTAAAAAAATAAAAGGGATCTTCCTACCTGAAAGTTCGAGAGAAGCAACGTGTCGAACACCTCCTCCGTCTTGACTTTCTTTAGATGCATGTCGTCGTCAACCAGAGTAAAGTCCTCCGACCTCTTCAAAAAT
This sequence comes from Acer negundo, assembly GCA_035582765.1. Taxonomy (NCBI): domain Eukaryota; kingdom Viridiplantae; phylum Streptophyta; class Magnoliopsida; order Sapindales; family Sapindaceae; genus Acer; species Acer negundo. The sequence goes on along the minus strand of CM069238.1, from coordinate 9,233,727 downwards.
CCTGCGGGATCTTTGAAAGACGAAAGCCCAGAAGCAAGAAGCTTCATCGGAGAATCAGGCTCGAAATCTGACCCAGCCGACTTGTCTTTCGAACTGGATACAGCCTTCTTCTGTCGTTCGACAGCAGAAGCCCTCATTTGCCTCTTTTTTAACGGACTCCTCTCTGGCGATGACTCCAAAATTGGCTCTGCCACCGCTGGAGAACCTCCGACCGATTTCTCAGCAGCTTGTTTCTTTTTTTGCGCAGCTGCCCGTTTCTTGGTGAATTCCTCTTTGTAGCACCTCAAAGTCTCAGTGTTATCAGGTATGTTAATTTCTGCGCTCTCCATCGTCGTCACTGCGAAACGACGTTCAACATCAGTTAGGGGCTTTAAAAAATGAAGATTGTACTGAAGGATCTCAAAACTCATCCTAATCCATATATACGATAAAAAGTCCTTCATATGAGGATAGGGTGTGCGCGATCTATTTAATGTCGACCACCTCCACAGTTGACTAGGCCTGAAATTACCTTCCGTTAGCAAATTGCTAACACTTCTCTACGCTGCTGGGATTTCTAACAAAATCCTAGTACGCTCGGTAGCAACGTCGCACGGTGGTGCTTTGCCTGCCCTTCTAATCTCTGCAAAGTTTTAAAAACAAAACATTCAGACGGTTATCGAAACATGTTTAAAAACAAAATATGTGTAACGACAATTTACTCGACAATTTAAAAAAAAAAAAAAAAAAAAAACTTACCATAACGATTCCAAACCTGTCGGTATCGATATTCCTCTCCCCCATCCTCCACGGGCCGTCGACTGGGGGACCCTTCGTAAAAAAGAATGTATCCTTCCAATTCCTATCATTAGTCTTGGTATCGATAATAAGCTCCTTCTTTTTATTTCGTGGCACTAACGAATAACGACCGGTGTCGGTCAGATGCTCTTTTAGGTAATAATTGTGAAGGAGACACCCTAGCCTGAACTGTACACCGTTCCTCTCACATAATATTCCTAAGCCCAACAATATTCTCCAAGTGTTGGGCATCAGCTGACCAGGGGCGAGCTCGTAGTATACCAACATTCGTCGAACCAGCTGAGGGATGGGAAATCTAAAGCCTAAGCGGAATGTGTACTCATAGAGACACGTCCATCTTGGTATGTTCCAATCAGCACGTTCGTATTCCCTCAGCGCATGTAATTCAACGTCGCTAGGAATACCATACATCGTACGAATACCAGGTAACATGTTCTCAGTGATCACGCTAGCTGGACTCTCATTCAATATCTTAACGAACGACTGGATGTCGATGACTCAGGAATGTTGACATATTCAGGCTGTTCGACAACCGACGCGATGGCGTACACAGCACCCTACTCTAACATACCCCTAGCATTGATAGAGACAGGCGTAGACGGATCTTCAATTATGACCCGTCTATCAACGTTTTGAGTCCTACTGTCGACTCCTCCATCATCATCACTAGAAGACCAGCTAATATCCAAGTCAGAGATTATGTGGTCGCTCGACATCGTACTCCTAAAATCTGATAGATGCAGAAAATGCACAAGTCAGACAAAAGCTATACGTTACAATCACAACCTAAGGAGTTTTTGATCAAAAACCTAGGGTTTTCTAACTTCCTATTGGAAAGCCAACCTAAGTCCTGAAATAGGAGTCTACCCTAAAAAGTTACTCTCATCACGACGACATATACGCAGAAACAGAAACAACATTTTGCAAGAAAAACCAACTTGATATGGATCGAAATATCAATCATGCAAACGTCAGAATCTAGCAAGATTAACATACATCCTCAAGTAAAATTTCAGAAAATTTCAGAAAAATGAAAGAAGTTCAGACAAGCATTAGAGATATTCAGAAGTAAAGATTTCAGAAGTATCTTTAAACGCTTTTATACATAAAAAGAATGAAAAATAAAATGCAGAAGGAAGATTTTACCAACCTGGAAAAGATTCAAGAACAAGGAAATCCTCGAAGCCTCAAGCAAAGGTTCGTGGAGAAACGAAGAAGTTAGAGTTTCTCGGTGAAGAGTGGAAGTTCTTTCAATTGCAGAGCGTAAAGTGATTAAAGAGTGGAACGGTTTGGGTTTTATAAAACCCACTAACCCTAGTTGCCGCGTGTCGACGCACCTTCAACTGCCGATTCAACTGCCGATTCAACTGCCCCGGTTAACCAAACCATACCAGCTGACCCAGGTAAATTATCCAGTTTAAATTTCGACTTTAAAGTCTTGAACATTGCGCTAGAAATTAATGCAGTTGACGTCAACATTGAAAACTTAAACATCCATCACATCAGTCTGGTACCCAATCGATGATCGAAGAAAGGGACCGTATAAACGACAAATCCTCATTAACGACACGACGTCGCTTGATTAGAATAGGTAATCAATCAAAACAATATTCAAACGAATATTAGTACGATTCGACAGAATTCGTTCGACAATGGTCGATCCAAACGAAGTTCATTAGCGATACCATTCAATATAGAAGTCGTTCGACCTTGGTCGATTCAATGAAAAACACTCTCTAACTCCAAGAATGATTCTTTAGAGAGTGGGGGACAAACTATGGTAGCCAAAAATGGTCCAGGGGCCCAACATGCCAAGGCCCAGTCCCTGCAAGTCCAACCCAGGCCCGTTGCGTCGGGTCGACCTAACGCAGGCACTAGCAGAGGCTACCGTTGAAGACACATTCAAAGCAATCAGTTACAAAGATTAATTGAGTCGGTTACATATATTTTGAACTGCCCATTGAGAGAATCTCTCCTGAAATCACGCCCACTATCAAATGTTGATAGTGAGCGTTGGAACTACAAAACCCACTATAAATAAGAGGGTTCCCTCACTGGAAAAGGGGTCGGAATACTCTCGGAACAAAAGCTTACACATAGCGTACTGAAACTCTGATTCCTAGTCATTCCGTCAACCGGAATCCTTTCATCAACCACCTAATCACGTTGCTCAGCCCAAGCATACCTAAGGCTAAGAGTCCAAACGCCACCATTTTGTTCCTTCTATTTCTTGTTGTTTTCTTAAGTTCTATTGCAGGATCAACAAGGCTCAGACGTCAATATCCAGATAGCAGTCGACATCAACCAACCAGCTCAGCCTAGTTGCTTTGGGTCTGATACAATCCGACCCATTTGACATACCAAGTCAATCGACCACCTACAGTGATGATTTATTTATTTATTTATTTAAAAAAAAAAATCGATCTCCACCAAAGATTTTATTTAAAATAAAAATAAAATCTCAATGATGGATGGTAGAGATATAAATTTTATTTTTTTAGGATTAATATTAAAAACCTCCCCTCACCTTTGAACTATTATTAAATGTATAATTACAAATGCTTTTATTTTATAAACCTCACCTATAGAGTAATATCGTTAGCATTCCGTTTGTGTTGACTGAGTTTGACTGTTAAAAAGTCTAAAATGTCTCTATTTAAGCTTCAATTTTATGAATTGATCATTATACCCTCATACGTTTACCAAATCAATAAAATAATATAAAATGCAGGAATGTTAACTTGCAAATGAAAAGTTATTTTGTGGACAATTTTATCCCTAAAAATAACAAAATTACAAATAAACACAAAAAAAATTGAAAATAAACCAAAATATGTATTTATTTGTATTTTTTTTATAAATCCAAACAGATACTCATTTTTAATGCTTTTGATTCATTTGTAATTTTGTTATTTTTAGGAATAAAATTGTCCACAAAATAACTTCTTCTTTGCAAGTTAACATTTCCGTCTTTTGTGTCATTTTATTAGTTTATTTGGTAAAAGTGAGGGTATAATGGTCAATTAATACAATTGAAGCTTAAATAGGGACATTTTAGACTTTTTAATAGTCAAATTCAGTCAATACAAACGAAATGCTAACGGTGTTAATCCATATGGGAGGTTTCTAAAATAAAAACATTTGTAACTATACATCCAATAATGGTTCAAAGGTGAGAGGATGTTTTTAATATTAACCCATTTTTTTTTATTATTATTTTTTAAAATTTTTTTTATGAATTTTAACTAAGAGCTAGGGTCGGCCATAAGGGGAAGCAACCCAGCATTTTACAAGGACCACCAACTGGTCCAGTCTCACTTCAACTTTTTGTTAAAAAAAAATCTCACTTCAATCTTTATTAACAATATATCTGTATATTATTTTTCACATTATATATGGTGCATAAGGTGTTATTTGGTTAATGGCTGTTTTGGAAACATATTAGAGCCCAATTGACCAATTCTTTACTTAAAAAGAAGAGTGGCGATAGTGGAACCCTTTAAAAACTGTATATACACCCATTTCATAATTACATCCATCAATTTTTCTTAAAAAATTTATAATTTGTAAATAAACCTCACTTAATACTAAAAATATCCATTTTTTAAATTATGTTGCATTATATTTTTGTAAGTACCAACAACTTACACATATTATTATGTTATTTAATCAATTTTATTATTATTTAAAATTTTATTATTATATTTAATTATATCAATGTTCTTTCTCTTCCCTCACTTTTTCTCTTATATGTTTTCAATCTACAAAATCAAACTCTATTTTTCTTTTCTTTTTTTCTCTCTCGTCATATCAAACAACTCTCTTCATTTTTTATTGATTGTTTTATGTCCTCAAAATCACTACGATTTGAGGTTTTTTTGTAAGATTTCCATTTTCTATTTGTAAATGTTGTAGGGATGCAAGGTTTATGTTATGTTCCAATTAATTTGGAAGTATAAATTTTTTTGACAAAATTGAAGAACAATTGATATTGACAACAACAAAAAAAGTCTAAAGAGATTTTTTATTTTGAAACTAATAATCATTAATTTAAAAATTTACCAATTTTGAATGATTTTGATTCATTCTTCATACTTAGTAATCAATTTGTATTTCCATAAAAGAAATTGAAAATATATTTGAAATTAGTATTTAAAATAGAATATAGGGTTTAAGAAAATGGAAATAGTTTTTAATAATATATGTTAATATCTAATCATTAACGGAAGACTTTTTTTCACAAAAAATTAAAATAGGAAACTAATTAATATTTATTAGTGGGTCTTCTTGGTAATTTTACTTAAGGGTATTGTTAGATTTTAAAAAAACATACTATTTTGGAGGCATACATATAATTTTTGAGGGGTATAAATATCGTCACTCAAAAAGAAAACCCAGGACCCAATTCCTTACTTAAAAATAAAACTCAAAACCCAAATTCTATATATTGTAATCCTATTAATATTATAACCTAAAAGTAGTTATTTACTTGATTCATATCTCATATCATTCATAACAAAACAAAACAAAACAAAACAAAATTATGGGGCCTCGATTTTTGTTAGTACCATTGAACAGATCGGGCCTCAAAATGTCTGAAAACGACCATGCTAAGAGCATTTTTTGTTTTTTATTTATTTATTGTTTTTAGACTGTCAACTGTTACGTTTAATGGTAAAACTTAACGAGAGGGGAAATCAAAATGAGTTTTTTAATAAGATATTTCCAAGAATAAAACCTCAAATCCCAAGTACATCAGGTGTAATATGTTATTTGGCTTAATACCACCTCTTTCTTAAGCCTCAAAATCATGGTAAGGATCATTTGTCTTGGTGGTTATAGTCTTAAAATGAAGTTTTCCTATCGGTGTTCAAACCCTAGTATATAACCTCACATTTACTCGTAAAACATCAAACTATCAAAGTGTGAGGAGAGTCGAGATCATTCTTCCCTAGATGTTAGACCGAATCAGGTCACCACCAAAAAAATCCTTGAAATTATAATACTTCAATATAATTTTTAATTTTTTGTTTTTGAAAATACCCTAGTTCAATATTTGAAAAACATAGCAAAATGACAGTTAGAGAAAGGGATTTGGATCTCCTCACCACCTCAACTTGTTGGTTTTGATTAATTCTTCTTTTTGTAAAGTAATAACATAAAAATTAATTGAAATAATCTAGATCATTGTTTTAATATATTAGATAAGTGACAATAGATTATAAAGGTGAAGATAATTTAAAGAGAGAGATGGAAAACTTGACCTAGCCCCACTCACTTGAGTCGTATTGTAAAGTCCTTCCATCAACCACCAAAAGCCAAAACTAAAACCACCAACTTTATAACAACACTGCTTAATTTCATCGCCACTCAGCGGACTTTCCAAAGCTCCACTTTCCCTCTATTTATATTTTCTCTCCAATTTCCCTCCTTCCAAAAAAATAAAAAATGGCTTCTTCTTTGACTAGTCACACCACCAACCCCTTCTTTTCTTCCAAAGCCCACCTCTCTACTCCTTCTCGGAACCACCACCGTCCTCTGCTCATCCAATGCTCCGCCGCTTCTTCCAAGCTCAAGTCCTTGAAGGCCAGACAGATCATTGACAGCAGAGGCAATCCAACGGTCGAGGTCGATCTCATCACTGATCATGATCTCTTTCGATCGGCTGTTCCCAGTGGTGCCTCTACTGGGATCTACGAAGCTCTAGAGCTCAGAGACGGTGACAAATCTGTTTACGGAGGCAAAGGTGTCCTCAATGCAGTCAACAATATCAACCACATTCTCGCTCCCAAGCTTGTTGGTATTGATGTTAGGTATTTTCTTGTTTTTAAACTAGTCAAAATGATAAATATTATGATTCATTGATGTTGCTGGTTTGGCTTTGTAGCTATGAACTAGTTCTTATTAATTGATAATTTGCTTTTTTCCATGTAAATTCTTTATTGGGGATTTGTTTTATATTTTTTTGTATGAAAAAAATAGAGTAAATAGTTATGCCTATTTGCATGTTGGTTTTATGGTTGTGACATTATTCCTGTCTGTTTAACTAGAAATCAGGCTGATGTGGATGCTCTTATGCTGGAAATCGATGGAACTCCGAACAAGGCCAAACTCGGGGCTAATGCCATATTAGGAGTGTCTCTGAGTGTGTGCAGAGCTGGTGCAGGAGCGAAAGGAGTACCCTTGTACAAGCACATCCAGGAGTTGTCCGGAACGAAGGAGCTTGTTATGCCAGTTCCAGCTTTTAATGTTATAAATGGGGGCAGTCATGCTGGGAATAATTTGGCCATGCAAGAATTTATGATACTACCGGTGGGTGCTTCATCATTTGCTGAGGCACTTCGTATGGGTAGTGAAGGTCAGTAAACCATCTGGGGACTATGTTTTCCTTGACTCTTTTTTGGGACATGATGCACATGCTTCATTTTTTCGTTAACTCTATGATTGTTGTTGTTTCATGAATCGATATGAATTTCGATTTTTCTCAATTTTCCCCACATAAAAAAAGGGATATCTGGATATACTCTTATGCCTTAGTTTCGATTATCCAATATTAACTAAGATACCAACTTTGTTATTATTAACAGATTCCCTTGGTTTTGGTCAGTTGCAAACAATAAACATGTTTTGTTATTACCGTTTAGCTATAATTTAGTACCTTACTTTGGTTAAATAAATTTTCCAGTGATTAGAATGTAATAACTGTTTTATGTTTTTGAGGCTACAGTCTATCATACACTGAAGGGAATTATCAAGGCAAAATATGGACAAGATGCTTGCAATGTTGGAGATGAAGGGGGATTTGCTCCCAATGTTCAGGATAACAGGGAGGGACTTGTTTTGCTTATAGATGCTATTGAAAAGGCTGGTTATACGGGCAAGGTAAGAGTTGCTCATTTGCTTTATACTTCCCTGTTGCAGCTGAAATTTTGCTTATGGTACCTATATATTTAAATCAATGATACAGATCAAAATAGGAATGGATGTTGCGGCTTCTGAGTTTTTCACTAAAGATGGAAAATATGATCTAAACTTTAAGAAACAACCGAATGATGGAGCTCATGTGCTGTCAGCTCAGAGTCTTGGTGAACTCTACAAGGAGTTTGTTAGAGATTTTCCTATTGTGTCTATTGAAGATCCATTTGACCAAGATGATTGGAGCTCATGGGCCTCATTGCAGTCTTCGGTTGATATCCAACTTGTAGGAGATGACCTTTTGGTCACTAATCCGAAGAGAATAGCTGAAGCCATTCAGAAAAAGTCTTGCAATGGTTTACTTCTAAAGGTATGCATCTTATCCTTGATGAATTTTATTTTTGACAGAGTCATATTTTGCCATTACTTGTTATCATATTTTAATCCCTTCTTTCATTAGCTTTAATATTGAGTTTTCCTTTTTGTCTAGTTATCTCAACGGTTTCTTTTTGAGTTCAAAGTTCTTAATTTGTTTTTATTTTTATTTTTATTTTATTTTTTTATCAATTTAACCTTCATATATGCAGGTGTGTTGAATTATTATGTAATAGAAAGTTATGTGAAAATTACCAAACTATATTAGTTATCATATTTGATTTAGACATACTAGATGTTACAGATGGCACATATATGTTAAATATTTGGAATATTACAGACTCCTTGCTAAATTTCGGTTTCATTACAGATGAGATTACTCTGATTAAAACTTGAAAATTCCAGCCTTCCAGGGTATCATTCGGTGAAATTTAAATTATTTATTTCCACCCAGAGACTTTTATGGTAGAGGAAAATATCATGCATATTTCAGCCCTCTCCTTTTCTTCTCCATCGACTCATTATTCTCACTTTTGTAACAGTGTAAAACTTTTACATGGTTTATTTTAAAATCAGCTAACTAGTTGTATCATGTTCAGTTTTATACTGTAATTATATGTAAGAACACATACTACACAGATGCCTCATTTAGATCTATTTATTTTGTTTTAGGTTAACCAGATTGGTACAGTAACTGAATCCATTCAAGCAGCGCTTGACTCGAACGCTGCAGGTTGGGGTGTGATGGTCAGCCATCGAAGCGGTGAAACTGAGGATAATTTTATTGCTGACCTTTCCGTTGGTTTGGCTAGTGGACAGGTTTAATAGCTGAAGTTCTTAAAACTATGCTTTCATACTAAATTATATCATTAGTTGTATAGAGTTGACAATTGCTTGTTCTGCTGTATAGATCAAGACTGGAGCTCCTTGCCGAAGTGAACGGTTGGCCAAGTACAATCAGGTAGAATCAAAGGGTTTATGATTTACCTGTCGCTCATTTCTTTGAATAATTTGTGGTTTCATTCTCTCTCTCCCCCTCCCTCTCTTTTTAACTATAGAAATTCTTATTTGCACTATCATATCGATGGCATGCTGGAAAATTTAGATGTGACAATTTGTTATGGTTAGTTGTGATTGCACCTCTATATACCACAATTTACATAGAGCCATATCCTACAAATTATTAGATTGGATTATGTAACACCCCAACTTTATTCAAAATCATTGAATTGCTGATATTATCAGAGCATCCGTGTCTTGCTGGTAAGCATAATAATGCAAGTCTGAGTTCTGGTAGTTAAATCTGAAACTCACTGATAAACCGTGATTTTATTTGAAGTGGATCCCCCCCGAATTGCTGTGGGTTTTGGAAGAAAGCTTTTGGCTTTGAGTACTCGTTGTAGTTCATACCCCAGATGTTCATTTTGTCAAATGTTTTCTATTGATTTATTATGATAGAACTTTTCTCAATTTGGTTACAGCTTCTGCGCATTGAAGAGGAACTTGGAAACGTGCGTTATGCTGGTCAATCTTTCAGATCCCCTTAGGGGAAAAAAATACAAAGTGCAGTTTCTCTTTTTTTTGGAATAAGGTACTGGGACTGGGTCGAGTTCAGCATCATTAAACAGAATTACCTGAGCCATGAGTCCAGTAAACCTAGAAAAAAAACGGAAGAATTTTTTGGTAGAGCAAGTTAGCTTAGATGTCTGATTGATTTTGTTGTTGATACCACTGAATAAGTTTTCCTTTGAAGTGTTTCTGGAGTAATTAAGAAACTTGTTTGGTTATTGATTCCGTCATTTAGTTCCGGATTGAGACCACCATGATTTGTAACTTTTCCCCAGATTTTGTTAATTATGTTAAACTTGATTCTACATGGTAAAATCTCATGTCAGTCATTGGGTAAATGCATTATTTACTGCCTAATGAATGCTTGTGATGTTAATGTTATGATGATGATTGAAGTTGTCACAACTCTATAATTCCTCTAGAGAATGTGAGTGCACATGTATCTAAAGTTGGATTCAGATTGTGCAACAGCCAGCAGTTGATATCACTGTAAGTTTAAGTGTGTATGGAGTTCGGCATTGTAGTTACTTCGACTGTAACCAAAACTTCTGGCACATTCTAAGTAAAAACAGTGAACTAATTTACATGTTGACACACATTATAGAAGATAAGAAAGAAAAAAAAAAAAAATGCCTAATACAACTTAAAACAGATGATGTTGGTGAACAAGATTCTCTAATCCATGTGTATTTGTTGGTAGCCATAAAGCTTATCACTTCAGTATTTAAATGACTTGTAAAGCAAGACCAATAGACGATCATGGTGATACAAGCTACGGCTGAACAGCTGGACCGGCATATATTCCTGAGCGCATGTAAAGATCATCTGGTGTATCTACCTCAGCAAGCCATGCATGCTCTTCTTTTTCATCCATTATCTCTGCTTTGTTACCTGCGGCTATAGTGATTTATGGAGAAGTATGACTAGAGGATTTTCAACTCACATAGGAAAGAAAATAAGAAGCATTACTTACCAGAGGTAGAATAAGGATAGTCAATGTAGTAAGTACACTTTCTACCCGCATCTTCTCTGTATGAAGGAGATAGAATGTCAAGCACAGCACACGGGGTGACTGCAGTAAAACTATGCAAATTCCCCCCACTCTTTGGGTATAAAACTGATGTCCCGCTTGCCGGTGTTAAAACTTCATCAACTGCCAACTTTGCCAATCTCACTGCAAAATAGAAACTTTCATTACAACTTGTCCATATATTAACACTCAAATGTTTGGAACATGAAGCAAGACATAGGAGCCACTTAACATGCCAATAAGTGTGCATGGCGTCTCCTGTAATTACGAGAAAGATGAACGTAAATTTCAAGCATTAAATTTGGTTCCTCCATAACTTACTTTATCGGCCAATCTCTGATATCAAACTGATCACATTAAAGATAAATGGCAACATTTTGACAACTGTAACAACTGTTGGGAAAGAACAAGGCGCAAAATGCCTAATTATGACAACATATTAGAAATTACATCCAGAAAAGGTCATCACTAGAATTATACAAGTAATCATGCTTCCTAATTGTCTGATATTTATAATAATCTTTGTTATATGATAACTGTTTTCCAATAGGCAGATAACAGGCCAATGGCAGTCCAAACGAAGGAGATAGCTTTGGATTTGAAAAGGGCAAAAATGTTTGGCAATATCAAGCATTGGTCTTACTGAAATATCACAAGCTATATGTTTCATCTCGTCAGAAGAAAAAAGACAGAAAATAGTGGTTGGAAAACAAAAATGGTAAATCCTAAAATATTTATAAAAAAAAAAAAAAAAACCAAGTAAATTTTATATGTGTCAAATCAAACACAAGATTGACCGAAGCATATGAGTTGTGAGACAACAATTTCACCACTAAATGATTAGTTAACAGGCTGTGAACATTTAAACATGACAATTAAGTTGAATAACTGAGGTCACTTAAAGCACACACCTATAATCATAGAGATAACAATATTTACAGTTCATGATATTACAACTTACAGTATGATTTATTATCAATTCTTGGAGGAAGGTCAGAATTTCACATATATTTATATAAGATTTATGAATAAAATTCAAAGCTAGAATTGCATTATAGTTCATAAAAGTCCTAAAAACTACCATCTTTCAAGCTGAAATGTGTATCTCAAAGGTCAAACCTGGTCCCTTGGCTTCTTGAAAACATGCAGGCTCAATCCAGTCATAAGCTTTGACGTGCAAAGAACCATACAGAACTCTGCTAAATACGGTCATTCCAGGATGGTCATGAAGGGGAATAACTGAGGAAGTAGGAAAGCAGAATATGCACATCTGCATATAAGATCATTTAAGTGATCTAAGAATACTTTTCATTTCAATTAACTCGGAACTATAGTAAATCAAATTTTTATGGCTAATATTCAAATTACTTGTTCATATTTACAGCTGTTTAACAGCAGCACAGGTGTAGTTGTAAGGGATTTTACCAATTAATATATTATCAAGATCGAACAAAAGGGCTAAAACTTTTGCATTTGGTAAATATATATGATTGAAACAGAAATGACTCAAAATCAGGTCACAATTTTGTGCAGAAACTATTATTAAGTTTTGACATAGTACTATTGAACTTTGAAATTCTACATATGAAATTGAGCAGATGAAGTAATCCAGAAGAGAGCGTCAAGAATTAAAAGTTCGAACAAGATATTGCTTACCGTAAAACCATCACATTCATATATATCCAAATATGTAATTGGTTGAGCCCATCGAGCTACCCTATTCAATCCATTAAGTCCAAAAATGCCAAGCCCTCGATCATCATCTGGACTTTCCTCTTTAAGCCCAACATCAGAAGGGGAAACAGTGTCTGCAAAATGCTAATGATCAGAAATGTATCCGAAAAATAAGGTAACATATTGAAGCATATACAATTCCACTGATCGAAATTTCAATTCACTTTACAAGCTTTATGCCAACTACAGAAAGCAAGTTTTCAAGTGGGAAATCGATTTTTTATTTTCTTTTTAAATAAAGAGCAATAAAATGATAACAATTCATAATATCCATTGATATATTGAGTCCTCGGAAATGCAGCAGAAGCGACAATAAACATTCAGAACTAGATCAATGCTATTGATGTGATCATTTGAAACCCCATAACAAGTTGCTTTTAAAGTTGGTTATTATTATTGTCTCAAAAACATGCAAATGTGATCTGTTTTTCGCTTAACAGAGGCAATTGATCCAAAAGGTCTTCTAATCGACCCTTCCTATTCTTCATTGCATCAGAATTGTTTTACAGCTAACCATTTATAGCAGTTCTTTCGGTCTTCTAGCACCATGAACAATCAATTGATATTCAATCAGTCTTCTTATAATAAAGCATCATAAAGCATAAAAAATATGTTTCTATCAGACAGTTTGGAAGGAGAATAAATACCCTTTTCTTGCTTGGTTTGTCTTATATCAGGTGAAAATAAGCTGCCTTTTTTGTTCTTCCTAGACAGGATTGAGTGTACTTAATGTAATTTAGTACTTTAAGGGCATTGACAACTTATTCCATTACTGTTGCGGTGTACACATAATGGGAAAAATGTGTGTCAAGTACATATTAGTGCGATACTAATACTGTTGTATAAGTGCCAGAAAAGCTCACTTAGCTTGGTGCTTTACTATGATATGAGTAAATAAGAGCCAATATATATTTCCCTGACATTCTTTCATGTGACATCTAGATTTCAAACATACACGAATTTAAACAATAACACCAATGCCCTTTCATTTTACTCAATTCCAAGTATTTAACGAATAGAAAACAAAGAATGTTTTAGTCAATTCACATCCCTAACTTTGAAATTCTATACTTTCACAAACTTTAATATAAATTATCAATCTATAGCAGACCGGTGAGAACAACCAAAACACAACAATTTCCATCCAAGAACATTGTCTGTTACAATCATTCATATCTTAGTCATCCACAACTACATTCAAAGAAGCCAACTGCACCCAATATAAAAAGATTAAGTTCTTCAATTTCAGCTCCAAAACACAGCAAAGAAAGACTTAACAACACAAAATACGCAGAACCCAGATGCATAATCGATACAAACTTTACAAACGTATATATAAAAAATAAATAAATAAATAAATAAAATCATAATCTTTGGGAACTCTAAAAGGAAATGGAGAAATACCCAGAAGAGAGCAGATATTGTGGACAGCTTGAGAAGAGAGATGAGGTGTAGCGGAGGGCGTAAAGGTCTTTTTACAGAGCTCGTAGAGAGCCTGAACTTTTGAGGGAGTAGTCTTCTTCGCCATGTGCAATTGCCTTGGACGACAACATACTCTGAGAAGTGATGTGTGATTATGTAGAAACAATCTTGCCTTATCTATTGCTTTTTCGAATTTTGACGACATTTTGGTGTCGACTGAAAAATTAGACTAATTGTTTACCATTCACAAAATTCAACCTGAAATTTTCACTACTTTGTGTGGCACCACAAGCTTCGAAAAAGGTCGGTAAATGTTTGGCCGCTTATACGTAATATTTGTTACGAAAACATTATTCAATGTTTTAATGTGAGCGGATGTCCACATTAAGAAATCAAGTTTATCATCTTTCTAACTTCTCTTGTAACACCCAAATGATTTATGGTCAATTTATGTTATAATTTATATCCATTATTATGTAAGTTATGATTGTAAAGATTTGTATAGCTATAAATAAGAGTCTTCATCTTGATCTATGGGATTTAGAAGTATTGAGGAATAAAATAATCTCTTTTCTTGGGCTACTATTTTCTCTCCTTTCTTACTTTATATTTATGATATTATGTTCTTGTTTATTTTATTTATTTCATAACACGTTATCAGCACGAGTCTCTAACCATTATATGTTTCAAGTTTCAGATTTGAAAGTTTATTATTTGAAGACAAGATGTCATATGATCCAAATTCGATAAGTGATAAGAGAGATAACAATTTCTTGATGAGCCCGAGAGTTCTTAATGAGACCAAGAGATCCAAACAATTGTAAAGTATTTCTTTCTCTAATTTTGGGCTAAGGAAAAAAAGTGGTTTATATTATTTCTCTTCTTAATTTTGTTCTTAATATTCATTGGGTTGCCAATAAAAGGAAAAAAAAATGATTGTATTGCAACTAGAAGATTGCAAAAATGAAATAAATTATATTGCAACCCAAATATCACAAAATCAAAGGGCATGAAGCTCGATTTGATATATATTTGATAATTGTTAAATCAAAAAGCCTGAAGCTTGATCTGATGTCCGAAGATTGTAAAATCGAAAAGCTTTAAGCTCAATTTAGTGTTTGGAGATTACAAAATCAAAAAGCTTTAAGCTTAACATAATCTCATTAGAAAATATGGATTGCAATCAAACCAAAATATGAAAATTTTGAATTATCGAATAAGAACCCAAAGTTCTGAATTTCGACATATGTGATTAATTTTGAAGCCCGAAGTTCTCAATTCATTGTTTACAATTATAAACAAGAAGTGTATATATGAACTTGAAGTTCCGATGAAATTCAACATTTTCGTCAAATATGAATTTTATTTGGAACCTGTAGTTCTAGAATTGCAAATCATAACTATAAGGTTATGATATAATAAAACATTAAGTTACGATATTAATATGACCAAAAAGTGCAAAAGTAATTTGCCTTTTGTTTTCAAACATTTTTGATCTATCTATCTATAATTGGTTGTTTATATTCACATGATCATGAATCTGACATTTTTGATCTATTATTTTGTATTGGTTATTTATATTTCACATTAAGAGACTCAACTACTATGAATGAAATATTTTTTCTTCTTTATTTCTTCCTCCTTATTAAGGTATATAAGGTGTGAAATCTTATATTTTCATATACTATAAAAATATAAATTTTCATATTTCACACACCTATTAATCATGAAATGTCTCAATTGTTTATTCATTAACATTTGAATTTATTCACCATGTGATATAGTTTTACGGTTCATTGATTTGATTTACATTCATCTGGTGTTAGTAATATAATATTTATATTCTATTATTCTTTCAAAGATGAGATTTTTCTTATTGTTTTGATTTATATTAGCATTAAACTTATAATTGCAAGTTGTAACAAATCATGAAAACAACTTCATATCATGCTAGATATTTGTTGTTGTTTTTACTAAATTGTATGATATATCATGAATTATATTTTATTTTATTTATTAAAAAAAAAATGTTTAGTTGTTCTTTTCTAATAGAAATATCTTATTGTCAACGAATTATTTGTCCTTATATATATTTGCTTAAAAATGGTTTTGATCACTAAGTAGATAAAAACATAATCGATGAAACATAATGAATCTATATTGTTTCAAATATTGTTCCAGAAGTAGAAGTATATATTTCACTATTTTATGCTTCAAATTTGCTCTAGAAGTGGCAATATTAATAACGTATATATTTGAGCATACTATTAGTTTATATCATGGTTTTCATGATTGAACAAAATAATTAGTTTTGATTATAAAATCATTGACATTACCCAGTTTGATCAATATCATTCCTTGAAGTGAATGTTACATATAGTTATGGTGATGATCGTGGATATTGTTGTAATCAAATAATTATTGGTGTCAAGGTGATCACTATAAAGAAATTTAAATTGTTCCACCAGAAGTGGAATAACACCTTAACAAAACAAGAAGATTGAAAGGATGTAAAATACACCTTCTAATAATTATAAACGTTTGCTTGCTATATCTAAAATATTTTGTTGATTTTTAGCAAGAATAATGAACGCTCCAGAAGAGCTAATGTATGACACAAAGTTAAAACAAATTACTTGAATATTGACACTTTGTATTTTGTTAGATCTAGAAGATCTACAATATAAGAAATTGTCCCTAGACAATTAAGAAGATCATATCAGGCCAAGTAAGTATTTCAATATAATTTACTCATTGTTATTTTGATTTAAATGATTCCATACAACTAATTTTATGAGTATGCTCTGTGGTTGCCACTACGTTGGATCTTCGACATCAAAAAATAAATTTAGTTTTATTTTTTTGTGTGGTTCTTAATGTTATTGGAGTTGATCGATATATATATATATAACCAGAAGTTTCAAAATCAAATCCAATTGAGAACCTGCAGTTTTAAATTTGAATATAAATTGTTGAATATAAACCCGAAGTTCTGAAATTTGAACCTGAAGTTTTGAATCAAAAGATAATCTAATTTTTTATTGCTAGATGAATATTTGGTTATTCAAATATTTGAAAAGTAAAATACAACGGCTTAAAGCTCTTAATATTAATACAAATCAGAATCTGAAGTTCTGAATATTTATCTTATTAAAATCCGATGTTATCGATTTCAAACTAATTAGATTTGTAGTTCTGTATTTAATTTTTGATATCAAATTTAATTAGAACTAGAAGTTCTAAATTTGATCTAATAATAGTTCTTTTCATTTGAAAAGTAAAATTGTGATTTTATTTTAAGAAGGCGAAGCTTTAAACATATGATTTTATATTTATGAACCAGCAGATCCTACACGAACCAGAAGTTCCAAAAAAACATGTGAGTGTTTAAGAATTTGACATAAGAACATGAAATTTGAAGAATTGAAGTTCTTATTATATCTAATTTATTTTGTCTCGTGCCAAAAGAATATGATAAATTCTTATATTATATGATTACATGTTAGTGAATGACCCTGAAGGACAATAAACTTTACTAAAAGTAAACGATGCATCGAAATATTGAAATATTTTATATGGATATCCATTTCATAACTAATTAGTTTTTGCTAGTGAATGTCCCTGAAGGACAATAAGACCATATAAATTAATCCTTAAAGGACAATATGACAAAATATGATTTTATGTAGAAAATTATTATGATGCATATAATTCCTTAAAGTAAATTTTATCGTCGTTAGGGGGAGAATATCATAAGTTGATAAACGACGTAAAATTACAAGGTATGCATCATCCTATGAATTGCATGATATGCAAATAAATTTTCAGATGATTCAAATAAAATAATAAAATTACATTCTGCCAATATATAAACACGGGTGGTTGTTCTTGTAGAACAATTTATGAAATTGCAGCAAAAATCATCTGTTAGACAGTAAAGTCGTAAAATATATTTTAAATATGATCATTATATTTAAAATAATAGTCAAGTGATAGATAAATCATCATCATATAAGGCTCTTGAAGAGCTAGTATCATAAGTGAAAACAAAATCCTGAAGAATCATATAGAAATGTTAATCTCCCCTATGAGACCGTTGAAGAAAATAAAAGAATCTCAATTGTCCCAGTAAAGACACGTGTATTAAATTTAATGTGATTATACTTCTCCTGGAGAGATATTTGTATAGAAAGACATGTATAGTGTATATTTAACAGTAAAGTTATTAGAATAAGCCCTTGAAGAGGCATATGAATTACATAATCATAATGAAATATATTGGTATAGACATTAAGATTATATATTATTTGCTTTGCATATTATGAAAAATGATGAAAGACTTGTATTATAAATTATAGAAATGTCGACATATAAATTATTAGCAAATAAAAGACAAAGCTATATAAATGTAAAATATGAAAGCTTTGGACCTGTAGTCCACATGTTTGATGACATCAAACTTATTGAATATTTTTCGTACGAATTAAGATAAAAGGTTTATTGTAGAAACCTAGTTTGACAATGAATAAAAATCCTCGAAGGATTTAAATGTCTGAAGCAGGTTATTCAAAGCTACATGAAGTTTTGTATAGTGAAAATTAAACAATCAGAATGCATGTAGTGTATTCACCATGGTGAATATTTATTAAAATAATTATATGTTGATTATGTAAAGCTTAGTAAAAATTATGCTAAGTTTATAAATTATATATATCAAAGAAATAATTTCTAAAGATGAAAGTCTTGGAAAATAATATTTAGTCTCAGCTAATAAGTTTGACATTAAACATGAGTCAACATATATAAGGAAAATGTCCTGAAGTATTTTTTCATAGATAAAACACATCGAATGAATTCCTCGATATTTGTTCCATAACTTAAAAGTGATGTATGATCTCCTCTTGTTATTGAAGAACTTTAGGTCCTGAAGTACCAAATATAGGTTCAGCTTGTGTTTTTATAATAAAACAACATGATGTTGTATATAGCAAGTTGGACCAATTCAGAAATCGATTTTATTAAAGTTATTTACATATGATCTCCAAAAAGGTGGTGATAAAAAATACGTATAAGTTTTCAATCCTGAAGATTTATTTATAAATACACTACCAGTTGCAACAAATAAAATCTTGGTATAAAATATCGGGATGCAATATCTTTACAAAATATTGAAGCATCTACGTCAGAATAAGGGGGGGGGGCGTATTTATCACCTTATCAGGGGGAGATATTGATTTTGGAGAAAATTGGACATACTGTACTCTTTTTCCTTCACTAGGTTTTTATCCCATAGAGTTTTCCTAGTAAGGTTTTAACAATGCAGTTTTGTACCCCAAATTCCTTCAGAGGTTAATTTGATAAGTAGATGAATACTGTACTTTTTTTCCTTTGCTAGTTTTTTTTTTTTCCACTGGGTTTTTACTAGCAAAGGTTTTAATGAGGCATATTCTCTATACGATGGACACCCAAGGGGGAGTGTTATGAAAACATTATTCAATGTTTTAATGTGAGTGGATGTCCACATTAAGAAATCAAGCTTATCATCTTCCTAACTTCTCTTGTAACACCCAAATGATTTATGGTCAATTTATGTTGTAATTTATATCCATTATTGTGTAAGTTATGATTGTAAAGATTTGTATGGCTATAAATAAGAGCCTTCATCTTGATGTATAAGATTGAGAAGTATTGAGGAATAAAAGAATCTCTTTTCTTGGGCTACTATTTTCTCTCCTTTCTTACTTTATATTTATGCTATTATGTTCTTGTTTATTTTATTTATTTCATAACAATATTTATTTATTTCCAAAAATTTTACAAAACCTATTTTATTTTAGGGAAAATCATTAAAAATTACCACATACAAAATGAAAAATTCGTTTTTAACGATATATTTAATAATCATATATTTTTTTTTTAATTCCGGTATATATTCAAAATTACACAAATATACCTGCAACTTAGATTTTTAATTATTTTTTTAGAAAACGTGAAATCTAAACAATAAACAAATGAAATCTAAATTTGTGAAATATTGAAAAAACGTGAAAAGTTGAAAAATAAAAAGTGAAATCTGATAATAAAAGAAAAACGTGAATTTTAAAAAAATAAAAATCAAATGTTTACATTTTTTAAGGTAAAATTATTAAAAGGCTACTCTAAAAGAGATTTGCTATTTACGATCTTTTTTTTTTTTTTTTCTTTTTACGTTTCTTATTCTCTGAAAACGTTTTATTTTAATAAATAAAATTTAGGTATTGATATTACCACCCAAAGAAATTATTTGCACATCCATTTTTTTATAGGTAAATTACACAAATGTACACTGGTTATATACATAATTACACTAAAGTAGGTAAAAAAAATATATTAACACTAATAGGGGTTTTTTTTTTTTTTTTTTTTTTTTTTTTATGGCCATCTCCATGTTTGAAAGATCAAAAATGTTTGATTCTCAAAAAAAATTGCATTTGTGTTCTTTTTAGAGTTGATTTCACCAAATTACCCTCTAACTCAATTAATTTAAATTTACCAAATTGCCCTCCTTTATTCCCTTAACCCTAACACATTACCACATTGCCCTCCCTCCTTTATTCCCTCAAACACTAAAACCCCAAATCCCTAAATTTGAAAATACCAAAACACAAACCCAGAAGAAGAAGAAACACCTCGAAACTGTCTTTATTGTTGAGAAGAAGAAGAAGAAAAGGCGACCGAGAAAAGAAAGTACTACCCCGAGCCCGAGCCAAACCCAAATTACATCTCTTATGCATAACACTATTCTAATTAACCCACAAGCCAATTCATACCTAATAAAATCTCTATTCAGACTTGGCAATTTCCAGAACTTTTTAACAGCCAAGATATTCTTTTAGAATTTACATATTAAACAAACAAATACAATGATTAGAATCACATCCCGTATTACCTAAATGACATCTTTATCAACTTGTGTTACCCATTACAAAATACAAACATGACAAAACAAAGTCATAAAAGTAAGATACAAAAGAGAAGTGATAGAAAAGCACTCCAAATTAATATATTATTGCAGCTATGAGCCAACAAGTATGTTGTTTTTCATTTCTAGACTTACAAAAATCCATCTAGCAAGTCATTTCCAAATATCATTGTCAAAAGTACTACAAGAAATATCAAGGGTGAAAAACATAGTTTCATGTCTCTTCATGATTAGCTAGCTAGTTTACACATCAATTAATGCACTAAAACAAAAAAAAAAAACAAAAAAAACAAAAACAAAAACAAAAACATAATACCAGTCTTTTTGAACAAGTAACAGAATATAAGAAAAGAAAAAACTTTACAAAATTTCACAACTCTCGTTTTAACTGAATTTTTAATTTTTCGGGAATGTCTCACCCATACAAGTCGCAAGGAGAAAACTGAAATAGTTGCAAGCTTGTCTAGGAAATTGTCCTATTTTGCTAACTCAAACTTGCACAATAAATGTGTCAAACATTGACACCACCGGATCATATGCTATCACAATTTTATGACCTAGCCGTACTTTGTAACTTTGAAACCAATGTGATGTAACCAAGCTAAAGTATAATACAAACGCCTCTGAGCTACATGCTTGCTATATGACTATTTCAATCATAGAAACAAACAAATCTTCAAGTAGAACTATAATGTAATGTAGTAAGACTAAGCCATGGAAAATTTGCCACAGTACAATTCACCAACTGCATTTCCTAGTGGTACAATTTCAATTCAATTAATAATCTTGTGCCTCACATGAGATTCCTATAAAGGAGAAAATAAAGGAGGATTTCCCATAAATAAAAGACAGCAATGGGTTATATACCAATAGAATCAATCTATTTACAAACCAAGATATTTTCAATCTCTTAAAATCCTTTCAAGTTTCCTCTGTCTTCCAAAAACGTTTGACCACATTGAATTCAATATATTATTACAAGTTAGAACAAAATAACAAAGGGTCCTCTTAAAGGATTCACTAGGCACAAGTTAGGATCCAAAAATTTAACCAAAAAAAAAAACCGAATAATCAATTAATAAGATTGCCATAGTTCATATAAATTGAATAATCAAACTAAATAATCACCTTTGCATTCCATTTATGGCTAGAAATCAACGGAGGAACTAAATGGGTTAAACGCTGGGTGTAATTGCTCGTCGAAGAGATGAGTCGAAGACTCATAGGACGACGGACCTCGCAAAGTAGAACGTGGAATTCCCGGGCTTTAAAGAGAAATTGGGATTGGGTGTGTTGATGGTTATCAAGTATGGAAGATTGATGTTATCAAGTAAGGAAGATGGAGGTGGTAATGAAGATGAATGAGGTAATGAAATCAGGTTGTCGCCAAGAATTGTTCAAGGACAAGGAAGGAAAAATTTCAATTTCAATTTTGGGGAGTTTGGTTCTAGAAATCAAGGACGAGGAAAGAAGGGGAACTGTGGGGCTAGAAGTGTCAAGATTGGGGTGGGAAGATGGAGATTGGCGCCCAAATTCAAGAGAGGGTAATTTGGTCTATTATTACAGGGAAATGGTTATTGGGTCATTTTGCTCCATTTAATTGGAAAATATATTTGGTCCCCAATTAGACACTTTAGAGGAAGTGAACATCAAGAATGGACATTGTTGCAATTTTTTTCATAAGTCGACATTTTTGTTTGAGAAAATAGCACTAAACACCATTAATTAGTGGGTGGAGTACCAAAAAGGCCATTCAATATTTAAATTGTTCCAAAATCACAATTTCTACAAAACATTGTTCATTGACAGCCATTATATTAAAATCTAACAGGAAAGCTACCATTATTTGTGACGTGCTATTATATATATAGTTGTTCTTTAGTAAGGATGTCCTGAAATTTTAAGTTAAGGACGTCTAACCACAACCACACATTCATATTGAGTGTGAAATTTGTTAATATGAGGTTGTAGGCCCACTGTGAATGTGTGGCTGTAGTTGGACGTCTTAAAATTATAAAGTCAAGATGGTTCTGATTAAAGAAGTATTATATATATATATATGATATAATATATAAAATATTGATTTTATTAATTTATTATTTTTTATTTTAAATGAATTATTGACGTTAATCATTACTTCGATTTCTATCTTATCTTTTTCTCAACTTGCTATTCTTTTAAAAGCAAAAGTAATGATTTCATTCTTTACTTCCTTTAAATTAAATATTGGAATCAATATTATAACAACGATCCAGTAAAACGGTTTTATTTTTATAGAAAATTAATCCAAGTCCATCTTTCCGCTGCGCCTATTTTGTTTTCAAAACCTACATGTTTGAATTACAATGAAAGGAACATGCTGTTAGTTTGTAAAAATTGTTTGTTTGAATGGAAATGATAGATTGTTAAAGTGTTTTCTCATTTGTGAATCTGATTTAAACAAGGAATATACTTGTTTTACTGTTTTGACCTCTATCGTAAGAGCATCTTCAAAAGACTCTTCTATTTTCACTCTTCAAATATCTATTTGCTTATCTATGTGGCAATTTGAAAAATAAAAAAAGAGGAGTCCTTCTAAAAGACTCTTCAATTAGAAATAAATTTATATTATTTTAATGAAAACAGTCAAATTCCTCCTCCCAACAAGTCAAATTCCTCCTCCCAACAAATCAAATTACCCTCTATTTTTTTCAAGTTAGAAATAATAATATATTATTATTAAATATTCAATATTAGTTTCATTTTAAAGATCGAAATGAGACATTTCTAATGGTATAATTTTTATGATGATAAAATTTATAAATTAAAACTTATTATATGTAAATTGAATTTAATTAAAAAGATAAAAATATATAAATATCAAATATTAATGATAATTTGATAAAAAAATAATATAATAATAATTAGAAGTAAAATCCTGTTTAAAGAATTTCATTTGAAAGCAAATCAACAACAATTGTTACATTGATTAATTTAAACCATTTAAAAAAAATTAATGGCCATTGGTGGCTCTAGAAATCACGACCCTTTATGTTTTTTTGAAACATAGGAAAGTCTATTTCCTTACTTCCACAGCTCCACCGAATTAAAAGGAAGTGGGGGAGTGAAGCGGAGAATTAGAACAGGAGTCCCAGTCACAGACAAACACAACTGGATTCGTTTTCAATTTTCGGTGTAGTCTGTAGAAATTAGAAATCCAAGAGTTAGGGTTTTGATTGGAGTGAGAAATGGAAGGCAGTGAAAGTGAGGCTATATTCAATTCCCTAACTCTTAATCCACAGCTTTTCATCAACGAAACCCTCAACACCGTCCAGGATTTGGTAGATGACGCCTTCAATTTCTATCTCCAGTAATCTCTCTCTCTCTCTCTCTCTCTCTCTCTCGCTCTCCCTCCCTATATATATATATATATTTTTTTTTTACACACACACACACACACAATTTAGTGATTTTATTTGTACAAAATAGAAATTCTGTAATCTAGTTCTACCGTTGGTTTTTGCAGGCAAGCATCGAGCCATTTGAAAAGCGACGGCACGGATAGGTCGCAAGATCTAAGCAAGGTCTGATTTTTGTTTTTTGTTTTTTCTTTTGCAGCTCAGTTTGTTTGAAAACACATAATTTGGCACTTTATTGAAACACTTGTGTTTCTTCAAAATATTTGCCTTTGACGTAAAGTGAATGTGTGAGTTCAGTCATATATGCATACCCCAATTGGGAACACAAAGTTATATAGAGAAGACAGTTAAATCCTAATTGAAGAGGAAGTTAAAGGTGTTTATTTACTTATTTCAAATTTTCTCTTATATTTTTTGGGTTGTTGAGTACTTTTGATTTAGTTTCTATCTGAATAGTAATGCTTGGTTCAGTAACTAAGTAAGACTGCTCTCATGTTATAGGTTCCGGCTTTAAGTTGGGGTATTGTAGGGTTTGTGCTCTGTTTGGAATAAAGACGACAACTGAAAAAGGGGAAAAAAACAAATTAGAAAAAATGAATAGGTTATATAGCATAGATGGCATCATTCATACCTGATTTCTGAATGAAATTTGTAGAGATAGAAGGTTTAATTTAACAATTGCTTTTATATATAACTTGTGAATATGATTTTAAAAAAGCTACAATTATTTTGAGGGTTGTGTTGTATGCTAACAGTTTGGTCTTTCTGTGTTTTTCATGGTATTGTGTAGGGCGTTACTTACATTAGCAATATGATTCAAACAGTTCTGGATAAGCGGCTGGGTATGTGGGAGAAGTATTGCCTTCACCACTGTTTTGCTGTTCCTGAGGGCTTTTCCTTACCCCAAAGTGTAGGTTCTTTGTCATTAGTCATCAGCACATTGCATGATAAAGTATTCTACAAGTTTTCACCAAACCTATTTTCAAAGGGTTTTTTCAATTAATAGATTACAAGTGGTGAGGTTTTCTTTGTTTTCTATACATCTGATAACTTGCATAGAGCCGGTAGTTATAACTATTATTTTTATTTTTATTTTTTTTTGATATTGTAGTTATAATAACTATTTGTTGGATCTGTATATACAATTTTTATTTTCTTGCTTGATCAGTTCAAACATATTGTCACTTTTATAAGAATTCTGATGGTCTAATTATCTAAAGCCTATTCTTTGTTTGAAATATATCTTTAACCTTATTGTCGGTATCCTTCTGAAGTAATTTTTGGGCTAAGTAAGCAATGATCTGACTGATAAACCTTTAATGGTTGATGAATAAGGCAATGGTTGTTAACGTGTTTTAATATGTAGAGAATGTATCAAGCTTAAAAAATTCATTATGCTAGCTAAGATTCTATACTTCCATAAGTGTGCACTGGGCAGCAACATAGCTGCTACTTACATATTTACATTCGAGAAACATTTGATGTGATCCTGCAAGAACTCAGAATTATTTTTATTTTTAATCAATCCTTTTTTAGCTCTATAAAAATCTGTTCCTCTGCTATCTTGGGAACTATGGAGGAGGCATGGGTGAATTAACATGCTCGACTGTTGGAATTATGTTTTCTAAATAGCTGGTGGTTGGTATTTATAGAGAACCAATTATACTATGACAAATTGCAAGTTCTGAAAGTTTTAAGTATACTTAGCATGAAGGACAGACCATGAAAGTTCTTAAGATGAACTACAAAGCATTGCAATGCTTAGAATCAAATTGCTAATTAGACAAGAGATAAGTTAAGAATTGAGTGAGTTGATGATTGAGGGACTATGATATCATCCTTTTGTAAGAGTATGTATGAACAGTGATAGGTGAATAGTAGAGTATAATAATAAACAGCGGAGTGTTTAACTTTACATGTTACAGAGCAAGACTTATCATATGCTGTTAATCTCTTGTTTTTCTTTTTGTTTAGACATGGGGGAAATAATAGTTGCATTGACATATAAACATACTTTATAATTAAGAAAATGATCATTTTTAATACAAATTGTCTACTTTACTAATAACAATTTTTTTTTTTCTAGAATGAATTACCCGGTGAAAGTTCAATGTCTGAAGATGCATTATATGATCCAGATCTGGATGCACAATTGGATTCTTTGCGGGATAAGCTTAGTGTGGTAAAATTAATTTTGCAAATTGCCTGAATGTCCATTTTTTAGTGATTGGGTGTTATCTATAAATTGTTTTTTCCTTGCAATGGAAATGTACTGTTCAGGTTGGGAAGGAGTCTGGTCAGTTGAGTCGAGAGCTTCATGCGTTAGAAAAACAGTCTTTCTCGAGTGATCGCTTTGCTGGACTTGCTAGTGAGGCATTGCAATTATATGAGCAACATTCTGTGCATGACATGTTCCAAGGTAAATATATATTTTTCTGTGATTTACATTGTTCTAGTAGTCGCTAGGTGCTAGTTGGGCGGAGGCCCGGCACCTAGCGACTAGGCGGAGCAGCGGCCGTAACCTTTTTTTATTTTTTTTTATTTTTTTTTATTTTCTAAATCAAAATCCAGAAAAAATAATCTAGAAGTTGAAGGTGCTGGCGGCGACGACGACCGGCAAAGGGGTGGCGACGAGGGGGTGCTGACAGCGATGGCAACAGTGGCTGCAGCCGGTTAAATGAGTGGCGGTTGCAGATGGTTGCTTTGTGCTTTGATTAGGGCTTATAGAAGAAAAGAAAGAAAAGACGGCAGTTGGGCTTTTCGTTTTGGGCTTTGATTAGGATTGTTTTTGAACAGAAGCCAGAAGCCTAAAAATGCACCTCATTTCTTTCTTTTCTCTATCAAACCCCAATCAAAGCATAAAAGCAACCCTCTCCGTCATTCATCCAACCAGCTGCAGCCGCTGTCGCCACCCCTCCGTCTTCAGCCCCTCGCCGGTCGTAGTTGCCTGGTGGCAACTTCCACCTGCGTTTTTGATGCCGTCTAGCCACCGCCTGGCCCCGACTAGTCGACCTCTTCCTAAAACAGCCGATTTCCATGTTTTTGCCACGGATGGAGGCCGCCTAGCGGCTAGTCGCCGCCTAGTTGGCTGACTAGGCCGACTTTTCGAACACCTGTGATTTATGAAATTCACTTGTAATGATCATCCACCGGACAAATATGTTTTAGCTTTAAGAAAGAGATTTACGAATATCGCACATCATTTTTCTCTGCCTGAGTTGCTGGATAAGATATAATTTGATTTCATTGAAGTCTCCCGAGTCTTTATTCATCATCTCATTCATTAATTGCAAAACCTTGCTGGTGGGTTATATTAATTATTTCTTTCTGTTTTTAAAACATCCTACATATCTGTAAGCTGCTCCACAAGATACTGATGTGCTGTTTAAAATCGACTATCCTCTTTTTATTAGAGAGATTATCAAAGAGATGCTGATAAGTAGTGATAACTGCTGCTACTAGAAATCGCTGATTCACATCACAAAATTTTGAACCATTAGACAACTGATTTGGGCTTCCATAACTTTTCATCCTTTTCTTTGTTAGGGGCATTGTTTTAAAAAAAGCAATGAGGTGCGCCTCAATACGATTTGGGCAAAAAACGTACTGAGGCGGTAGCCTCACTAACAGCCAATGAGGCTTACGCCTCATTCTTATGAGGTGGTCGCCTCAATACGACGCCTCAATACGATTTGTGAGGTGGACGCCTCAGTAGTTGCCGAAAAATGTTGGGTTTTAAAATTTTTTGAAGACTCCGAGTGTGTCAGTGTAGCGCAATTAAACTAATCCAATCTTCACAACCCAACATGAAGATCTTTGTTGTTAGTATGATGATTGCATGTAATTGTTTTATGAATTATGTTGTGTTATTGATTGTTTGTAAATTTCTAAACCTTACATTTAGCTTTGTAACTTAATATTTATAGGATAAAATAGGTTGTTAATGGTTATTAACGTGATTATTGGTTGTTTTATGAAATTTATGTGTTTTTTTAAATACATTTTTTACGTGTTTTATGCTATCCTTAGTGAGGCTTATGCTTCATTACGTTTTGAGGCTTATGCCTCGCCTCAGTAGAGAAAAACGCCTCATTACTAAAAACGGGGGTGTATTCAATCAAGATTTGATTGGATTTGATTGGAATCTATAGGATTTTAAAAATCTGGGTCTATTCAATTCAGATTTGTAAAGAATCCAACCAACTTTGGGGGTATTCAATCCAGATTTGGAAGGATTCCATTGAAATGCAATGAAATCCAATAAAATCAAGGTGTATTCAATCCAAACTTTTAAGAAGTCCAAACAATTTTGGGTGTATTCAAAAAGTCATGGATTTGGATGGATTTGTTTAAATTATGGATTTAGATGGATTTGGATGGATTGTATAAGGAAAAGTATAATTAGAATGATCATTCACAAATCTTGCCATTTATCCATGGATTTCATATTATCATCAAATAACAAACAATAAAAGATATAAAAATAAAAAAACCCTTTCTTGTTTCATCACGGGTTCTTCACCCCCAATCAGTCTATCCACAATCGTTGTGTCATCACGTCAAATGTCCAGGTCTGTGAATATTATGCTTCCCCTACACTTCAAAAACTACTCTTGTCTGCGCATTTGATTTTTGTGAATGGGTATCTCAACTCAAAGTTGATACTTGCTGAGGTTTGTAAAAAATGTTTCAGTAGAATATT
Organism: Acer negundo; assembly: GCA_035582765.1. Classification (NCBI taxonomy): domain Eukaryota; kingdom Viridiplantae; phylum Streptophyta; class Magnoliopsida; order Sapindales; family Sapindaceae; genus Acer; species Acer negundo. The sequence goes on along the minus strand of CM069238.1, from coordinate 9,204,823 downwards.
GTAATGTGATTGTGATGGTACTTAATACTTAAATGACAATTTCTTGCAGATATGGTAAAAACTGCAACAGCACTCCGTATGAGAGTGGATAACATGAAGGCAAGAAGGATGGAAGATATAGAACGCATGCGAACAGACAGGATTAACAATCCAGAAAGAGATTTTTGCACAATGAAGCATGGCAAAGGTAACTGAAAGCCAAGTTTTTTGTTGTTTCAGTTCAGTAGCATTGAAATGTTTTTAATGGAGTTAAAATTCCATGTTTGTGTTGTGAGATGCTCTGTTTTGTTTTGTAGGCCTCTACAATGCAAACTTGGAAGATCTTCAAGAATTTTTATCTGAATTAAAGACTACGTGAAGTGTAATGGAGGCTGGAATAATGTGGCTGAATCGGTAATGGAGGCTGTACTTGGTTCTAGTAGCACATAGCAATCATTGTAGTATAAATAGTAATTCCCACATAACTGTATGGCTGAATCAGTTACCCCAATTTGGTTCTGACGAGGTCTTTGTATTATTTAAACATTTTGAAGCTGTCTTTTGACTTAGCTATTATATTGATTTAAGAGTTATTGGTTGGTTTTTCAACAGCTTAAACTTTGGTTAAAGTTGATTTCTACGTGTTTCACACTAGTACTACGTGCTGGTATGTCTCCACAATTTGACAATTTTCATCAGTGGTTGGTTTTTAGGACAAAATGAGAGGAAGTGGCACTTCCAGATCGCAGAGTAAGTGTTATGCAAAGATTTTCTGTTTGTGATTTTTCTTTGACATTTACATTCAAGTTGTCCTTCTCCAAAGAAGATACATGAAACGAAATACCATACTCTTTATGTCGTTTGGTACATAGATCGGAACAGAGATTAGAGATGAGATGGGTCATTTATTAGGTTTAGGACCACTTAGCCTCTACATGAAAGTCCTGTTGCCATCAAATTTAGATCAAGATGGAACAAGCTGTCTTTATGATTCTCATATCCAGGGACGTAACCATGATTAAACACTAGTGTAGGTTAGGATATATATATATATATATATATTTTTTTTCCGATCATTAACATTTTGAGAAAATTGTATTAATTAAAAAAGAAAGATACACCTAGTTAAGAAGACATAACAGATATTAATCTGTAAATGTATATTTTAAATAAATACATTAAAAAAAATTAATAAAAAAGTAAAGTCAAATCAAATTATAAAATAAACATGAAATGTAAATACAATCCAATACTAAGTGCTTGTTTGGTTGAACTTTCTACAATCTTAAAATGTTTACAAAATTCTCATTGAGATTTTTAGGGTTGTTTGGTTGGACTTTTGAGATTGTTTATTTTAAATTGTGTAGAGGTTAGTAACGTTGAAACCTTTACTAGACAAAAGTTCATGGGAATGTGTTTTTTCAAATAGACCATCTTTTTTATAAAAATAATCTACCAACCAAACAAATATAATTTTTTTTTCAAAAACTCTATAATATATTTATAACAAGTAGATCTTTTATCAATAGAGGTTTTTTAAAAACCCAACCAAAAGACTATTTACTAACAAATCTAAAAACAAAAGAATAATTAAAAAAAAAAGAAAAAAACATGAGTCTAAATTTCATCTAAAACAAAAAGAAATTCATTAAATAAAAGTGTATTTTTAATAAGGGTTAATAGCATTAATACCACTTGAATTATACGCGAAATAGTTTTACGCCTTGTGACTAGTGAGACGTGAAAACTAAAGCATGATAAAACTCTTGTGGTTTAACTAGGTATATATAAATGTTGACTTTATTCCTACTTTCTAGTTTTATACTATTTTCACCGGTATTTATCATTAATTCATTATTATTATTATTATTTATTATTATTTTTTAAAATGCTAGGGTGGGCTGCCCACCCCTAACCCAGCTCATATCGTATTTTATTTACTTTTCTTAATGGATCCATATGAGGACTTAAATTATTAAGTTGGTGCTAGTCTCATAAAATCAATAAAAAATAAGTATTATTTTGTTCTATTTTTTTTTTAAAGAATTATTTTGCCCTATCAAGTCTTCACAATGCAAAATCAAGAAAATGGTCCATTCTTTCTAGCATGGTGTCAACAATAAATTTACAGGCACAAATGCCGTAATGGCTCGTCAATTATGAGAGTTAAGTATGCATTTGAGTTTTTATATTTTTATTTTTTTAATATATATATTTGAAATATTATATAAAAATTCAAGATTTTATTTCGGAAAGAAGGAGGACTCAAACCTACAATTTCATGAACTAATTATAATGTTGTGCATTTTGCATTTCATGCACACACATCAAGAAGCAAAGACGATTGGAGTACAATTTTGAAACCTTGTTAAAAGTTCAACAAGTAAATGTAAATAACCAAAATTAAAAATTTTTTTTTACCTAAACTAAAAAAAAAAATTAAAAAATTAAAAAATTTCTGATCGGCTAAAGAGGATATTGACTCATTACACTTCCTCCTGAAACCCTTCTCAACTACTCCTTAAACGTAAGAGACGTTTGATTTAATGTATATTTTCTCGACAAGATAAGATTGACTCATTGTTCAAGACCTTACACTTCCTCCTCAAACCCCACTTGGAATTAATTGTAATAAAAATATATGTCAACATAAATGTGACTTTGCACCAACGATACCCACATGCATATTGTTTTTGAGTACTTTTTGATTTTGGTTGCAAAAATGTCTTTGCTATCTTGAATTCAACTCAGAATTTATGGTTTTATCCATGCATGATGCATGCCCTCATCCTCATTGAGTCATTGTACACCATCATATATGATGATGCTTATAAATACCAATATAGATTGCGGTGCCTCAATTAAAGTAAATTAAAAATGATGTCCATTATTGTCATCCTTTTGTTCTCTTATCCTTGCATGGTTCTCTCCGCTCTATCCTTCACCAGGTTGCCATTACCAACAAGAAGCATGGGTCCTGAATCCATTATCTTCGATTCTTCAGGCGGAGGACCCTACACTGGCATCACTGATGGCAGAATTCTCAAGTACCAAGGACCCCTTCGTGGTTTTTCTGATTTTGCCATCACAGTAGCAAACAGGTAAATTTTTTGAAAACACAATTTCAAAAACGGTATTGCAATATCTAATTTATTTGATCAAGAAACGTACATGGGCGGCGGACAGAGGGGGGCCAATAGGTGCCATGGCCCCCTTCCCTCAAAAAAGTTTTAAAATTTATATTAGAAAAGTTTTAAAAATTATGAAATTATCTAAAAGTTTTTTATTTTTTATTTATTTTCGTATTTCTGACTCCGCCACTACTCATATATATATATATATATATATATATGTGTGTGTGTTGTCTTAACTATATATGTTACAGGTCCAAAGCAGAGTGTGATGGCAGAAACAACCCAGCATTATTTGGAGAAAAATGTGGAAGGCCAGTAGGTTTGGGAATCAACAATTCAACAGGCGACATATACATTGCTGATGCTTATAAAGGGCTTTTGGTTGTTAGACCAAATGGTGGCCTCGCAACACAACTTGCCATAGCTGCAGATGGTGTGCCCTTCCGCTTCCTTGATGGTTTGGATGTTGATCCACTCACTGGTCACGTTTATTTTACAGATGCCAGTGCTGTTTTCCAAATAAGGTATATCAATTTCTGCAAAAGATGTCCTGATAATAATTTGAGTAGAGGAAGTGGCAGAAAAAGGCTAAAATCCAGAGGCCTTAATTTCTGACATATAGTCACTTTTCATGAAAAATTGCATTTATAACAAAATCCAGTTTTAAAAAATCAGATATAACCAAAGCAGGTCTTAAATGTCTTCGAAATCTTAAACTTGTACAATTTCTCTAATTTTCCTAAAAAAAGCGCGTGGTTCATTTGTGACTTGCATGCATGTTCCCTGATCCATTCATGAATCATATGCATGTTCTGTGATCTAATCATGCATGTTTCGTGATCCATTCGTGACTAAACATAAACATGTTTTGTGACATACATTCGTGAATCACATGCATGTTCTTTATGACTCACATGCATTATAAGTGACTCATTTGTACATTCCGTGATCAAAAAAAGAAAGCGTATGATTGTGTTTTAATAAAGGGCATTTTAATAAGATTGTATCCTTTCTTGAGGAAATCATAAACCGGTCAAAAAACAAATGATATTTTTTAAATTTCTGTGTGTATCTAATATTTGTCGAAGAAATATGGAAAAAATCAGTGATCAGTTAATTTATCTTACATAATGCAGTCAAATTCCACTAGCAGTTATTGCTAATGATTCAACAGGAAGATTGTTGAAGTATGAGCCCGAGACGAAACAAGTTACAGTGTTATTGAGGAATCTTTCAGGGGCAGCTGGAACTGCAGTTAGTGCCGATGGCACGTTCGTTCTCGTGACTGAGTTTATCGGCAAGAGAATTCAGAGATATTGGCTCAAGGGTGCCAAAGCTAACACAGCTGAAACCTTTGCCACCATCAATGGTAGGCCAGACAATGTCAAGAGGACTGCATTGGGACACTTTTGGGTGGCAGCCAACTTAGATGGACTTTTACCAATTGTTACGTCGCCGACGGCTTTACGACTGGATGCAAATGGCCTGGTTCTGGAAAAAGTTTCTCTTGTACCCCAATACGGCATTACGTTGATCAGTGAAGTTCAACAGTTTGGTGGAAATCGTTATGTAGGATCAATGTTTACCGATTTCATTGGTGTTTACAAGCACTAATAATAAATTATAGCAACAATAATCAAATAATAAATAAAATATCCTTTAATTTGCGGTGAATAATGCTTATTGTCTGACCTCAATCCATATATATATATATATATATATAACCGCGAAGGCAAATAGAAAATCTTCCAGCTAGTTAGTGCCGAGAGAAAAAACGTCACTGCCTCTGACTCACAAATGCAACTTCCACTCATATTAAATCAACGTAGTATGGGTAACGTACCAATCAAATTAAATGCCATTACACATGGCGTGATATTATTAAAAGGCCAACCGTGAGCTTTGCACATAGAAACCCTAAATTACTCAATTCTATAATTATAATTATGGGAAACAAGGCATCCTGCCTTGGTGGTTGGAATCTGGAATCTCCTTGTGAGTTTCCACCACCAGGTTCAACAACTTGGTCTATTTGTATATATATTCATTTGTCTCACTTTGGCTTTTAATCCTCAAGTGTGGGTCAGGGCTGGCCTATGGGAGTAGTAAATCCATCATTTTACTGAGGCCACCAACCGATCCAATTTACTTCTTCTTATTTGGGGTATCTGAACCCAATATATTTATATTTAAACATGGTCTAATTCTAAACTTTTTACTGCTTTTATTTATATATTTTTCTTTTCGGTTCAATGAACTAATTCAATTAAACAAAAAACACTTTAGGCCTAATAAACTTGTCATTGTGATTATGAGACTACATCACTACACTATTTAAAACAAAACCAAATAGCAAATTAATTAAAAATAACAACCTTGACATGAAACTAAAGTGTTAAATGAATCAAAGAGCTTGTCTTTCCTAGGTTTGGTTTGCTTCGCGTTGCTTCCTACTTTGTTTTGGTAAATGAAGAATTTTTTATTTTTTATTTTTTTATGTTAATGATAATAATTTTATATAGGGCCCCGATTGTTAATATCATAAAATTGCTCGGCCCTCAAAATGTCTGGAGAAGGCTCTGGTGTGGGTTGCCCTCTCCCAACTTTGGGAGCATCTCTCTCTCCAGCTGTGAGAGTTGTAATTCATTTGTATCCTCCCTCCATAGTGGGAGTAGTATTTCGAGTTGTGCTTGCAGTGTCTAATCTCGATGGTCCTGACAGTTCAAATTTTTTATTTATAATTATGGGTACTATTAATAAAACTCAGAAAATTACTATATAAGGAAAATGTTATGGTGGAAATCACAGGAAATGAACAAAAAATTTATGAGTTTATTATTTTTAACCACTTCCAAATATTTTATTATTGTTATCATAATTAGCCTTGAACAGAAAACATAGCCATCACTTATGTCTCGACAACTCCCACTCATTCTCTCTCCAAACAATATTTCAAATCACCAGGCTTATTCGTCTTCTCTCCTCAACATTTCAAATCTCATTCTTTCTTCGTCTCTATCTATCTTCAAACAAAACCCAATTCTTCATCTCTCTCTCTCTCTTCTCTCTCTCTCTCTTCAATTGAAACCTAGCAACTCAAAGTTTCTTTGTTCGTTTGTCTCTTCAATGACATTTCCTCTCTTGTTTTCTTCAGCGGGAATACGTCTCTCTCTCGCTCTTGAAATAGATCCGGAGCTGAACAACATTCTTGAAGGTATGTAACCATTTCCCTTTTCCCTTTCATTTTTTTTTTACAAGAAGCATGATGTTTGGATATGAATATTTAGAGGTTGGATTCGATTTGGATTGAAATGCTACTGTCACTGTTTTTTATTTTATTTTATTTTTATTTTTTTTATGACGTTACATGCTAGTTTGTTTTAAAGTTACATGACAATTATGTTATATATTATATGCTAGTTGATTTCTAAGTTACATGTCTTTTGGTTAATTTTGAAGTTACATTCCACCAGTTATTTTTGAAGTTACATACCATGTGATTTCGATTTGACATGCAGTTTGGTAGTTTTTTTGTTACATGTTAGTTCATTTGAAAGTTACATACCGGTTGGTTATCAAGTTACATGTTATTTCCTAGTCTTTTTTTTTTTTTTTTTTTTTTTTTTTTTTTTTTTTTTTTTTGAAATGGTTCCTAGTCACTTTCAATCTTGCATGTTAGTGACTTTAATTATTACATGCCAATTACTTTCAATGTTACATGTAGGAAGATGTTTGAAATGAGATTGGTCATTCGTCATAGTGGAAGTTGGGTGGGTAATTGTTACAGGGGTGGTCAGACGAAGTGGGTGCTAGTCCCTAGAGATTTGACTTATGATGTCTTAGTGAAGTTGGTACAAGATGTTGCCAAAGTTGATGCTGTACACCCTTGAATTATGCTCATTATTGTCCAATACGAAGGGTCGTGATGCTCAACAGAAAATTGAAAATGACAGTGATGTGACATGTATGATGGTGGAAAATGAGGTATTACCTGAGGTTTATGTTATCGTTTCTAAGAAGGTAGGAACAGATTATAACTAACCTACTCCATAATCTAATGGTTTGCATTCTTCGTCCTATTATATTTTATATCAGGACGAACTGACAATAAAAAATTTATATATATTTATATATCTGTGTAAAATGGCAAAACTAATATTAGTCCCACCATTTGTGGTTTGACTAATTAGTCTCATATTGGTGGAATAAGTTGCTTACATGAGATTAAATAATCTCATCTCATGCAAGCAACAAACATAGGATATATGATTAAAATTAGTCTTGTCATATCCCATCCTATGTAACAAATATGACTTTAATGCATGTTTGTAGTCTACACGGGAACATAGGATATAGAACTAAAATTAGTCTTGTCATATCCCATACCATATAACAAACATGTTACGTAAGATTGGATTAAGATACTAATCTTAATCCATTCTCACCTTTGTAGTCTACGTGAGATTGAATTTCTCCAATCCCGTTTACATAAATAGTCCTATAGTGGAGGGACTATTGCCGCCACAAAGGTTGGGACAATTTTGTCCAAACATTTTTAATTCATTTGTTTTTTTCTTAATTAAATTAAATTATTTATATATAATATTAAATTTATTTAAAAAATTAATTTAATATATTTTGTTATTTTTTTAATATCAATTTATTTTATTCTAACATTTAAATTTGTTTTAATATCAATTAAAAATAATGTTATTTTATTTCAAATTAATTTTAAATAACTTTATTTATTTTTAAAAAATAATTTGTTTTATTCAAAATTAATTTAAATAATTTTTTCAATCAAATTTAATTTAAAATAATTTTATTTTTCTTTTCTTTGAATTGATTTTAAATGATTTTATTCATTTAAAAATGAATTTAATAAAATTTTATAATAACCTCTCATGAAGGACAATTATTTTTTATCCAATCACATGTTATACCAAATAATAGACAATATTATTTTAGTATAATCCGTACTGCATCAAACACATCATAATACTAATTAAGGTAGAGGGGCTAAGTCAGGGAATACATGAAAGAGTTTAGTTCATTAACGTTGGAAATCAAGAAGATAAGCTCTTTTAAGTTTTAACTTTATGTCAGGTTTGCTAGGGTAGCTAGGCACAAACAGAGTTAAAAAGATGACATACCCATGTATAGAAGGCCCAATCGATTTTCGCATCAATAATATCTACTCAACTTTGGGTTTGAAGGAGTCAAAAATGAGCATAAGCAGTGATGCCTATGAAAGAGCTTGGTAGAGACAAGACATGTTGGGTGGTATTACATTGGGGAAAGTACCTGATTCTTGTTATTCTTTTTGGTTTTGGGTATGTGAAAAGGGGTACCTTATTCTGAAAGTTACTGGTGTAATAACCCCATTATTGTTAGGGCCAAATGGTTCCATTAGGTGACATCTTGCTATAATATGCCACAAAGCTTTGAGATAACAAGGCCCTGTTTGGCGCATGGGTTTGGACTAATTTAGTCCTAATCCCACGTGTGGTGACAATTTAAAACATGAGATTAGTAGTCCTACCAGCCAAATAGTCCAATGATAGTGGGATTATATTTACCCACCTCTAACTAGACCTGACAAGGTTTCGGCTCAGTTCTGTTTGGTTTCGGTTTCGATTCCGGTTCCAAGGTTTGGTGGAACCGAAACCGAAACCAGAACCAGTATAGGCCGGTTTCGGTTCCGGCCAAATCAGCGGTTTTGAACTTTTTATTTTTTATTTATTTTTTATTTTTTATTTTTTATAATAAAACTCAGTCTAGAAACCCTCCAACTGTCCAATACCCCCCCCCCCCCCCCCCCCCTAACCCAGATCAGTCCAACAACTGTCCAAGAAGAAGAAAAAAAAAATCAAAATCATATCATAATTAGAGGTGGCAAGGTTCCGGTTTGGTTCCGGTTCCCGGTTTGGTTGGAACCGGCGGTTCTCGGTTTGGTTGGAACCGGCGGTTCTGAACCGTTTTTTTTTTTAATTTTAAAAAAAGACTTCTAAGTTGTAAACTTGTAATATTAATATTTAATAATGTAATTTTAAAAAATAAAATAAAATAAAATATATAAATGACAAATTACAAAATAAAATAAAATTCATTGGGTTGGGACTTGGGACAAAGAGTTTACGAGTTAGGTGATTGCATTGTGTTTGGGACCTTTGGGTGTGGCACTGTGGTCGTGTGGGGTCACCCAAAAATAAACAAATGACAAAATACAAATTACAAAAGGAAATTAAAATAAAATAAACAAAATGTCAAATTACAAATTACAAATTACATTTCATTGGATATTTGGGAATTAGGTCACCCGAAATTCGAAAATAACATAAAATAAACAAATGATAAATTACAAAATTAAATTAAAAAAAATGTAAAGTTATTAGCCTTGCACTTAATTTTCACTACAATTAAGTTGCCTACGTATCCTCTTGGGGGGTTTAGAGGAATCAAATGCCACATAGTTCTCTTACCTTTTATTGCAGGTTTGTTGATGACATGAACTTGTGATGACGTGAATACGTGATGCACATCTTCTATTCTGGGCCCGTTGTACTTGTTGCTCCACTTTCATGTTCGTCATCTTTGAAGAAATCGTATGTTATCTCATGTTCGATTTCTTGTTGTCTATATTGAGCCTTTGTCCAATCATCCACATAAACCTGTATCTGGAGTGCTTTCGGAATCAAGCATGAACGCCTTTCATCCAAGATATTCCCCCCGGCGTTGAACTCTTGTTCCACCGCCACTGTAGAAACTGGTGTTGAAAAAATATTTTTGGCTATGATTGCCATGATTGGATTGTACTTTGCGTACTCTTTCCAATATTGTAATATATCAAATTGTTTCTCTGGCGTATCTTCTATAAACTCATAAGAATCATTTAGATAAGATTCAAACTCAGAATACTTGTTAGTGCTTGATGAAGAAGAAGATCTAGGTTTTTTGGTTTTTTTTTTTTTATAATAGACTATACCCTAAATTCAAAAATCCGAAGAATGATGATGTGGGCTGTTTTGTGTTCGTGTAACATCTAAGTTGAGTGAGGATCCATAAACTAAAAGATATTCATCATATAAAGAATACAATAATTTCTTAATTCTATCATAGCATGCATTAACATTATATTCTATGTTTAAACCTTGGAGGCCATAATAACCATTGAGATAATAACAAAAATGTTCTAATTTACAATGTGGATCAAAAATCATGGCAATCAAATAAATATCTGGCAACTCATCATAATAACGTAACCATTTTTCCTTCATAGCATTAACGGCTTCCCCTATTTATATATCAGATTCACAACAAGCAAATGCACCAACAATATTTAGACTTTCAATAATAAATAAATGAGTTGTAGGATAATAAACGCCAGATAAATTTGTTGTAGCAATATGAAAAACTTTTAACAAATTGAAAACATTGTAACAAGCATCCCAATGAGATTTATAAAGTTGAATGTCAATAACATGAAATTGAATAAAAGAAACTAATAAATCTCTATACTCGTAACTTTGAGTAAACAATTTATAAGTAGAATTCCAACGTATTGGAACATCACGAGCAAATCTAACGGCACGTCTACCATTTTGTTTACAATATTTTACCCATGCATTCATTATAGAAGAATGTTTCCATAAAAACTGAAGGGCTTGTTTAATAGGTAGAATAAAATGATCAAGAGTTTCTAATCCTTTTTGAACACATACATTTAAAACATGGCATGCACATCTTTGATGAAAAAATGCACCACCAACAAATGGTTTGCATAAATCAATTAAAGATGGAATAACAGTAGTATTGCTAGAAGCATTATCAAAACCAATTGCAAAAATTTTGTTCTCAATTTTATACTCTGAAAAAATAATTCTAAGCATTCTAAAAATATTATGAGCAGTGTGTGAATCATCAAAAACTCTAAATGCAAGAATTTTTTTTTGGATATTTCATGCATTATCCATAAAATGGCAAGTGACACCCAAGTATGAATGTGATTGCTAATGTTTAGTCGATATGTCGACACATACGGAAACACGACCGTTATATTTTTCAAAAAATCTTTCTAACTTTTTTTTTCTTTTACATAAATCTTTTCAAGTGTATATACAAGAGTGGATCTAGGAACACAACATGTAGCAGGGTTTAATGCTTGTCAACAATAATTAATAATACCAACCCTTTCACCAAAACCGAATGATTAGTGTTCTACTGCTATCATTCTAGCTAATTCTTTCCTATTTTGTTCATCAGTATAATGAAATAATTGTTCGTTAGGAGTAGCGTACCTGAGAATTTGTGTTTGTGATCTCGATTTGGTCTCTGCTTCTAGATGTCTGGTTTGAATATGCTTCCGATAAGTGCCATATCCTCTGGATTTGGACCACTTATATACTTTTTTGCAATAATTGCAAGCCTCTACATAGCTTCCATCTTCTTGCCTAACTTTGTTCACATGTTTGACGAATAGATCGGATTTCCTCTGCTTCAGATTTGGTTCGTCCTCATCTGCTTCCGGTGGATCAAAATCATAATCCGGAGGTGTATCAATATCAGACATATTTTTTGAATGGCTTATCAAATTAGGGCCAGGGGGTGGCATTATGATCGGGTTCTGAAATTGTTAAAGGGCGAGTAGGAATGTTTAGGCCTAGGTCTTCAGCATAGGCCTGGCATTGCAGATAATCGTAATAGGTGGTATCGTTATGACCAAGATTATTGACCATTTGACTCTTACCTTTCATCGAAATTGAACGCCTAGGATCGTTACGGCCGTGACCCCTTCTATTTCCACCACTTGCCATTGGATTGGACGGAATAAATTTGGGAGAGAAATACTGAAATAGATAATTGAAAACTTAGAACTTAGAAGAATATTACTATAAATCTATAATACTATAATACTATAATAGTAGATTAGTAGTAAGTACTATTATAGTAAGTAGTAACTAGAAATAAGATAAATTGCAAATAAAATAAATTGCAAATAAATGAAATTGGAAACTTAGTATTTAGTAAATACTAAATAGTAACTGGTTATTTGGAAATTAAATAAATTATAAATAAGATAAATTGTAAATAAAATTAATTGGAAATAAAATTAATTGCAAATAAAATATAATGGAAATAAAATATATTGGAATTTTTGGAATAAAATATATTGGAATTTTGAAAATAAAATTAATTGTAAATAAAATATATTGGAAATAAAATTAATTGCAAATAAAAAAAATTACAAAATTAAATAAATAATAAAAACCTTGGAAACTTGGAGTCTTAGAGAGTTGGAGAGTGTTGGAGACTTGAGAGTTGAGACAATGAAACTTGAAAGACAAATTAGAAATTTAGAATTAGAGATTTAGAGAATTGAGAATAGAGAGAATTGAGAGAATGAGAGGAAAATAAGAAATTGGTGTGAGAAAAAATGAAAGGGGAGGGGGGTATTTATAGATAACAAAAAGAAAAAAATAAAAATTGAAGGGGTGGTCATTGAGGCCCAACAGCATGTGACGTCAGCTGTTAGCATGCCATTGGGCTTCAACGGTATACAAAAAGAATTAAAAAAAAAAACAGAAGAACTGGCCGGTTTGAACCGAACCGAACCGAACCGAACCGGAACCATCGGTTCCAGGACGATTCGAATCGGCTAGTTCGTCAAACCTTAGAATCGAAATCGGAACTAAAATTGGAACTGAAACCGGAACCGGCTACCACTGGTTCCGGTTTTGATTTTTTCAGTTTCGGTTCTAGTCCGGTTCCACTGTTGGAACCGGAACCTTGCCAGGTCTAATCATAATCTTTAACATGAAGGATGAAGATTGAAGATCAACCTTTCAAAGTCAACACAATAATAATTAATAAACAAAAACAACAAATCGACATGGATCGGTCTTCTTTCAGTTTCATTTATGCCGATGGTGATAATGTTGGATTAAAGGGATTTGGGGTGGATCGAAGTCGATCTATCGATGGTGATGATGGTGGATCGAAGGGATTTGGGAATTTTGGGGTGGATCGAAGGGATTTGGGGTGGATCGACCGATCGATCGAAGAAGAAGAAGAGGAAGAAGAAGAAGAGGAAGAAGAAGAGGAGATCGAGAAGAAGAAGAATCTGATCGAAGAAGAAGAAGAAGAAGAAGTGTCTGACGGCTGCTGTGTAAGTAGAAGAAGATTTAGGTTTAGGTATAGTATTTATATTTTAAATTTTTTTTTTTTTTTTTAAAAGCTGGAACCACTGGTTCGAACCTGAACAGGAATCGCCGGTTCCATTCCGGTTCGAACCGCCCGGTTCCAAAAAAATTAGAACCGGAACAGAAATCGGAACCAGCCTCGCCCTCCCCCGGTTACGGTTCTTGAAGCGGAATAGAAAAATCGATTCCGGTTTCGATTTTTCCCATTCCCGTTCCCGTTCCCGTTCCCGTTCCCGTTCCCGTTTCAGTTCTGATTCTGGTTTCAATCCGGTTCCACGGTTGGAACCGAAACCTTGCCAGGTCTACCTCTAACCCCATCACTATTAGTCATAGGACTATTTTATAGTGGACCCCACCTATTTAATTCTCACCAACCCTCACCCACCCACTCACTCACTCATCCATCTCTTTCTTTCATCGGTATCATCTCCTTCCACCGTCTCTTTCTTTCATCAATATACTCTCTTTCATCACCTCATTTTTCATAAAAATCTTAGGAAATCACAACAACGAATCAATGGCACCTCTTAAGCCTTCGTCTTTGTCTCCATCCACTGCACCGACCTTCGTCTTCGTCTCCTTCCGGCTTCGTCTTCGTCTCATTCCGGCTTCGTCTTCGTCTTAGTCTCCTTCCACCGGCTTCGTCTTCGTCTTCGTCTCTTTCCGCCGCAGCGGCTTTCGTCTTCTTCTCCTTCCGCCGTTGTGGCCTTTATCTTTCTCTCTCTCTCTCTCTTCCTCTCACCAGATCTTGGGTTTTTTTTTTTCTTTCTTAACTTTTTTTTTCTTTATTATGATGATGACGATGATGATGACGACGATGATGATGACGATGATGACGATGGCCGTGGATGGTGGTTGTGGTGGTGGTGATGATGATACCATGAATAAATTGATTTGTTGCTAACGTTTATGGGCAATACCCAGCTCAAGAAAACTGGAAGTTCAAAAATTGATGAAGATAATAATGATTTTTTTATTAAAATAGTATTATTATTTTTTTGTGCTCAATGGAGAAATTGATTTTGGAGTAATTCAATTTTAGAGTAAATCAATGAATCAATTGATTTGTTGCTCACGTTTCTGGACAATACCCAGTAAATCAATGAATACATAAATTTTGGGGTATTATTATTTTTTGAAATAATGATTTTCCTTCGATTTTTTTTATTATATTCAGTCAAATCTCAAGTTTTACCGAACAAAACATGATATTAAGTTGATCCAGTCCCATATTTCTCTAAACACAGTATAGTATTAATTTAGTCCAGTCCAAACCAATCCAATCCAATCCAATCCAATCCCAGTCCTGTCTCAATCCAATCAAATCCCATAAAATAGTTAAATTCAATCCCGTACACCAAACGGGGCCCAAGATTGTCGATCATGTAGAGAATATTGTATTTTTAATTATTTGAGAAATAAAGAAGATTGGTTTTGGAGGGAGCTATTGTACGGTTGATTGTTTTTATCTTGCTTCTACCTTCCTTGCGTGTGGTTGTTTGTGAGATTGTAGTTTATTGCGAGTGGCTTGTTGCTTGTGGTAGCCTTTGTGTGCAGTATTACAACCGGAGTTGCATTGAGACCAAACTCTAGTGAACATATCGAAAGTGGTGTATTGTGGGTTGAATGATATGGAAAACAGTTTTATATTGACAACACAATGGGAAGTTGGGCGATTTGTGACCGTTACCCGATTCTACTGATTTTCGAAACTAATTTTTTTAAGAAAAAAGAATTTCATAAAAAAAAAAAAAAAAAAAACAATTTCTAGAGATTTTTCAACATATGATCGTTTGTGATGCTTTTCCCCTTTATGTCAGTTAAAAAAAAAAAAAAACCCTTAAAAAATGAGTAAATTGCACAAATCTTTAAACTTTGACCATTGCACTTATATGAAACTTATCCTCCAATTACACAAATAACCCTTTAAAATCGTTGACTTACAATTGACTAACATTGTGGCTTGACGGTGGACTGACTCTGACTGTATACATTCCTCCGTTTCCCTTATTTCCTTCTTACATTTAACCTCGTTTGACTTGTAGTTTTTTTTTATTTTTTTATTTTTTTATTTTTTTTATTTTAATCGTAAATAAATAAAAGTTTCTTTTTCTCCCTTTAATAATATAATAAAATTTTATCATTCACAAAATAGAACTCTTACCTACATGTTATCTCCACGAAAAATAAATATTAGAAATAATAAATGACTAGATTTATTTAAAAAAAGTAATTTGCACCCAGGGAAACGGGGATTGGAAACCCACGTCGCCTCTGCCCCGTCATCCCCGTTTTGAGAGGACTCTTATCCCTAAATGGGGACGAGGCCTATAAGGATTTTTGACATCCCTAAATGTGATTAGATATTTAAATAATGTAGATATTTAATTATAGGGGCCTTTGTGACTTTTTCACTTTTCCTGAGGTGTAGCTACTTTAAGATTAGGTTGGGCTGTTGCCCAGACCATTTTTTTTGAATTTTTTTTATAGTTTATTTAATTTTTTTGAATTTTTTTTAGTTAATTTAATTTAATTTTACATTAAAAAAAATACTAATTTTAGTAAATATCTATATTAATTTTAAATTAACTACCTTCTTAAAATTTTTTTATTTTTTATTTTTTTTTTAGCTACGCCCTGCAGATTTCCACCCGGTTAACGGATAAAATTAGTGGTGGGCAACGATTTTGAGGTGTTGTTTATGTAATTAACGGAAAAGAGTGCAATATGGTCAAAATAAGGGACTGTTTGTGCAATTAGTGTTTGACAAAAAAATGAAGAAGAAGACGACAAGATACATATCATGTACCACATTGATTCCGGCCAATAACAAGTAGCCAACTGTTCTCTCTCTGCAGAAGCCCTTAAAAAAAAATCCCAGAGGCTTCTCTCTCCATTTTGATTCCTGGAAACTCAAGAAATCCACTTCAGTACAACAAAACAGAGGTTCCATATAAAGGTATTTTCATCGTGAACAAATTTCTATGTATATTTTTTCATGGTGACCTCAGCCCTTTCATGCAAGCAAATTATTATTATTATTATTATTATTTTTTCCGGGTGATTGTTAATTTTGAGTTTACGCTCTGGGTACTGATCGTTTTCTTATTATTTCTCTTAAATTGTTTGCTTGAATTGACTTGCAGTTTGGTCCACGCAAGTCCAGATAATGTGTTGATCAATAGTTATGTTACTGATTTTATGTAATTTACTCTTAGGCTTCATATAAATGAAAATAATAATACTAATAAAATCTCTTTAAATTTTTTATATCAAATATGCATTTTAATTAGGTATATTTATTGAATATTTGTTTAAAATCGTGTCTATGAAAACCCCTTTGTTTTAAATGCTTCAGGTGTTTCTGGTGGCTCATGATCATGGCATTGGTTATTGTTTCTTTGGACAAGGATTGCATTTACTATGAGATTAGAAATTTTTATCACATATTATTATTTAAAAACCACGGGAGTTTGGAAATTTGATCAATTATTTGGAACATAATTAGTTGTTATTTCAGGAGTATATGGGCATTAATAGCTGATTAGAGCATGTACTGTTTCGTATCTCCGATTTACCCGTGTTCTCGAATCAAGTTTGTTCAGTTTATATGCAGTCCTAGAATTGCTCATCAATAACTCTGAACTGGTTTTCTGTTCTGTGAAAGCTTTCTTGATCCCTGAACCTATTACTCCACTGTCAATAGTAATCTATATATATATATATATTACTAGTGGACACACTCACTTTTTACTTAGTGGACAAGAGCAATGGTGGAAGAAAAATGATGGGTTGAATTTGTTTTACCTGGTGTAATGCTATTTCTGTGTGCGCATACGTGTACGTGAGTATGTATTTTATGTATAGTTGTATGTATAAATTATTTATGTTATGTATGTACATACTTTACTCATAAAATAAGGCATAATATAGTTGGAACACAATCTTACTGATTGTATGCCTGTTGATGTTCAATCATTGACTTTTATCTATTAACTGTAAATGAATTTCCAATTTTATTATTGTTTGATCTGTGTTTGTTTACTCATTAGACATCTAAGATAAACCTTTTTTTCTTCTCTTTCAGTGTGGGAGGGAGTATATATACACTTTAGCTCTTTCATGGCTCAGGACACTTGTGGTGCTGGTTCACCTAGGAGACGTTCCGGTCTCTTGCGAGATCAGGTTCAGTTGGTTAAGAAGAAAGACTCAGATCGCTACGAGATTGTTCCAATAGAAGATGCACTGTCATTTGAGAAAGGATTCTTCATAGTAATTCGTGCATGCCAATTATTGGCTCAAAAGAATGATGGGATAACTTTAGTTGGAGTAGCAGGTCCTTCTGGAGCTGGAAAGACCATATTCACCGAGAAAGTGCTCAACTTTATGCCCAGTGTTGCTGTCATAACAATGGACAACTACAATGATTCTAGTCGTATCATTGATGGCAACTATGATGGTAATTTTCATCTTCGTTCATGTTGCGGGAATTCATTATATAATTTCTGATTGATCAAAATTTGTTGGCGCTCATGTCCTTTAGAATAGTTCATTCATATTCCTCTTGAATGTCAATGTTAATCATCTTTGTATTTGTTCATTAAACTTCTAAATTCTTCAAGAGGCTGTATTTGATTTACTATCTTAGATGTTAGGATCAGGAGTCTATAATTTTTAAGCTTATATTTACGACTTTTGAAAGAAGTAGAAGCATACTATCAACTTTAATGTTATGTGTCAAATATTCTTAGAAATTTTTAATTTACCTGATTTTACAATATTTTCCTGACACTTTACATATTGGAGATTGTCATAGAAGTGGCGATTGTTCATGTATTTATAATATGTTATAGATTTCATAAACTTCTCTTGGAAATATTATTTAAGTTTGTATAGCTTCGTTGTATTTTCCAGATAGATTTTTGGTATGATGATAGAAGATGAGAGAAGGATGCATGCTTGAGCTCTAATTGGTGTAGTGTTTTGAAACAGACCCACGCTTGACAGATTATGACACACTGCTTGAAAACATACATGGTTTGAAAGCAGGGAAATCCGTTCAAGTCCCAATATATGACTTCAAGACTAGTTCTCGCACAGGCTACAGGTTCTTTTATCTCTCCAATTTCTACTTTGTAAGACTTTTAAATCTCCGTGTTCAGAGTTCATGTTTTCTCCACTTATATGGGTTACACATGAAGGTACAAGGGGACAAAAAATAAATTGAAAGAAGTAGAAGCTAAGAGTCTAAGACCCAACTCATCCCATCTTTGAGCAACATAATAATTTGAAAGCCAAGGTCCCTAATAAAGTCAAGTTCTTGGTTTGGTCAATTGCTTGGGGTACAATTAATACTAATGATCTTTTACAAAAGGAGAGACCAGGGATGACCTTGTCTCCTAATTGGTGCATCATTTGCAAAAGAAATCTTGAATTTTCTGATCATCTTTTCCTTCATTGTTCAATGGCCTGATCCTTATGTTGCAAATTGTTTCTAGAAGTTAATATAAGGGTCTTTCCTTTTTTCTTGTAGAATGTTGTTATCAGAAAAACGGTCTGGTTTTGGTGGAGGTAGGAGGGGTAAAGTTCTTTGGGAATGTACCATGATGGCTTTCTTTTGGGTGTTGTGGAATGAAAAGAACAAAAGAGTCTTTGAGGATCTCTGTAACTTTTGAATTTAGGGATACTTCTCTTATTTTAATTATTCATAATTGGAAAGCAGTGTTGGTGTCAAGTCTTGGCTTGGGTGTTCTTTTTGCATCTTCTATTCTTTGTAGGGATTTTTGTATGCCCTCCTCATTTTGTCCTCCTGGTTGTTTTTCCCTTTTGTGGACTGCTTGTTCACCTATATATAAATGTTTTCATTATGTTTATAAAATTTTGTTTCCTATCAATTTTTTTATTTTTATTTATTTATTTATTTTATTAAGAAGACCATGAATTGTACTCTTTCAGTTAATCTACTAGGTTATTTGAACTCTTACTTTGTGGCTCATATGTCTTCATCATCTGTTTGTTTGTTTCAATACATATATGTGTATGTATTTTCTATATTCTTTATTTTTTATAGCTTAATTAGTTATCTACTATTAATGTCCTTAATTTGAGTCATATTTAATCGCCTAACAGAACAGTTGAAGTTCCTAGCTCCCACATTGTGATTATTGAAGGGATTTATGCCTTAAGTGAAAGATTGCGGCCTTTGCTAGATCTTCGAGTATCTGTGACAGGTGGAGTTCATTTTGATCTTGTTAAGCGAGTTTTACGTGACATTCAACGTGCTGGCCAAGAGCCTGAAGAAATAATCCATCAAATTTCAGAAACGGTTTTTCTCTTTTCCCATGTTTAAGTATAATTTGTAGGCCATTTTACGATACTTTTCTTTAGGCCTTCTGGCTGAGTTTCCTGATGCGGTGTGTTTTCAGTTGTAATAGCTTTAGAATTTCTTAGTTTTTTTTTTCTTACCACTTCCCAAAGAGAAAAACCTTCTACAAAGTTCTCATTGACTTCTTTTTAACCAGGTGTATCCAATGTATAAGGCTTTTATTGAGCCAGATCTCCAAACAGCTCATATTAAAATTATCAACAAGTTTAATCCCTTCACAGGATTTCAGAACCCTACATATATTTTAAAGGTTAGTTATCTATATAACTGGTTCCATTTAACCTTTTTTCTGTCCATGCATTGAAGTGCCTTGTTGTAACATTTTCTTCTTCCAATTCTAGCGCTGAGTGCTTTCTATATTGTAGTCAACAAGGTCAGTGACAGTGGATGAAATCAAGGCTGTTATGTCTGAAGAATACAGAGAAGCCACAGAGGAAACTTATGACATATATCTCCTACCGCCTGGTGAAGATCCTGAAGCATGTCAATCATATCTGAGGATGAGGAACAGGGATGGCAAGTACAATCTCATGTTTGAGGTTGGGTGATAGTTTATTTAAGCCCCTTCTTCAATCTAATGTATGTTTTATAAAATAAAGCCAGATTAATGAGAACTTAGTAGCATCTAGTAAATATACCCATTTCTTCATAATGGCAATTATGATATCATGGTGTTTGGTGACCATACATTAAGTAAATGTGTGTGCACCATCAAATGAGAAAAATGAAATTTATTTATGTGGGTTTGATTGTGGTTTCTAATTACTTATATAGTGGGAGAAATGTCATATTGATAGCCTTTTCTTTTGGCTTGTATTGGAATTGGATGATGCACCTTATTCAGTTTGAGTTATCTTGGTCCTTGATTGTATCCTACTCTTATGGTTAGGTGTAAAATTACAAGCCAAAAGGAAGAAAAAAATGCAATGATCTCGCATAGCTTGTATAACTACATAAATGCACATTTTTTTATTTATTTAAATTATGAAACCAAATGGGCCAAGGGTCAGCTAAGACTTGCCGAGATCAAGTACTACTTGCGCGACCCATATATTTACTCTCATAATTGGGAGGTATTTACTCCCACTATAGGGGAGGGGTCTCCCCACACTCTGCGGTTTTGTGGGCAAAGGTGGGACAATATATACAATGCCAGAATTTGAACCTTGGTGGTGGAGCTTCATTTTGAACACTCCAACCACCAAGGCAAATGACCCTTGGCCATAAATGCAGAATTTATTAGAACTTAATTGTACTTTTCAATTGTGTTAGTTATGCACTGAAATCCCCTTTCTTGATATATTTTATTCTTTCCATTTCCGTAAGACTTGTCATTCAAAGACTTTTAACATATTCTTCCATAAACAAGAAATTGGTTCCATCTCTCTCTCTCTCTCTCTCTCTCTCTCTCTCTCACACACACACACACACACACACATGTTTGCGTATAATGTCATAGGGTATACCATATTTTGGTCATAGACCATAGAAGTGCTTTGCCATATTTCCATGAAGGGAACCTCTAGATGCGTCTGATATTTGTAATGAAGATATATTTACTTACAATTGGGATAATAAAAGTACAGTAGCTAAATTCAACATAAGTAGTGAGCACAGTTGTAAAAGTCTTACAACATGAACAGAACCATATGGAAAGAATAGTTAAACAGAACATACAGATATAACTTGTCAATAAAGCTGCATTAGTTTTGTACTTTTCTCATTGATTAAGTTTGTTGATATGTCATGGTTTCATTGTTTAGAGTTAGTTTGAATAGTATTTATAGAGTAGTAGAAGTTTAGAGCAATTTTAGGGTTTCTGACCAGTTTTACTTGCTTTCAGGAATGGGTTACAGATAGTCCATTCATAATATCTCCTAGAATAACTTTTGAAGTTAGTGTGCGCCTTCTTGGGGGGCTGATGGCTTTGGGATATACAATTGCAACTATCCTAAAAAGAAGCAGCCACGTCTTCTCTGATGATAGGGTGTGTGTGAAGACTGATTGGTTAGAACAACTTACTCGCAAATATGTTCAGGTATTATTTTATCTTATGCATCCATTTGTTCAGATTTGTGGGTAGCAAGTAGAATTCTTTTTCGGCATTAATGTTAGGCCCTGAATTTTCATACATCAACATAACATGCTAATCTGTCTTGATTATTTCACTAATTATTTCACTATTTGACGTATTTATCATGAAAATGGCGCCTTGCAGCAGCAAAAAGATAATGACGAAGATGCATTTTTTTTTTTTTTTTTTTTTTTTCATATTTTCTCTATCCGATGAAATTAAAGTTCTATTATTATTTTATTATTTTTCTGTTTTCTAGCTAGTCGCTTATTTGTAATTGTTTTAACACAATGATATTGGAGGTTTTTGGTTTCAAATTAGCCGGACTCACCACAGCCTAATCCCAAGTATCTATAATTTCCCTAAATTATAAATGAATTGCAGATTCAATTTCCCAATTTTTTTTAATTTATATTTTATATTATTATTATTTTTTTGTTACTTTTGGTTTACTTTATGTGATATTTGACTTGTCCCTCTTTTTGAGGGGAGAGCCTAGTTGGTTAGATCACTTTTGAAGTGGAGAAAAAAGGTCTAGGGATCAATCTCCTCAGAAATCTTGGAGAGGCATTTGATTTAACTGTTTGATGTGTGGTTAAGAAAAAACTGTTTGGTGTCTAGTTAAGAAAAAACTTTTTGGTGTGGTAAAAAAAAGTTTGATACGTGGGGAATCATGCCTTTATCTTTTTTCTTTTTCTCCAGACAGCCTAGCCAATGTCACAGTTGGAGCTACAGAGGAATTCTCACAAATTCTTTATGTTTAGTTGTTTTTCTTCTTAATTTTCTTTGATTATGCATCTCTTCTGCATCACCTTTGGACATTACTGATATTCTTAACACTTTCCCTGATAAAGCATATCTGGTGATGAAGCTTTCTTATAACCTTTGCTTTTATTTTTATTTTTTATTACTTCTTTTACTAGGAGATTATCGTAATTGAACAGGATATAACTTTGTTAGAAAGTTTTTCTATATGATTTTTGTTTTTCATTTTAAGATACCCAAGCCACTATGAAGTTGGCTGTGGCTCTGTTCAGCTATGTGTTCTTCTGTCTACTTTCTCTCATCCATATCTTTCAATCTTTTCCTTGATTTTAATTGTTTTAAAACTGATATAAAATGAATGTGTTGTTGAAGATCTTTGTCAAACCAGGTGGACAATTGTAGGTATA
Source organism: Acer negundo (assembly GCA_035582765.1). Classification (NCBI taxonomy): domain Eukaryota; kingdom Viridiplantae; phylum Streptophyta; class Magnoliopsida; order Sapindales; family Sapindaceae; genus Acer; species Acer negundo. Next base: position 9,181,880 of record CM069238.1, on the reverse strand, counting down.
CATTCAAGATTGGGCAGCTTTATCTTATGTTGTAAATTAGAACTAATAACTATTTTCCATCTATCTGAAGTGCATTGCTTATGGGATGAAGGTTGCAAAGCTTAGAACTAACTAAAATCTTGCTGATCTTTGTATAAGGTGCAAGGAAAAGATCGTTTATATGTCAAATATGTTGCAGAGCAGTTGGGCTTGGAAGGTTCATATATTCCTCGCACTTACATAGAACAAATTCAGCTTGAGAAACTCGTGAATGATGTCATGGTATGATGCTTCCAGCTGACATACATTTCCCTTTGTCAGCATGCTGCTAATCTTATCAATCTGCAGGCATTACCAGACGATTTAAAGACAAAGCTCAGTATAGATGATGATTTGGTTTCAAGCCCCAAAGAAGCCCTTTCCCGAGCGTCTGCAGATAGGAGAATTAAGTATCTCAGCCGGTATACTCTATTCCTTGCAACAATTTGCTATATTTCCATATTTAAAGAGATGTGAAAGAAATATGATCGACACTTTTAGAGATAGATCTAATTCCACATATTTGCTATCTTCAATTTGTTTGGAAAATTTATGTTACTGATTTGTCCCTTTCAAATATTCTGCATATATCGAGCAGTGGTATATCGCACTCGTATTCAAATCAACGGGACAAGAACATGTCAAAGCTGGCTATAGTTGCTGTTAATAATAGAAGATTTGATGGAAGGACACCAGAATCACCTGCCTCACTTGCAAACCAGGTCATTATGTTTTGGTTTGTGAAGAATTGCTTTGGCCATCTTTATTATATATATATATGTGTAGATTTCTCTTCATTTGGTTGCTAAGAAGAAAAAAAATATTATGAACAATGTTTTTTACAAAAATTGTACATATTCCCCCCTTATTTTCATCTTCTTTGGTGTGAACAAGGTGGTATATTCACCGCCATCCACCCAAATAACAGCATTATTTTTCTTTCATAGTTTTGTTCTTTTCTTCTTGGCCGGCAGAGCATTAATTTTTATTTGTTTCTGAATTATTTTAGGGAGCCATAAATCAACTTTCTGAACAAATTTCGACTCTAAATGAGAGGATGGATGAGTTTACGTCTCGTATTGAACAGCTGAATTCCACGTTCATGACCAGGAAAGTTTCAGCTAGCCAACAAAACTTAGCTCTGCAGGCTGAAGCCTGCAATGGCTCCGGTCCCACTTCTCTTTTCATGAGTGGGTTGGCTAATGGTTCATTAACTGGATCACTATTACCCACTTCATCTTCTTCCACCCAATTGGCTAGGGAGTCTCCACTTATGGATGAGGTACCTCAGTGAGCCTCATTTCTGTTTTAACTTATTGCAAGAAAAATAAACAGAGTAGTTGTAGAGTCATATGATGTATATTCACATTCTATTTATTAGGCTACATGGGTCCTAAAGGAAACGTGTAAAAGATAAAGATCATGAAATAGAAAGTATTATATATCTCCTAGAAAAGTTAAAGAATAAGAAAATCTTAATGAAAGTGGTGTGAATATGGTTTCGTGCCCAACACCATTGTTGTTTATGCTGAACTTTTTACTTGTTCGGAAATTAGCGGGTTATACTGTAGACCGAGTGGAAAATGTTATCCAATACTTGCTGTTTAAGGTAAGTGAAGGTTAAATTAACCTTTGAGAGAATGGGTTGGAAACCCAAATTTTACTGATTAATGGGAGTATATGCTAGTAGTAGGCAATGCACCCACTTGGTTTGGTTATTCTTTTTGTATGAATTTTTCAATAGTGATGTGATAGAATAAAATTAGCATTATCCTATATTCTTGAATAACCACATTTTAGCTTTCATATGGCTTCCTTAGATTGCTTGTCTGAAGGAAAACAATAGAACATTTTTTGACGCTTCTCATTTTTGATGTGAAATAAATACATGATGTACAGTGGTTTTAAGTACCATCAACTTTGGATCTTTATGCTAACGCAACACAGTTTGTGTAAGGTAGGTGTACTGTGTATGGGTTGTTTTATATAGAAGTTTGTTCCTTCATTATTAGAAGTTAATAATCAATGACTCAAATTTGTGGCTGCTCTCAAGTCAATATAAACTTTTGATTACTTGAGGTTGTCTCTCTGATTAAACTCTGTTTCCTTAGCAGATCTTACTCATTGCTCGAGGACAACGCCAAGTTATGCACCAATTAGACAATTTAAGCAATCTTCTGCATGAATACCGGGGAGAAAGGTCTCATCAAGAAAGAAGTGATCGGGCAAGTAGGAAGATTGATGTCGATTCCATCAGTGTCCCTCTCATTTTAACTTTGGCAATTGGTTGTCTAGGCATCTTTTTGTTTAAGGGTTTGACATATCAGAAATGATCATGCCAATCAGCTGGTTGTTTTCATCACATTAACAGACACAGAGCTGAGCTTTCTTAAGCTTTTGTACTTGAATTTGCTTATGTCATTGACATCAGTATATATATAGTTCAAATAAGTAATTCATTATTTGACCTATTGTTGATAATAGATGATATAACCACCAATTGTTGCCAACTGTGATTGGTGAAGAAGCTTTGAGACTACCGATAACTGGGAACAATCAATTCCTTTACTTATTACTTTTAATTTCTCTTGGGTTAATTACAAGAGTATTACTACTTCCAATTTTTCAAAAGATAATTACACTAATTAGGCAGATTTTCAAATTATAGTTTTAAGTTTTAAGTGTTATCCACAGACAGATGACCTAGTAAGTTTTCCTGTTCTATTTAAATGTCATGAACATTAAGAGCCTGAAAATTGAATGACCACATGAACAAGGGATTCCAACTGCATATGCTGAATGCCGGGAAATTGAGGAAACAAGTCTTTCAAACTTCCTACTTCAACAGATAAATGAACTGCATATTATATAAGCAAAATGAAATACATGGGCAGCCTTAACAAGTCCAAAATCAAGCATATTTGTAAGAGTACAACTTGGTTTTCTCGATCAGAAAAGTGAGGCTGTAACTTCCTTCACGTCCTCCACAACATGGGTATAATCAGTTGACAATTTTTCTTGCTCTTCTTGTCCTAGCTCCCCCTTAACTGGTTTGGTAAGAACCAAAACACAGCATGTTGGCCTCTTGGTGGCGCCTGCATTGGCAAGATCCTGGAATGGCAAATTAACCAGACAGGTCAGGATAGACATGGCATGTGGCTTTCCATTCAAGGATAGAAGAAATCCTTGAGACTTAAGGGAAGTCTAAAGGCTCAGATTAATGATTTTGTCTTCTGTATACTATTTTATTGCCCTTAATGGTACAGTATATATCCAAGAAAAGTAGCAGCACAACTTGGGATTTTAAAAAGCTGCCCAAGATACTCAATACACAATTCATATCCACAAACATAGAATCAATGCAAATAATCATACACATTCTATTCTTAGGTATCCACTAACCTTAGGATGCAACTAGATTTGAAAAAGGGAAAAAAATGAAGGTAAATTGTGTGGAATACTTTTCATGAATAAGAATTTCATACAAGGAAAGGAAAAGCCTAAAGGAGAGGATAACGTAACAAGATAGATAGTAAACCAACACAAAAAAAAAAAAAAAAAAATCTAAAATTCTCATTGATGAATGAAACAAAACAAGGCATGTAATGCTACATCATAACGAAAAAAATAAAAAATAAATAAATAAATAGAAAAGAAAAAAGACAAGTAAATTACTAAATTACCTCCTTTGAAGGAACATAAACATAGGGAATTTCATTCTCTTCACACAAGATTGGAACATGAGTGATTACATCAATCGGAGATATGTTCCCAGCAATAACACATAATCTGCATTTAAAGGAGAGCAGGGCTCATCATTCACAATTTCCATTTTACAAAAACAATTATGAGTTTATATTCTTTACATTTCATGCTATCTTTTGCATTGTTAAGACAAGTATGCAATGCAAGACCATATACGCATGTTAAAAGAAAAAAAAAGGGAAATATGTGATAGTAATGCTTCTAGCGAATAGTAAAATGTTGCTGAAAAAATTATGAACAGTCAAACTGAGTAATGAGAATCCAAATATTTCAGACCACGTGGCGATATATTGATATAATGAGGCAGTAATACAGAAATTTGTCATAATTAAACTAAATCTAAATTTATTTCAGTCGTAGAAGCCATATTGGCCAGAAAAACAGATATCTGAAAAACACATCATGCCAAATTTCCAAATTGTTAAGTTTATAAAACATCAGTAAAATGAAACTGACATTAACCAAAAAAGCCTATTATTTTAACACAAAAACATCATTATTAGTAAGTAAAGCAGTTTTCGATGCTTCTTATCCAAGACAAAGCACAAGATGCTACAGCCTACAGGTGAGTTCTAAAGTTATAATTCCACTATGACTATGATTAATTACTTAGAACATTGCACCTCCAGACTTTTGCTATATCAACACGCTATTTGTTCTCAAGGGAGAAAGATAATAAGAAAATGCCAAGCAATTTCTGTTATTCATTCCAAGAAACAGATATGCCTGAATTTCACTTACGAAAACTAAAACATAAGATTTTCCAAATATATATATAGAAAACTGACCCTTTATTACCACGCCGAATACTTTTAACCACTTCTTTTACTCCTCTCTTCAGGCACTTGTGCTCAGCAGCTACAACAATACAAACACACGACAGTTACAATAGAGAATGAATACACAATCCAACAATCCGAAAAATGACAGAATTCAATAATTTCAGCAAAATAGTTTAATCATCATCAGTTACAATCTAAACACATGGTATAAAAAAATAAAATAAAAAACTCAATTGCCTTAACAGAAAAGCACCCACTAGTTGTCTACAAATGACAACAAAAGTAGATTTGTTTTTTAGTCTATGAGCTTTCGAATTGAAACTAACACATCATCCATCACATCATCTCAAGATTAATTACAACTCCTCACATTTCAGTCTTAACATTATTATTATTATTATTATTATTATTATTTTGTATCCTAAAAAACCTAAATCCCGAACCTTGGGGACGAAAACGACAGCATAATGTTGAGCCTTCAAAAAAGGATTACTTTTTTAGCCAGAAAAACAAAAATGAAACTGATCCATGATTAACAAACAGTAAAGAAAACAAAGCCATGATTAACAAGCATGAGGCATACGGATACCTCTACGAACAAGCTTGAGGGTTCTCTTGCAGAGTTTCTTGCCAGCTAAGGGTTTCGCGATAGGAGAGAGAGCCACCAACTTCTTCTTCTCCTCCTTTTGCTGCGTCTTCTCTGCTTCACTATCGCTTCCCATCTCTCTCGGAGTTGTACGAAACAAAGTCAGAGCAATCGATGTAGATTAGGGTTTTGCGGTTTAGGTCTGTCCGGCTCTTTTGGGTTTTGCTTGTTATTTCTAGGGTTTTAGGGCAGAACCTCTGTGCTGCTTCTCACGTGTAACCAGCCACGTGTTGTGTATTATTTACTCGGCTCAAATGTTTTAATAACTGGGCTTAGCTTGGGCCTGGCTGAGTCTTCATTTTAGAACAAAACTACAATCTACTGCGGTGTTTAATTGAAAAGGGAATGTTATCTACGTTTTCCATTTACCTTTCCCACTCATTGTTTGATATATGTACATTTTTTTTCATTTAATAAAAAGCTTTTAATTTTTGATACAAAACTTGTTTACATATTTACCCTTGATGAATGCTTCTATCATTTCATTAATAAGAGGTAAATATGTAGACAAGTTTTGTAGCAAAAAGTGAGAGCTTTTTATTAAATAAAAAAGTGTACATATGTCAAACAATGAGTGGGGAAAGTAAATGGAGAAGGAAAATGGGGAAGGTAGATAGCATTCATTTAAGTGAAAAATAGTGCAATTGTTCAACTTTACAAACTTACATAGTTGGAGACAGGGAGCTAATGAAATCAAAAATAAAAATGGGTTAATTGCAATAACATACCTTAAGGTTTTCTGAAAAAGCTTAATATTCAACTTATTGCTTTAATTGCAGTAGACCCCTTTGTCCATAGTTGATTGCAATCCCATTTAACCTTTGACTGAGATGTGGGCAAAAAAAGTCGAAAATACCCCTATTCTTTGTTTGAAAAAATCTTAATTGGCCTTCACTCTTAAAATAATCAAAATATATAAAAAATAAAACTAATGATAAAATCTTTTAATAAATAAATAAAGGATTCACAGATTTATATTAAAAAAAAAAAAGTAATGCTAGATGTCCCAAATTTCTTCTCTAATGATGTAGCATGTGAGGTATCGTTCACCACATCGTTTACCACATAATCTCATGATTTACAGAATGTTGACATTGTTGGGATTTATGCCCTAAAGCTTGTAATTTGTAAATGTAATAAATTCATAAATAAATGAAGTAGTTATTTCATTCTATTAACATGACTCATATGTTTATATTATATGTGTTAACATCCAAGATTGCTAGATGTAATCTCAAACTAAGTATATGAATGTTATATATAGAGGAATTCAATTTGAGACATGCAATCTAAAGAGTTCGTAGAAAGTAAATAAAGCTCGGTGCTTTATTTGTGGTTAATCTACAACTGCGATTCATTCCATAATGTACGATGGTCTTATCCTAGACTACTCATATGGTGTTATGATAATGGAGACACCTTATATGATGTGATCATATATGACTGGACCACAATATATATGAATCTATCATTAAGATCCGTTAGTTGAAAAAATTCATATATATCGACAAATGATAGCTGTATATGGGTGATCTAAATCCTGAGTGTCTTATTGACCCCTTTGAGTTAGATTGTGTTTCTTGAAGTACCATGGGTGAGATTGTAGTATCTTTCCCGATCAATAACTCCGTATCTTGGAATCACGGTTTGGCTTGTGGCTGGGAAGGTATGCACACAATAGTGGAATCCACTCCTTCTTGCGAGAAGTAGATGAGTAGTTCCCTTACGGGTTGATTCGAGACTTGAACAATTAAGTGCGCTCTCCTTCTTCCGTAAAGGAATGAAGGATATAATCATTCATTAGAGAATCAATAGTACTTAAAGGAAAAGATATAATTAGAGAGGTATAACAGACTTTATGACCTAATTCTAATTATGAACTACTTGTGGAGGATCATACCATATGTAATAGATATATCGATGGACACTGATAATTTGGTTATGTAAAACATCTACAGTTACGAGAGTACAACCTTGAGTTTTTAATGGAATAACTCCGAGGTTAATAATTGTGAAATGTTAATTAAAGAAATGTTAATTAAAGAGTTTAATTAATTTTCTAAGTATTATTGGAGGTTAAAAGTATAGGTCATTTAGGTCCCCTTGCTAGCCCTTTATGATTGATGGTAACAAGGCTCACGAAGAATTGGATGGTCCAATTAATTGTGTTACGAAAGTAACTTAAATATATTTTGGGAATTAGTTAAATGATGTGATTATTTAGTTAATATATTATTTAATTGATAAATTAAATATTATTAAATAATATGATTATTTAATTGACATATTAATAATTAAGAATTATTAATTGTTATACGGAGGTTTCAAGTTCGAACCTTAACAAGAGCAAAAGAATAAAATAATAAGTGATTATTTTATTTATTCTAAATAGGTAAAAGGTTCAAACCATAGTGGTGATCGAATTAAAAAGGATAAGGATTTAGAATCCTATTTTAAATTGGATTACTAAACACTAGGATCATAGTATATAAGATATACTTATAAGGAAAAATTAACAATCGAAACCCTAAGAGAGACAAGTGAGGCGCGACAACAGGAGAGAAAAAGAAAGAGTTTTTTAAAAAGAAAGAGTTTTTTGTTCTCCCCCTTAGGTGGCCGAATTCACAAGAGGAAGAAAAGAGTTGTCTTCCAGTTCTCTCAAGCCTCCATTCAACTGCTCCTGGAATCCATGACGTGCCTACACACATAGTTGCTAGATCTTGGGACATAGCTCAGAAGACTTAGTGGTGAAGGGTCGAAAAGAAAACGAAGGAGGGTCCTTCAAAAGTATGAAAACAAATCTTTTCCTTATATTTGTGTATATAAAAAGGTTTCAATAAGACGATAACATTTTTGAAACCTATCGTTCTTAAATCTTTTGATTCAATATCTTTTTTTCACTACGCGACCTCCCTATAGACACCTTACGTACCATATCATTTGACAAATTTTTTTGGAATACCTAGCATTATTCTAAAAAAAAGATTAAAAGATTTTTTTTTGCTTCCAAATTCTTTCCTCTTGATTTTTTTTTTTCATTTCTCACTTTCCAAACTCTAAATATTTCAAAAACCCATCTTCAATTGAATCAATTCATCACTCAAACATATTATCCAACTTCATCTTCATCATCAAAACATCACCCAAACAAACTCTGATTGCCTTCATCACCCAAATCCAACATAATCCAAACATCCCTTCAAAACTTCCTCTTTATCAAAACAAAAGCATCAACCTACAAACAATATCTATCAACACAACCATCTTCCCATAAATAATTGTCTAATTCCTGGTGAAATCCAACCTTAACTATGTAGTCTTTTTTAACTCCATTAAAATTAAAAAAAAAATTGTAAGATACTATTGAAACTTGAAACAAAATTCAAGAGACCAAGTTAATGACCTTTCTATGTCAAATCTCCAACGAAGGGTGCATAAAGGGTTATTGATATTGTATTGTTGTTGTAAGTTCCTCAAAGTTTGATTAGCTTAGTTCGGTGACAAACAACAATTGGGGTTTGAAATTTAAGGGTAGCTTAGGTGTTGGTGATCAAGCTCAAATGCCTTCTCAAGACCTCAAGTTGATAAGCACTCCAAAGGTATATCTCTTTTGCTTAGTTTTCATTGAAGAGACTTAGTAGCACATGCACACTTGCCATGCTTGCATATATGTTCATTGCTCTTGTGTGCATTCTCTTCATATGTCACATTTCACACTTGCATTTTTTTATTGTATCTTGTTAGTGTGTCTAGTAATTCATTTCTCGAAGTATGTTCGGAAACGTCTGTGTTGCACGTTGGTGTGCTTGTTTTGGCGTGAGGATCGCCTTAGGAGAATGCTCTTGTCTTCTCCTTTGGTTTCACCGAAATTGGTGAAACGACGGTTTGATCGACGGTTATGACCACCGAATGAAACCACCGTCTGATTTCAGAAGTCTTTAGAAGGATTCTACGGTTATGATCGGTGGTCACGACCGCCGTTTAGACCTGATTGATTTTATCTCTCGGGTTTATTTTTACGGTTGTGATCGGCAGTTTTGAAACTGCCGAATGAAACCCTGTTCTCTCGGGATTCAATTCGGTAGTTGGATCGACAGTTTTGAAACTGCTGAATGAAACCACCATATGAAACTACCGTTGATACCTGATGCTCTCGGGATCAACTTGGAGGTTGGATCGACGGTTTTGAAACCGCCGATGGTGCGTTTCAAGGGTAAACTTGTCTTTTTACCCAGCGTTTTCTTGCTCTCTATAAATATAACATTATCTCATTCTCTGAACTTAGCTATTGCATATCAAGAACCCTAAAGAGAAACATAGAGAGACTTGAGAGAAAGGGCGCAAAGATTGCTCCTTTAATTCTCTAAACTCATTTTCATGTTCATGAAACTTCATCTAAGCATCATCTAGGATCATTTAGGATGCATCTAAGCATGAGTCTTTTTCAACACACATAGTTTGGTGAGTTGAACACTATATTTATTCATTTTAGTGTTTTCACTTAGCAATTAATCTCTTTTATAACTTGTATGCTTTTAGATCATATTCTAAATACAAGATTGGGATTATTGTGTTGTTTGATTGTGAGTTGTATTTTGATAGCTATAACATCTAGGATTATTTTATCTTTGATATCTATATTGTATGCCATGTCATATAGCAATATTGATATCTAGGATTGTGATTATTGTCATCTTTAATCCTAGATAAACTTTTAGTGTAACCTAGTATTAATTGCATATTTGAATATCATGATATTCACTTAAGTTGTTAATCTCTTTAGTGCGAATTAAGTCTTGTGGCTAAGGTTGCTTAGTCCGCAAACAAATTGATCTAAGTTTGCTATTAATGGCCTGTTGGGTAGTAATGGTGGGTTAGTGACCGTGTAGGGTTTGACATAGTCAACCTAGGTTGTAAACACCATTACAAATAATGGATTCGAGGATCGTGTGTGGTGCATATACCAGCCCTTGGTTTTTCCTTGTTAAAGGTTTCCACATAAAAATCAAATGTCATTTAAATTCCGCACTATTACACTTGATTTATTGTATTGACTAGATTGAGGTTATTTTCGTAAAATTGACTAATTGCAAAAATTTGGTAATTATCAGATCAAAATATATTCACCCCCTCTAGATAATATTAGGCACACCGGCATATTTGTTTCAGTTGTATCCTTCAATGATTAAACATTAACAAACCAAAACTGGAAATATGAAAATCATGTGATCTTGACATTGTGGAGGAGTAGATCTGACCCTTTAATGGAGATGACTGGATTCGGTTTCCATTTTTGGAGAAGGAGATCTGGTCTGGTTTAGATCTCCTCTAAAGATGGAAGAGCTTAGGAGTAGATCTCAACCTAGATCTACTCCATAGAAATATGTTTAGCTTTTTAGGTGTTTTTTATTTTTTATTATTTTTATTATTTTATTTTTTATTCTTTATTAGCAAATAAATCATTTATAATTCATGTCCAAAAAATATTGATGTACTAAATGATGATTTCACCCTTACCATTCTAGTCAACCGTTATCTTTAACGGATTTTGACTGACGGCAAGGGGGTTTGTTGCAATTAAAGGAGTAAGTTGAATATTAAGCATTTTATGAAAAACTCAGGGTATGTTATTGCAATTAACCCAATGAAAAAAGAGGAAACAAAATAAAAATAAAAGGGAGCAACCCAAAAAAGTTCTTCCAATTTTGTTAAATATGAAGAATTGAAAAAAGGGTGAAAAATAGGAAAAATGAAAAAAAAAAAATAGTATTTTGAAAACTTTTTAAATTTTGTTTATAAGTAGATTTTTTTGAACTTATCGTCCACAAAAAAAATTAGATCAAATTCTTTCAAATTGATGGATTTCATGGAGGTCATTACTTTATGTTAAAATTAGAGACCCCTTATAAGAGAACCACTCATATATATATATATATATATATATGGACAATCTATAGAACACCGGTGTTTCTATACACCTTTTAAAAAAATTCCAGCTCATCTAATCTTGACATTGATTTGTCCAACACTCACATCCAATGATAATGTTTTAACGTTATTGCAATTCCTTATGCATCATAATATTACCTTTTTAGCAGGTCACCCTTCTAACATTACCGCTTGTGCTTCACAAAACCCAATAGTTACCGTTTGTTAGGTTTCCTTCACAAACTATCTTCTTCTCCTTTCCAAATCCAACTCTTTTTATATAAACGTACAGAAACCCTTCAATCCACCATTCTTCTAAACTTTTCTTGTTTACCAGCTCAAAAACTCTTCTAAACTTTTCTTTGTTACCAGCCCAAACACTTTAATTGATTTTCTTTTCCGAATATCCACTTCAATCGATCATTCATCTGGCTCATTAGTGTTTTGGCATGGTATTTTGAATAGTTTATTTGCGTTTGAATTGAATTCTTGTCTCCAACCCATTCCTCTTTGCTTCATCAAGTTTAAACTTACATGTATGTTTCCTTTATGACCTTTTTTGATTAGTTTCGAATTCAATATGAAATTACTTATTGTTTGAATTGTTATTTATATCTCATCTCTACAATACATCCATGGTTGTTTTGATTAGTTTTGAAATCATTATGAAATTACTTAGGGTTTGACTTTTTTATTTATCTTATCTTTGGGATTCATAGAATCAATAATGTTTTCCTGTTTCTAATTGTTTTTTATTTATTTATTTATTTATTTTATTTATTATTTATTATTTTTGTTTTTATTTTTATTTTTTATATCTTATCTTTATAATAATCTTTCTATAATTTTTAAGCTGAATGATACATGTTAAAAATCTAGGTGATTCCTTACATTAATAATGTTTTTCCTGTCTTTAATTGTTATTTATTATTTATTATTATTATTATTGTTTTTTTATCTTTTCTGTATAATCTCTGTATAATTTATATGCTGAATGATGCATGTTCGAAATCTCGGTGATTCCTCGCATCAATATTTCTTTTTTTGTTTTCTATTACTTTTATTATAAAGTGATCAACACATATTATTATGATTACAATTTTTCTTAAAGTTCGATCATCCTATTTTGACTTTGTACAAGATACAATTGACCATATATACAAATATAAAAAGATAGATATAGAGACATTTGACATATTATATTTTACGTGGTAAAACTTTCGAAAAGGAAACATTCACGAGTTGAATCCACAACCACCGGTAAACTATCATCCACTATGTCGAATAAAAGTACACCCTCAAAAGTGATTAATCCACATGATCCACTCTCTAAGATATCCCTTTTACTCTATCCTCGAGTCTAGTGAAAGACTTGCCTATTTTCTATCAAAGACACTTCACTCATGTCTCTAGAAAGATTTATAGCATAACTATCTAGATCGTCCCGATTCTAGCCAAGACTTCTTGCTCAACTATCTGAATCATTCCGATTCTAGTCAAGACTTCCTCGCTTAACTATCTGGATCATCCCGATCATAGTTAAACCTTTATGCCTTTTGCAAGGACTTTCTAATCTTGATCAATGTATGCAAATACAAACATGTGCAACATAGAATATGAGATCAATATATCCTATGGAAACTATACATATTTGATCAGACTATTTTATACCTATTTGAGGTCCCCCAATTCAGATCGTTTGTCTCGTTTTCGAGCGTATTTTTATATATAATGTTTTGTTTGAGCCATGTGTAGGTACATATTCCATACAATAAGGTTTTGAGCTTAAAGATTAGTTTGAGAGGTAAAATGAGCCAAAAAGAGCTGAAATTGGACATGCTCGTGCAGAACACTCAAATTTGGAAGGTCATATCTTCCTCCTCAGATTGAACCATGATGATATCTTTATATATTCGGAAAGCCCCAGAAGTCTAGTTTCTATAACATTTTACGGATTGCGATTCTGAGCTTTTTGAAGGAAGTTATTCCTATTTCCGTAACGGTGCGTGATGCTGAAACGCTGAAATGATGTCAGGTCAAAACGGCTACTTCAATCGGCGGCCAGGCCGCCGATTGAAACTGCCGATTGCCTCCAGAGAGTCATTTTTTACCGGAAAATTGAAGGGCAATCTTGTTCTTTCACCCAGCTTTCATCCCTAATCTCCCAACACTATATAAACACCATTTTGCCTCTTCTTTCCACATACTTCTTCTTCCCCAAATTTCTTCTTCTTCATTTTCTTCATTTCCAAAGAGAGAGAGAAGCTTTCTAAGGCATCCATGGAGGAAAAACCTCCATGGATGCCTTCCATTTCATCTTCTACCTATCATCCACCCATTTAGGAGTAGATTACATAGAGATATGAGTGGTCTTTAGACCAAATTCGAGCCAAGCATGGATCAAAGGAGATTAGCACATTTTGGATGGGCTCTCCACTTGGGTTATCTCTTTTAACTCATCTCTTTGTATTTCTTGTTTTCTTAAATGTGTAATCCCCACTTGAGAATATTTGTAAACCTATTTCGTGCTTAATATATGTGATGGTTGTTTTTATATCCAATTTGTGTTTTGATTCATTCTTGATTGTTATTGAATATATCTCTTATCTTGAAATGCATGTTTATGGATGATTGGAAATTAATATGTATTCATGGATGGGATTAGGAGTAGATTAATGTAATTTAGGAGTATTTGTAATCAAATATCCCATTTTGTGTTTGTATGTTGATGGAAGGTCGAAATTGCATGTCATGAGTGGGTTTGAGTGACTTTGAGTGACTTTGAGTTAGGATTATGCCTTTGGAGGGGCTTTCCGGGCATAGTCTTGGCTAATTAGCTAGGAAGAATGGATGAACCTATTAATTGCCATATTAGATGAGGTTTGGTTCTATGTTTGTGTTAACAATTGGATTTTAGCTATTTCTCATGCTAGGGACTCTAGGTGAGTCATGGTTGGAGTTACAATTATTGGTCTTAGACTATTTCTCAAGCTAGGGACTCTAGATGAGTTATGGTTAGAGATACAATCACTCTTTCTACATTCATTGTACCTAACGTTGCCATTTTACATTACCGTGTTAATATTGGGACTCAATTTAGCATCAGTTTGTAGAATGTGTTCACAAATGTTGGTTACGGTTTTGTGTTTGAGAGACTCTCAACACATTCTTCAACCGTTAGCTCTATGAATGGGTATAAATCAGATTGAGGCAAAAACGAACCCTTAACTAAAATTGGATGTGCTTAATGCCTAACAACCAACTATTTGTGCACTTATGTATGGTGAACTTGTTGAACCTTGTGTGACCATTTTCATGCATCTCTCCTATCCACCATTTTATTTATCACTTTAAACACCATTCTCACCCTTCCATATTCTCTTTGTTTTTATTTGTTTTCATTTACATTTTCTTACACACACACACACACACACACACACACACACACACACACACACACAAACATACACACCGCAATGTACATACATTTCACGCACACCATCTTCCACATTCTATTTACATGCTTAGAATAATATCTAGAACTTGAAACGGTTGACGAATCACACCTCTCTGTGGAACGATACCCTCGCTTGCCGCTTTACTAGTCTTTTGCTAATTTAGAGCACATTGCGTAGGAAACCCTCTTTAAATGAAATAATCTTTTGATCCTCACAAATTCTTAATGACGAAAGCGGAGTATCAATATTCATGAAAGATAACAAATCAAAGTTGTCTATCTTTTATACATGAACAAAAACCTAGAATATGTGAATCACCAAAACACACTTAACTTCTAGATTTATTCATGCAACTAAAGTTTGAAATAAAGCATATACATAAAGCACATATTCAAGACTTTAGAACTAAAACCAAAAATGCTAGAATTACAAGATATGATCAATAAAATCTCTAGCAATCATTTAGAGCACATATTCACAAAAAATTCAATTAAATCTCAATAGGCTCTAAATATAAAATTAAATGTGTTAATCCTATATAAATTCAACTAAATAGTCTTAACATATGTAAAGGCTATCAATAATCAAAATAAAATCAATTGAAGCACAAATTGCTCTAGGTTATAAGTTAGTCACAATACAACACACATACATGTGAAATCTTAGATTTAAGAAAACCAAGATCATATTCAAGTCTCTAATTAGATAAATCTAGCTTATAATTGAAGCTCTATCTCTTATCAACATTTTTCCAAATAACATATACATAAATGAGAAGATGACCAAAGGTAATTAAACATTTAAAAGGGCAAAACTCAAAAGATAATCAAATACCTTGTTAACTTGAGTGTAATCACGAAATTGGTGTATAAACACCAAAATACTTGAACAAAAGATTTCAAGGTTGCTTAGAGATGATAGAGGACTTCAAGACGAAAAATCTTCCTTTTGAATCACTCAATTTCAATAAGAAATGAGTGAGATATGGTGATTTGAAGTTGAGAGAAATTTCAAGAAAAAATCTGCACTTAGTCTTCTTAATTTGAAAAATAAGAGGGAGATGTGTATTTAAAAGAGAGAATGAGAGAGAGAGTTAGGTGGAGAGAAGTTGGCCATGGCCAGCCACCACCACCACGCCACCTCAGCTCCCCATAGAGGTGTGTGGCCTCCACGGGGGCAGAGGGGTGTCCTCCCTATGGAGGCCACGTGCCTCCATGGGAGAGGTGGTGGTTTGGCACTTCGCCACCCCTATTCCCTTTGCTCTCTTTCGCGTACCTCTCGTGTTCTTCGATCATTCTCTGGCCTCTGAACTCCGAATTTGATTCCATTTTTGGATTACATATTGTAGTTCTCTCACGCACATGGGTAACTACAAAACTTTGACCAAAAACTTGGAATTCGATTTGATACATAAAGAAGAAAACCATGCATGTTAAACACACGGAAAGTTTCGTAACTTCCAACTCGGAACTCAAAAACTTATGAAAGAGTAATCGAGCCGTTCATAACTTAATGATGTACAATATGAGAACATATTCAAGTTCGATAACAATAAAACACAAATAAACAAACAAAATAACACATACGTTTGCTATTTTCTAGTGATAGTCATAGAACATGCATTTTTACAATGTTTATCAATTTAAATCTAATACATGTGCATACAATAACATGTGTGTGTATGTGTTACACAAATCGAGCACAACGATCCAGAGACACAAATGGATGCAATGTGTGTGTGTGCCTAAACGCCTTTGCAATAGGAATAAGGTCTAAATATGCATTTAATGTGCAACAATGCTTACTCCTCTTGAAGGCTTAACTTTGCTTGATGAGTTTCCAATCTTCTTTGAAGCTTGATTAACTATGAATCTAGACAACTAATCAATACAAATGAAATATTGTTTTGATATAGAATTATGCCAACATGACTCAAAAATCTAACACAAGACTGATGTCTAAAATTGTGTTATAAAAACCTAACTCACAAGTGCAAGAATTGTGAGATAAGTACAGCGGAAAGTAGGTATGGTTCCCACGAGGAAGAGTGATTTATTGATCATAAACTAATTCTAATTAAAGCTAAACAATTAAAAGTAACCAAGAGATTTTGAAATTGATTGATTGATTGATTTAGAATCGAATTATCTAAGAAAGCAACAGAAAGATGCGAATGCGATCAAGAGGTGAGAAAACTAGGTAACCTGTGCTCTCTATATGCAATACTAAATATTCATCAACTAATTCCATTAAATAGATTCAATCCAGTTTCAGAGTTTATTCTTATCTTAAATATTGTATTACCTTAATTACTAGGATTTAACCAAGTGTTCTTAATCACAACTCACCCTCATAGAAGGTGTGAGCTACAATCAAGAACCCATTACACACAAGAATTATTAAACCAAAATTGTCTCGCATTAATTACTATGTCGAGAACAATCATACCTATATAATTGAAAAGTAATTAGGATTACCTATTTAGGTAGTGCAACCTCAATTTATAAATTATCAAAACCCTAGACAAGTATCAATTAACGTAGGTAGATCGATACGAGTCACGAATTTAGACATATAATCAATTGAATAAATCTAAATCTGAATTGATTAATAAAGATATGAAGTTTGAATCATAACATGAGCATTACATAGGTTCACATTGATCCTCTAGTATGAAGTTAGTTACACATCATGAAAATAAAACGACAAGAGAAGTAATTGATAAAACCCATGGAAGCCTTAAATGAATTCTTCCGAATTTCGATGTTGAAATCTTCTTCTTTGTCTTCGAATCTTCTATGCGTAAAGATGGAGGATAGAATTGTGTGATGTGTTGTGTAGTGAAATGGTCTGTGTCCAGAGAGTTAGCCCCTCTAAAACCCTAATTTCATCAAGCATTTACAGGCGACAATTTCCTGAACAAGAAAAAGCTCCTTGTTTTGTGCGGAATCGTCAAACTGCTGCGATAACCGTTGTGAAGGCCACAGCAGTATTGACTGCGGTCTCCTCTAGTCTATGGATCGCTGCCATTATGCTGCCAAAATTAGCAGTGGCTTGATAGCGGTTATCCACTTTGCTGAAAAACCCTTGAGATCCTCAGAACTAGCTCTTTTCTTCAGAAATTCTCCAAACACAATAATTTGATCCAATAACCTGAAAAAGCTCAAACACACAAATTAAATCCTTAAAAGACTCAAGAAACAAGCAATTGATTGGAGGAATGGGGATAAAAAACATATACAATAAATGAATGATCAAAGACATGTTAGGATTATGCTCAATAGCAAGAGTGTAATGTTGTAATTGACAATCTTTTTCATATTAATAAAGTGATTTCTGGTTTAACAAATCGTATAGCATTTATAGTTTAATATTATAATTGTCAAAGTAAATAATCATAAAGTCTAAATACTATGGGAAAAGAAGAATTGTTCGTACATCTGGATATGTATGTGGTAGACACAATTCTTTAGTTAGTCTTGAATAATGTTCACAACTTAAGTTAAAGGTAGGGCACCTTTATCTTGTTAAAGTTGTAGAATTCTTTTGCTAGCATTTGAGTGGGATCAAATGAGATATGATGAGTCTAAAATCATCGGAGTGTCTTCGAGCAAAAGGATCTAGTGCACTGGGTGCATTGAACTGGATCACAATGAAAAGCTTTATCTAGAACCGTCAATAGATAATAGTCTTTTCATTATCAGGACAATCGGAGAGTCTATCTTAATCCTGAGATAAATGATGGACTTATGGTTGCAAGTGATATCATTTGAGTTATCAATGAGTACGATTATATCGTATAGTCTATCCTCGATAGTTTGGTTATATTCATTTGTTATTCGATAGAGGATTTCATTTATAGATATGGACATCGTGACTCCATTTAATTAAATGAGAGTATAATATCATCATATGGATGTTTTGAGGTAATTGGATATTAAATCTCAACGTTGAGTTTTCAATAGTGTCTATTGAAAACATGGCTTCTGGACAAGTCAAAATATCCAAGTTCAAAACGTGGTCATATGAGTAAATATGGTAACTTGGAGAGTTATAGGCGGTCTATGAACTCTTGGCGATTACTGATATTAATCACGAGGATACACTATCTCCAATATGATTGTCTAGGGTATGAATGAGGAGCATCTTCCTTTTCTATCTTTATTTAAGAGTTCAGTTTTAGCTCTTTAGTGGAATGAGTTAAAATTAATGGATCGGACCTAAGTGAATCATTTGTTGATTGTGATTAGGTTATGTCTATTGAAGCTTAAATTTAGATGGCCCGCCAAGATCCCCAATCCACACGGACTTGCATGGATCACTTGATATATTCTACCGGACCAATTTAAGGGTCCATCTAGAATTGCATTTAATATATTAAGAATATAATTTACACATTATTTTAGTAATGGGCTGCTCAATTATATTAATATATTAATGAAAGACATGTGGGCTTGTTTCTTTTAGTAAGAATGGGTCTGGTTCACATGTGGGCTTTTTATTTAAAGTCCAATGGATTAAATGAAATAAGAAAATAATATTTTGGCCCATTTACTCTAAGTGGGGCGGCAAGGTTAGTTTAACCTAATATATTATTTTGTTTCATTGTTTTAATTAAATAAGAATTAATTTATTTATTAATTAATTGTTTAATTAAAGAAACAAATCTTTTCTAATCAGGAAATATATTTCCTAAAAGTAAAATTAAAAGACTTGTTTGATAAGGAAATAAATAATTAGTTTTATTTATTTAATCAAATAAGAAGTCTTTTTTATTTAGTCAAAATAAAAGAATAAAAGATCTATGAGTTGGATTAGGGTTTGATGTCTTAAAAACTAGATGGAAATTAGGGTGCAACATAAGCCTATGGTGGGCATGTGATTTCGGCAACCCTAGTTATTTCTAGGTTAGGATTTCGGCAACCCTAATAATAAAAGAAAAGAAGAAGCAAACTTAGGCGACCTATATATTGACAAGTATAGAATTCGGCCATAAAGATATGGGTTCAATATACAAATTTCTTCTTCTTCTCAATTCATAGAAAGCTTTTTATCCTACTAAAACAAAAAGGAGTGTTAGATTATTCTTTGATAGTATACTATTTGCTTATTCATCAATAAGCTTGTGTATACGATATCGATCTAGGTTCACGCGAGTTTCGATCATTAGATTGAGAACTCAAAAGTCACCGGAATAATCTTAGTCATTCTTTTGATTGTTTTTGTGACTAACAAAGAAAAGAATAGTTTGTTTTGTCCATTCACAGGTTTGCAATTCAACGAAAAGGGAGACCACGTTCCTAGGTGATCCACGTTCGTGCTAGGATTGAAGATCTTGCGGATTACCATTGACGTAAGTCAATCGGATCACGCGACAAAAGGTATTTTACTTTTTGTTATTGTATATGTATGTTTAATTAATTAAAGGGTTTAAGGTTCATAAAGGAAAATTTTTAAAAAGTCACTAAATCTAATTTTTAGTATCGCTTCCGCTGCGTGTACTTCTTTGGTATTTTTCCCAACAAGACACATGTAGAAGGGTAGGTCAAACCTCTAAAGTAGGCTTATTAAAATTAGAAGAATCTACACAAATATCCTTTAAATTGAGCATCAAAGAAGTGACTGGGACATTTGATCCTCTGTCTAAATGCTTGAACCACCATGTAGTCCTGAATTTAACCATATCTGTTGCCAAGTCGTAAAAAATCTCCTTATTTTCAAAAAACAACTTTTTTCTAGTTTCCCATATCGTCCATACCATAACTGAAAATAAAGAGCTCCAAGCTCTCCTGCTGTTGGTCGAAGGACACAACCCTTGCCACCCTTTAGACCACTCCAGAGGTTAGAGTTGTGGCAACTGGTAACTTTCTACCACCCCATACATTTCTTCTAAAGAATCTAAGACCATTAGCAATTTAAAAAAAATGGTCTATTGTTTCGTTCTCCAAGCCCCATAAAGGACAAGCCATGCTATTGCCTTGAAACAAGCCAAACCGATTTATTACGTCTTGAACTAGTACTTCCCTTTGAGAAGTTGCCACACAAAGACCTCAATCTTGTGGGGGCAGAAACCATTCCACAAAACACTAGTCATAGACATGTTCATCGGGGAAGATTCTTTAAGGCACTTATAGAAGGAATTCACCATAAAGGATCCGTTGAAATTGAAATTCCAAGCAACTGTATCCTGGATCACGCAGCGAACGTTCATGTTGTTAATAACAGTCATGAAATAATTCCATCGATTCATTTACCATCCAAACAAGGGTCTCCTCAAATTCACCTCATATTTCCAATTTGATTTAAGCGACAAGCCAAATTCCTAAACGAAGCCCCTTTTATTTGTTGAAAAAGCGAAAATCCTCGGAAAAGCCTCCATCAAGGACCTTGAATCCCACCTAACATAATTCCAAAATCTAATCCTCTCACCTCTACCCAAGTGCCGTTTGAGCATTTCAGACATAGAAGGACCGAATTGCCATCATGTACTAAATGGGAAACTTGAGATTGGCCTTGCCAGTCCCAAACTAGAATCCTCTTATCAACTTTATACTTAGTGCAAATAATTCTTCTCCACAATGCAAACTGTTCACGACCGAACCTCTAAGCCCATTTGGCCAAAAGACATTTGTTTTTATCATCCATTAAGCTAATACCTAACCTGCCATTTTTTTTACTCATGCATGCCACAAAGCCTAGTTTATCGTTTGAATTCTCTTCTTTACAATCCCATCACCCCAAAAGAAGTTATGTTGTAAGTTTTTGATCTTGTGAGTCACACCGATTGAAATCTTGAATATAGACTTGTAGTACGTTGGAATGCTTGATAACACTGCCTTAATCAAAGTAAGAGGACCAACTTTCAATAAAAACTTCACTTTCCAAGTGGCCAACCGCCTTTCAATTTTTTCCACCACCGGGTTCCAAAACACCTTTGAATTTAGGTTACCACCCAAAGGCAATCCAAGATACAAAATAGGGAGGGACACTTTTTTACATCTAAATGCGTCTTCCCAATTCACCTTTACCATCCCCTTTATACCAACCTTGGTTATGCAAGATTTAAAGAAAATAATCTTAAGACTTGAGGCCATTTCAAAACACCTCAAAATCCTCCTTCAATTGACAAGATACTCAAATTTTTGTTCGATGAACAAAATCATATCATCTGCAAATTGTAGATGAGAAACTTGCACTTCTTTTTGGCAAAAACTCACTCCTCTCATTATATCCCTCTCCACCGCCTTCTCCAAACATTTATTCACGGCTTCAACCATCATGTTGAATAAAAAGGAGATATCAGATCCTTTTGGCGAAATCCTCTCTACACATCAAACCCCTTAGTAAGGCTTCCATTGACTAGAATCGAGAGTTTCAGAGTTGATATGCAACTTCGTATCCACCATCTCCATCTACTTCCAAAACCCATATTCTCCATACAAGAATCCAAAAAAAAGTGATCGACGCTATCATACGCATTTTCAAAATCTAGCTTCACCATGAGACCACCAATATCATCATGCTTCAACCTGTGAATTATTTCATTAGCTATCACAAAGCTATTGATAATTTGACGATTTTTGGAAAAAGCCATTTGAGTCTCTCCAATAATTGAGCTCATCACTTTCTTGATTCGGTTGGCCAAAACCTTCACTAACACCTTATACATGGATACTACTAGGTTAATCAGTCTATAGTCTTTTATGGATTCCGATGAACCTTACTTGGGAACAAGGGCTAAAAAGCTATTATTCAAATCCTTCACGATGTTACCGTCCTTATGGAACTCTTTGATGAAAGGTATGAAGTCATTCTTAATAGCCTCCCAATTAGCAAACTTTAAGTTTAATCCATTCGAGCCAGGTGCCTTTTTACCGTCACAACTACACACTGCTTCAGACACCTCTTCAAAGCTAAAAGCTTCCTCCAAAACTTTCTTCTCTTCTTTTGATAGCCTTTTCAGTCTAAGATCAGAGATAATTGCTCTCCCACAATGCTCTTTCTTGAAGTAATTGAACACCCCATCCTTAACTTGAGTGGGGTTGTTAGCATAGATTGGTTAAAAACCAACCCTCAAATATAATTATTTCTCTTCTTTGCATTGACAATACTATGATATTACTTTGAGTTCCTATCTCCCTCAAGCAACCATGTAATCCTAGACTTTTGTCTCCATTGTTGTTCCTCCGCATGAAGCCCTTTCCATAACTGAGATATTAAGTTCGTCCGTTCCTCTCTCAAATTCAACAGCTATCCAACAATAGTCGCCTTACTCTCTACCTCAGATAAACTGACTTCTAGATTGCTGAGATTTTCCGAATCTATCTTCTTTAACTTTGCCCACTTTTTTAGGATAAATTTAGTGGCTTTAACTTTTGATGATATAGTGAACCCCTTTGAGCTCGCCGGTCTAGATTCCTTCCAAGCCTTAATTGCTTCTTATATCATACACTTATCCTCCAGCCAGTTGTTGAAGAAGCAAAATGGGTGAGGACCCCAATCCTTTTGAGGTTCATCGATATTGATAGTGTTGTGATCTGATAAGCTTCTCGAAAACCCCTTTTGAACAATCTTAGGGAACCAAGAAAGCAAGGTAGGAGAGACTAGAAACTGATCCAACCGAATCCAAGAAGTCCTATCCCTAAAATTAGACCAAGTAAAAAACATTCCTTGCATGGGAATGTCGATAACCATGGCTTTCAAGATGAACTCATTAAAGCATTTCATCGAAGACTTATTGCATTCACCTCCTCTTTTCTCCGACGGGTTAAGAATGGTGTTAAAGTTGCCACCAATGCACCACGAAGAAGGGAGGATTGCTTGTGAGCTAATTATAAATTCCCACAACTCATGCTTCTCCCTTTTGACATTTAGCACATAGACGTTCCAAAAAACCACCATCCTTTTAAGAGCAACCAGCTCTCCTGATAAAATAATGCATCGATCCGTTGTAATGCAGTCACTTTAAACAAATTACCATTCCATAAAGAAATCAACCCCCTATGAACCAACTATGTTATCACCAACACCTTTCGAAAGAAAAACTCCACATAAAGATTTAACAATGCTGTGAAAACACCCTAAGTTTTGTTTCTTGTAAGAGACAAAGGATCGGTTTACGGATCGAGACTAGCTTTCTTACCGCGCTCATTTTCTTTACTTTGCCCAAGCCCCTAACATTCTAAGATATAGCTAACATTAACACCAAATGAGACCTTAAACACACGCCCACCCGCAACACCTTTACTGTTTCTTTCCCTCATTATATTTAATAATATTTTCTACCTCTCTCCTAGTGATCTCATTGACCACTTCCAACTCATTGCCATTGAAATCAAATCCCAAATCGACTTCCGTTTGAATAACTTTGGCTACTTCCTCTTCTATATTCCATCGATCACCACTATCCACCTCATCCCTTATGACCTTGAAATCAACCTTTGGCCACCCCCGTTTCTATTACCTTAATTATTTCCTCTTCTAAACACAACCTCGGATTGTCACTGACTTTTTCCATACCTTTTCCATATTCCAAACCAACTCTATCTCCCGAATCTTTACCCTTAGACTACTTAGTCTTCATTCTGTGCTTTTTAAACGAGTATCATCTTTTCCTCCCTTTGCTTCTAGTTTTAAGACATGGGGATTCCAAAAACTTATTTGCCTTTCTCCCCTCTTGATTCCCCGTAGCTTGATTCAACTCATTCTCATTTTGTTCCACTACCACTCTCACTACCTTCCGATGAGATCCCTTTATAAATGGGACACCTCTACTTGATCAGCATTTAGATAGACACCAATTTTAATTCCCGCGAGGTTCAAGTCCTCCTCTGCTATACTTCTTACTTCTCATTCTTCACCATCAAACTCACTTTGATAATCTTTGAATCTTTTTATGAATCCCTCTTTTCTCCCCCACTCTTCTATTGGCTTTTAGACCAGAAACGTGACATTCATCTAAATTACTTGTTTTGAGGCCATAATTAGATTCAACTATATTAAGAGACGGGTTTACCCTGACTACTTTGAGTTAGTTGCAATCCATGATCCTATCATAGCCTTCAACTTAACAACCTAATTGATAAGCCTGGGGGAGACCCATTGTCATCTGGAGAGGCAATTCTTAATTGGGCCACTTGGCCACTATGATGGGCCATGTTTGAGGCCTGCACACCATCATTTTGTTTTTTTTAGAGAATTCCCCCTTGAACTTATGAGAATTATAAAAAGACCACATATTTAAGGAGTAAACTGATGAGGAGGAACTAGACTCATATTTACTCTCTTCTTTCGAAAACGAATCCCTTCTTTTATCAATAACCAACTTGGCATTACCACAATTGCTCTGACTAGGTCTGACTTTGAAATTCCCACACTAGGCTACCTTACCTTTGTCTAAAGAGAGTTTCTCAAGACTATCCTCAACTATTCTAACCTTTTTGAAATTAGTAAGGTTATAGTTGACCAACGATCCCTTCTATGCCCATTGTTTTTTCCTTTCTTGTGCTTAGTCTGAAAATTTGGCCTACTAATACCAACCTTTACATCAGTCTAATATTGAGGGCTAGGAGCTACCCTTCTGATGACTCTGTCTTTTTGATATTTGAAATGAAAATAGGCATCAATTTCAAATATCCCTTTATTTGGAAAAAAATTCAAACCAGTTTGACTATCCTCCCTCACCAACCCCAGATAGGTCGTCGTCTAGGAGTAGTCCACCGACAATGACTCCTTAGAGAGATTAATAACAAATAAGCCTTTATCAACCTCAACCTTGATGTTGTTAAGACATACCTTGTTGTGAGGGACTAAGGCCAAGATTCTTCCCCTATCAACTCTCCTTTTCATTAAAGTGTCTTCCTCAACTTTCATCGTTTCTCCTACAAGCCATCCCAACTTGTTAAATAATGCCGCATTCCAAAAACACGGAGGGACTCCTACAAAATTGATCCATGCTAATCTTGCCTTTGGGGAAAACAAATTTGTTCACTTTACCATTGTTGAAAATCTATCATCCCAAAGAACTTGCTCTTGACAAATCCACCCCTCTCATTTTGTCTTAAAAGTTCACAAGATGAATTTGTCATCTAGATATACTAAAAAGAATGCAAAGCCTCTCGAACTCAAATGCAATTTAACACTGGAAACATTAGTGAATTCTTTTAATGTCCCCACAACACACCTAGATGGCCATATGTCCTCATTGTTCCGGTTATTTGATCGATCCTGTTCTATACATGTATTTAGCCCCTATTTCCTATATAATAAGCTGGTCTCTTGAGTCCTTTTGGTTGTTTAATGTGTTTGTTGAGCTTATGTAGGTCACATTCCATAGAAGTGGTGTTGAATCGTAATTTGGAAGAAACGAAGTCAAAAGATGAAGAAAAAGGGCAAAAATGTCATTATTCCCAGTTAAGACTGTAGTCGAGGCATGTGCATTACCAGCGACCTATCAAGTGGTCTATGATAGAGGATTGCCTACTTATTTCTACAGTCCACATCGTCTGTTAGGATTTATATTTGTATTGGCTTGATTCTATTGCAAAACTCTTTTTATTTGTAATGGTTAGTTGCTTAAGTTGTTCTTGGTGAAGAGGAGCTTCAAAAGAGGAAAGCAACTTATCATGCAAATATCATCTTCAAGAGGAAAAA
Organism: Acer negundo; assembly: GCA_035582765.1. Classification (NCBI taxonomy): domain Eukaryota; kingdom Viridiplantae; phylum Streptophyta; class Magnoliopsida; order Sapindales; family Sapindaceae; genus Acer; species Acer negundo. The sequence continues at coordinate 9,155,631 of CM069238.1, read as the reverse complement.
CGCTTTCTTGGATGCTAAGGTATCAAGATACCTTTTCCTTTTGCAAGGCGTAAATGCACACACACACACACAATTCATACATGTGTATCCCTACATTGTTGAGTAACCCACACACACATACATTGTAATCATATGTGTCCTTACATAGTAGTTCTCATTTGGTAATAACACATTCATATATATGATTTAGTATGCTCATGCATTGATCTCATATTGTCATACATTGTAGAATTGCATGTTTTAAGACTATGTCTAGGAAATTGCATACTTGTGTGATCTTGTGTTTATTTGTTTAGGTTTTATTTTTTTTGAACTAGAATATGATCTTATATGATTCCTTGTTGAGCACCAGTCGTTTCGGTTACTCACTCATTTGATTTCGAGTTCAAACGAGGAAGTTACGTCTCTTTACGTTCTTGGACAATGCATTGTCTTTGTCATCGTGTATCAAGTCGATTTCATATCCAATTGGCAAATTTTCATAGTCTTTATCGTGTGTCATTGAGTTATGGTTCGTAATCCAAAGAAGGATTCAAATTTCGAGTTCGGAGGCCGAAAAACGGTTGAAGAATGCGCAAGGTACTCAATAGAGAGCGAAGGACAGGAGAAGTGGCAAAAGGCCACCACCCTTCCTTCCCGTGGGGGTGTATGGCAACCACGGGAAGAAGGCCTCGCGGCCTCCCCGTGGTGGCCACACACCTCCATGGGGATCAAGGGTGGTGAGGCCGAATCCCACTTTGCCCCTCTTTCTATTTCAAATGTTTTCCTTCCCTATGTAATTCAAAATCCCAGATACAACTCAACACAATTTTTGGTTTTTTGATTTGATCATATCTATCTCAAATAAACTCTAAATTGAGTGATTATAAAACCAAAATCCTTGGTCTTGAAGAGAGGAACAATTCCCAAACATTTTCAGAGTAAAAAAAAGTCCACAGAAATCGTATCAATTTGATCTCAGTTCGTGGTTCATCCTTTTTTATGGTAATCATCTTCTTTGCATTTTTCTCTTGATCAACTTGATTGTTCTTATTACTTGATTGATGAAAAATGCCGAGAATGATTTTGTTTCCTACTTTAGACTTGTTTGAATAATTTTCAAGTTATAGCTTTTTGTGATTTTGATTGAACAATATTTGAAAGCTAAACTTGATTCACATGAAATTGATTCTATATATATTTTGTGATGAGCTTGATTGTTGATTTTTAAGTTTCAATTTCATCATCTAAGAACTAGGATTTGTGATTGCAATATTGAATATTCTAATCTTGTTCTTATTGATTTACATGCTTTGATTTCTAGATAACTTTGTGATTGAGTGTTGAAAGCATAATCTAGTTATCCCTTGCATGTTCATAGAGTTTGTGTGATTAACTTTCTCTATTTGATTGTGTTTGCATCATTTTCATCACTGAGATCATATGCCTTGTAATAGGTGTGAAGTCTTTTGTTGTTGAGTGATTCTTCAACATTGAGCATTGGAAGTCTTAGCTTATAGTGTGAGGCTCTTTGTAAGTCTTAGCACAAAGTCTTGTCTAGGAGTGTGAGGCTCTGGTTAGATAAGCAATGTAAGTCTTGGCTAAGAGGTATGAGGCCTCTAAGTAAGTCCGAGCGAAGTCTTGGTTAGGACGTGAGGTTCGGTTAACCAAGCAAGGAAGTCCTAGTTGTGAGTAAAAGGCTCGGATCAACTAAGCAAGGAATTCTCCCTAGAGACTTGTGATAAGTCTAGCTTAGAGAGTGGCTTTATAGAGGAAAGAGATTTGTCCCGGTTAGGAAGTTAGTGGTAAGGTGTATCCATTTGGTTCTTGGATAGACTAGGAGTTGATAGCTTGGGAAATATATCTTGTGTTGATTGCCTTGAATGTGTATCTCTTTTAACATAGTGGATTTGCTTGCAGGTGGTTGTGGATTCAACCCGTGGACATTTCCTCTTAGGAGGTTTACCACGTAAAAACAATTGTGTCATGTTTTATTTTTATTTTTCATTATCTTCCATATTCTCATTGATTGTATCACTTGTATCAAGTGTGCATATCATTGTTCCACATAAAAAGTATAGTGGAAGAATTTGGACCTATGCCTATTCACTCCCCATCTAGGTATGTTTTACATTATATTGCTTAAGGGAAATTTCACCGCCCCTTATTCTAAGACCTTCACAGCAGTCTACACCGCGATACATCCTAGAAGCACGCTACTTGGCGTACGGTTGCCCATGCATTGTATCCATATCGTGGCACGGGCAACGGTCGTGCGTAATCCTTGTTTTCTAAGGATAACATTGAGACCTAACTTGATTGAAAGTATATAAGGGTCCGCTTCTTATTTCTTAAAGAGGGCCACACACAGGGTTGAGAACTTAAGAACATAACATTCTTTCACATTCAAAATTCATTCATTCATTCAATTCCACCCATTCTTGGTGGATTATTGGAAGCAAGAAGGAGAAGAAGATTGCAAGACAAGAAGCTCTCATGACCAATATGGGTTTTCTCTACAACCCTTCTATTTTTTAATCTTCTGCATTGATGTGTAACTAAACCTTTAACTAGGGGATTGATGTAACTAATTTAGGCAACTCTATGTAATCAATTAGTCTATCTTTCGTAATTCAATTGGGTTTTAATGTTTATTGAATTAATTGCTCTATTTTACTTGTTTGTATTATTTTGTGACCTCAATTGATATGAGTTTGTGGTTTAGTTTATCCATGAGATTATGGTTTAGATGTGGATGAGCTTTTCCATTTAAACCTTAATCACAAGCTTAGTATATAAGGAAATTGATGTATGCATGACCGTGCTATGTTAATTTGGCTTAGAGTTTTGTGTAAAACAAGGGTTTTGGCAATTGCTTATCACATGACCTTGTGTGAGTAATGAGAAGAACCCTAGATCATTATTCTGTTACTTGTCACATGACCTTGTGTGAGTAATGGAAAAGATTTTCAAACTTAATTGATTTATCTTGAAAACAAGCTCATAAACTAGATTCAAGTGTTTAATGAGACTGATTGAGAGCATTGAGTGGTCTAAGAAAGGTGTATCGATTCCCTAGTGTTTCTCTCATATATCCATCCCTTGTGTGATTTGAGATTAATTTTAGTCTTTAGTTCAAGTATTCATAATTTAGATTATTCTTAGAATTCAACAGATTTTCAAAACAAAGCATTATGCAATTTAGTTTTTTCGCACTTAGAGTAAATCTTTGCTAGATTAATTGGCTTTCGACTGATAGAATCATTGATCCCAATGAACGAACTTTCTTATAAATTGAACAGAATTCACTGTATCACTATTCCACGATATGGTTATCATCTTCTCATCCATCTTTGCCTCTCTTTTGTTGTCAACCTTCAACTTTCGTCTCACCACTTCAGCTAAGATCTGCTATCTTGGCTCCCTGTTTTATGAGAATAGCTTCTGTATTTCCCTTCTCCTTCCAAATTCTGCCTTTTGAGTCCATGACTCTTACTTTGAAAAACAAAGGCCTACCTTTTGCTTTCCTAGCCCAACGACGCCACCTTAGAGCTAATAAGCCATCCATAGACGTGCTTACCATTCACCAATTTCGCCACCTTAACAGCTTCTTCTAGAGTCTCCAATCTAATAAATGCGTAACAACTCCTTTGAGAACTCTTTTTTGGAGATAGATAAACATCTCTCACCCTTCCAATATCCCCTATAATCCCAACAGATCCACAATCGGGTTCAGGGTATCCATAAAAATAGAGACCAATCCCTCCTTGAAATCTTTCCTCCTTGCTTTTTTATTTTATTTTTATGGTTGTTTGAGTTGCCATCCTCTCGAGCGGAAGTATTGACGCTACCCTCTCTACGAAACTCACTCCTGTTTCCTCTCACTCTCTCTCATTCTCGCTCTTTTTTTGAACTTATTTAAGAAAATAAAAATGATGTTTTTTGATTTGGTGTTTTTTTTTTTTAATTTTATTTATTTATTTATTTTTAATAAAATCAGAAAAATATATAATTGAAAATAACATAACTGTTATTTTACTATATTTTTTGAATGAATTATGTTATTTTTTTAAATGAATAATATAAATTATTTTAATGAGAATGATAGTATTAACAATGAAATTTATTTTAATATTTTGAAGGCACATGTAGTTATTAATTAAAGTTTTGATGATAAATAATGTATTTCTTTATATACCTAAAATAACTGTCTAGGATTTTTATGTAGTAATTTTCTTACTTAAATGTTCGTTCACAGGGATCAAAAGAGGATCGAAAATTCTATTGATTGAAGACTAATTTTAATTAAGCTAACTACTCTAATGCGTGAAATTAAATTGCATAATGCGATTTGTTTAGAACAAGTAATTAATAATATTTGTTTAAATCCATATCAAAAATATGTAAATAATATTTCTGTACGGAACAACCAATTTATTAGTAGTATATGAAGATTGGAATTTTGTAGGATATATAATTGATAAAAAATTAATATTTTAAGAGGATAGTTTAATTTAGAAGAAAATATTTTAAATAAAATTAAGTGATTTTTAATTTAAGTTGTCTTTTAGCTATTAAAAAAAAAAAAAAAAAAAAAAAAAAAAACAAAAAAAACTACTAACAAAATATACTATTTTTACCTATGACAAGATAATGCAGATCACTCGATGCTGTCTGTTGCGGCCCCTACACCGGTTTCTCCGATGATAGAGTTCTAAGAGCTTCTCCAATGATAATGTGAGTTGTGAAAAAATTAAATGCCACGTAGGATAAACATCCACTTTATTAAAAAATTCATCTCTAATACAACTTCTCTGGTACAACTTCAAGCTAAAGTGTCAAATTTTTTTTAGAGGTTGTCAACATGATCCTTTGATTTTAGAGGGTCTGTTGGACAACCATCTTGTTGGCCCAGTCAACAACCACTTTTTTCTTCTACTTTATTTTATTCAACAATTTAAAAGTATATTTAAGGAGACCAATAATAAATTGAAATATAATTAAAAACATGTATTTTAATTGGAGACCACTTTTTCATTTGGATGTTTATCAAGTTTAGTTACATGTCGCATATGAAGCAACTGGGTTGACAATGTCGACATATACCATTTTTTCAAATGCAAGCCACATTACCATTGGAGATGCTCTCAAATACATCAATCCCCAAGTTGGTTTTGCAGAGTTTCTATTACTTCACCAAATAGATAATTAGTTATGAATCCATGCATATATATATATATATATATGATGCGGATTGACACCCATAAATATGATAAGCACACCCATATTTATAAGTAAACTTATGTCTAAAATTTAAAATTAAAACATTACTATAAACACCCATCTTAATACCAATAGTACCCTTATTTAAATGAATGTTTTCACTTTAATACAATTTATTTATAAACTCTCCTAAGTTATTAACACACCCAATTTCACAAATAAAAAATTCTTATGTTCTCTAGACTCGAAAACACAGTCTGGAGAATTCTTAAATTCTTAAATTCCGAGAAGCTGTACTTTAGGGTTTAGTTTATTCGGTTATGTTCTTAAATTCTTAAATTCTTTTCTTTATACCCACCTACGGTTATGTTATGAAATTATCTATAGCCGATTAGAATCTAGATTTTTCAACTTACATTAAAAGGAATGTTGGAAAAATCTACCAATTACGTAATAATTAATCAAATCTTTGTCTTACACTCATTATAATTCAAAATTGAAAAATAATAAAAAAGTTTAGTATTGAATTGAGAGTTTGAAGGAAGGGTGGGTGGTTGTTTCCATTTTGGTGACTTAAGACTTGTTCTTCTCTCGCAGGTTGCTCACAATCAAGTCTATAGTGTTTCCAAAAGGGACATACTGTAGATTCTCCCCACCACACCACCCCTTCGAACAAGGAGATTTTTTTTAATTTAATTTAATTCTTTATTTTAACTATCGTCATATACACTAAAAGACAACAACAATTCTGTCTCTTTTTAATAAAAAATATTAATATTATTATAATATTCTATTGCACACCACCCATGTGGAGACCAATATATTTTGACAGTCAATTTTCTCCTTTTCTTTATACCCATAAATATGATACTTGAAATATAATTAGAGTTTAATTAGGGTTTTTATTTTATTTTATTTTATTTATTTTTAATAAAGTGATATAGTTGATGATATGAGTGTAATTAATGAGTGTATATATTATTTGGCTTATTTTTAATTAAACTAATTTATGCTTATTGGTAAATTCCTATTAGGATATTTTTTTTAATTACATTTTTTTATTAAAATATAGGTGTACTTATTATATTTATGGGTGTCAATATCGGCACCTATATATATATATATATTTATATTGCATGGAGAATTCCAAAATCTTTTTTGAAAAATATTCTTACATAGTTTCAAACATTAGCTAAAAAACCCCTATTTAAGGATTTTAAACAACTATGTGATGGCTCAGTTTTGTTTTGTTTATTTTTTTGAGGTCCAATCAACTGTGTGATGGCTCAAGTAACCATGCAATAGAACCCGTTTGTGACCGTCCATTAGGTTTGGGATTCAGCCCTGGAATGGGTGATAATCTTTACATAGCTAATCCTTATTTTGGTCTAGTAGTCCTCGGTCCAAAAGGTGGTGCTGCCACCCAACTAGCCACCTCTGCATAAGATGTTCCTTTTAGGTTTCTCAATGCTCTATACGTTCATTAGCAAACTGGCATATTTGGGCTTTGGGTTGGAGACCCATTTGTACACCCAAGTAGGGCCAAACCCAAGCATGTATTATTATTTTATGTAAAACTACTCAAGCAGTTTATACAATTAGAACAACCGTATGTCTGTGAGTGTGGGCCAAAATGCAAGAGGCAAAGAGTTGTGTGCTTCTGTGCAAAGGCAATAGATTGTGTGTGATATACAGTAAGTTTAAAGGGAAGAAGATGTAGAGAAAATTAATGTATGAATTTTCTCTCATCTCATCAGTATGTGGGTACTTGTATCGTGATCAGAAGGGACTTTCTGATTTCGTGATCGTCCTCCAACTTTCGGTGATACAATCCATGTTCAATCCTGCTTCCACTATGGAATTCGGATTTTGGTACGGTGAATGGTAATCCGAATTTACTCTGAATTTATCTATTGTTTATCTATCGTAATTTATCTTCATTGGTACTAGAGCAAGTTTGAGACTGTATTTTGATAGAAGAATGCCGTGCTAGGATGTTTGTTTATTTGTGTTTGTAGAACAATAAATGAACACAAATGGCATCACACACATGCAAGTGTTATATTTCATTTTTCTAGAATGTATGTATGCATATATATGTTATTATATGTTCTAGAAATGCATACCATGGATTGACTTCAAGATTAAGAGAATTTTGAAGAGTTAAAATTTAGAATCCGAAACTTTAACTCATTGTCATTATTTATTTATTCTCTACGATCATGGTACCATTAGACAGAGCCTTCCTAGAGCTTTCCAACAATAGGTTATTTACATAATTTGGTTTAGTATAGAGGGAGAAAAACGTATTTGAAGCTTTCAATCGAAGATTAAAATTTGGAAACATTTTTGGAGTTTGAATTTGGGTGAAGAACCTAAAGAAAAATACACACACGTCTTATGACGGTGAGTAAAGTTCACCCTAACCCGAAAATTGTAATCATTGGCACCATTGGATTCACCATGACAATACGAGTCGAACGGTAGTTATCTTGAAATCGGGAAACTCGGAAAGGCGGCACGCACCTTCTATAAGAGTGGGGATGACACAACAGTTGTGCATGTGAAACAACATTAGACATATGGTCCACTAAGAGAGTGACATGCGTAGCTTTTCATGTGGCATTGATTCAGCTATGTGTTCCACTCTAAACATAACACACGTCAATAAGTATTCATGTGGCAGTTATTCAGACACGTGGCTCACTTAGAAGATGACACATGTATCACTTATGAATAAGACATGTGGCTCACTAAGAGGGTAACATGTGTGTAAGTTCTTCAAAGTTTGATTGGCTTATTTCGGTGACAAACCACAATTGGGGTTTGAATTGTAAGGGTAGCTTAGGTGGTTGATGATCAAGCTCAAGGCCCTCTCAAGTTCTTCAAAGTTTGATTGGATTATTTTGGTGACAAACCACAATTGGGGTTTGAATTGTAAGGGTAACCACAATTGGGGTTTGAATTGTAAGGGTAGCTTAGGTGGTTGATGATCAAGCTCAAGGCCCTCTCAAGTTCTTCAAAGTTTGATTGGCTTATTTCGGTGACAAACCACAATTGGGGTTTGAATTGTAAGGGTAGCTTAGGTGGTTGATGATCAAGCTCAAGGCCCTCTTAAGACCTGAAGGTGATAAACACTCCAAAGGTATATCTCTAGTGCTTAGTTTTCTTTGAAGAAACATACACACACACACACATACACACACACACACACACACACTTGTCATGTTTGCATATGTATGCATTGCTCCTATATGCTCTCTCTTCACATGTCAAATTTCACACTTGCACTTTGTTGTTGTATCTTATTATGTGTTTGTGTGTCTAGTAATTCGTTTCCCTAACATTGTTCGGAAATGTCCGCGCATGCACTATGGTGTGCTTGGGTTAGCGCGAGGATCGCCCTTGGCTTCTCCTTTGGTTTTACCAACAATGGTGAAACGAAGGTTTGATCGGTGGCCAGGACTATCGTTCGAAACCGTCGATCTAGATCTGATTGATTATTTTATCTCGGTATCAAATCGACGGTTATGATCGATGGCCAGACTGCCGAATGAAATCGCCGATTGAAACATGTATCCTTTGTCCCTTTTTCTACGGTTTACATTGGCGGCCATAATTCGACCGCTGAATGATTCCAGTGATCATGTTTCAAATTGTGCTGTTATGATCGGCGGCCTGACCACTGAATGAAACCGCCGATTGGTTTCACATGCCTAACGATTCGTATTATGCGGTTATGATCGGCAGTCTGACCACCGAATGAAACAGCCGTTTGGTGCTTTTCTGGGGCAATTTTCCAAAACGATATCACTTCACTTTGGCACTCTATATATATGCCTCTTTGCTCTCTAGGTCATTTTTAACTCTTAAAAATCCATATTTTTGATTGAGAGCATTTAGAAAGAGAGAAGATCATCAAAGAATCCATCTTTCAACATCTTTGATTCTCCAAACACTAAAAACCATCTTCATATGCATCAAATTTTCATCTAGCATCTTTTAGCATATCTAGGATGTTTTCATACATGGGTTTTGCTACATCACATCTTGCTTGGTAAGGTTGTCACTAACTTCATCTAATTTTAGTGTCTTTCTTAACAAGCCATCTCCTTTATTATTTATATGCTCTTAGAATATATTCTAGATACAAGATAGAAATTGTATGTGGTGTATTGATTGAGTATTGTATTGTGATAGCTATCTAGGTTTGCTTAATCTATGTTTAGCTAAGTGATCGTGCCAAAATTGTTGTATATTTTGGCCCTCATTTCCTTATCCTTTGTCTCATTTTCTTGCATTTTAGCATCTCTTATGGGCTCTTTGTTTGTAATTTTAGGCATTTGTGCATTTTCTAGTATTAGAAGTTGAATTCGGGATTTTGTGCAAAAAGGGGCTAAAAATGTAAAAAACTTGTATAGAACATCCAACTTCGAAGAGTCATATCTCTCTCCTCAGATCAAACCACATTTCGAATTACATATATTCGGAAAACCCCAGAAGTCTACTTTCCAACGGATTTTACGGATTTCAATTTCGAGTCTCCTAGACAAAGTTATGACTATTTCAGTAATTAAGTTCGGGTGAGTGTGGGTCCCAACCGCATTCACCCACATTCAGCACTTTCCAGCACTGCTAATGACGGGTTTTTAGGCCATTTTCAGGGTTAATTTGGTCCTTTCATGCCTAAATCGTTCTCTAACCTCCCAAGTCTATAAATATACCGCTTTCTTCATAAGACAAGCCTCTCTTCTTACCTCTTCTTCAATTTCTCTCTTTAGACAACTAAACACCAACCTAGACTAAAACTCACTCTCCCACACACCATTTCTTGATTTTTTACTCAACAAAGCACTAAGGGGATTGGATTAAAGCTTTAAGGAAAGGATTCTCTACATGATTTTTCTCACAATCTCTTCTCTTAGTTTATAATAAACATGAATAGCTAAATCCCCCATTAAGGGGTTGATGTGATTAGTTTGATTGATATTGGGCATTTGTAAATAAACTCTATTATTCACTATATTCAATCTATCTTCTATGTTTTATTCTCTTGTATTAATTGCTTTCTAATATTGACTTGTCTTGGATACACCCTCTTAGCAAGATTGATTTGGAAACTATTTGATTAGACAACTAGGTATACACCCTATTTGGTTGTCTAGTGCTCTATTGAATGGAATGTTTTCGCAAGGATACACCCTTCATGTGGAATCCAGCTTAATAACCATAATCTTCACCTAATCTTAAATGGGTGGTCTTCACTATACACCCTAGGTTGGCCACTTGTGAGAGAATTAGAAGCCATCACTATACACCATAGGATGGCTACATTAATGATTTTGCAAGAACAAACCCTTCAAGTAAAATCCGGTTAAATAACCTTTAGCTTAATCTAATCTCAAATAGGTGGCCTTCACTATACACCCTAGGTTGGCTACTTGTGAGGGAATTGGAAGTTATCACTATACACCATAAGATGGCTATGTTAGTAAGAGGTTAAGCCCTTAATGGATAGATGAGCATTCATGGCTAAAATCCTAATTGAGCAACTTTCACTATACACTCTAGGTTGGTTACTTAGGAGGGATCAATCTCTAGTAGGAGGTCTTCATTATACACCCTAGGTTGACCCCTTGCTAGAGATAAATAACCAACACTATACACCCTAGGTTGGTTACATTAGATCAACGTGCTTATTTGAGAGTTTGTTGCATTTGCCTAATGTTCGCTTACGAGTCCATTAACTCACTAGTTTCCATATCATATCTTTCACTCCATTCACATTCCATTTAGTTTGCATTCCTAGCATAGTTTATATTGTATTTTCTTTCACACTTTACAACACCAATAATTTACTTTTACTTGTATGCATACTAGTTTTATTAATCCTAATCTAGTCATTGCTACCTCCGATCCTTGTGAACGACACCCGTGCTTACTGCTTTACTCGTTTTTATACTTGTGAGCACATTGCATAGGTTTTATAAATATTTTTGACGTACGATCTTTTAACGACGAAAATGAAATCATCACTAGGCTTTATGACATGTCATTTAGCTTTTGATATCTAGGATTGTGTTAATTGTCATATTATCATCCTGGATAAGCATATAGAGTTCCTTAGCTCTATTTACACTTTGGATATCATTATATATTCACATAGGCTTTATTATCTCTTCATTGAGAATTAAGTCTTGATGGCTAAGGTTTCTTCGGCCACAAGCAATTGGACTAGGTCCGCTTTTACCAGGATTAGGCAGTGGTGGTGCGTTATAGACTGGGATTAGGTTGTAAACACCATTGCAATTAGTGGATTTGTGGTTCGTGTGTGGCGCACATAAAAGTCCGTGGTTTTTCCCAGTTTGGATTTTCACGTAAAAATCAAGTGCTATTTAAATTCCGCAACTTACATTTGATTTATTGCTTTAACTAGTTTGGGGTTTTTCTTAATATGGATTAATCATGAAAATTGGTAATAATAGTTTAAAATCTATTCACCCCTTCTAGATAGTTTTATACACCGTGTATTATTAGTTTAGATGTGTCATATAAGCCAGTCAGTTGACCCCACTAATGTTTCAGAGGCGGTTTCAGGCGCGGTTTCCTGTGATTGTTTCCTATGTAATTTTTAGTGACGGTTTTTGGTGCGTTTTCCAGTGACAGTTTTTGGAGTGGATTGTTGAAGACGGATTTAGGTACAGTTTTTAGTGATGGTTTCCAGTGCGGTTTCCATTGACGGTTACTGGCACGGATTTTCGATGACGATTTTTGGCACGTTTTCTAGTGACGATTTCCAAAGCGGATTTCCAAAGCGGATTTCCCATGAAAGATTTTGGTGCGGTTTCTATTGACGGTCTCTGATGCGGTTTCCAGTGATGGTTAATGGCATGGTTTTTGATGATGGTTTCTAGTGCGGTTTCCAATGATGGTTACTGGCCCGATTTCATTTGATGGTTTCCAACGCAATTTTTGGTGATGGTTTTTGGCAAGTTTTCTAGTGACGATTTATGGAGTGGATTTCTTAAGACGGAATTAGGTGCGGTTTCCAGTGACGGTCTCTAGTGTGATTTCCAGTGATGGTTATTGGCATGGTTTTCGATGATGGTTTCTAGCATAGTCTCCAGTTAAGATTTCAGGCATAGATTTAGACACGGTTTCTGGTGACAATTTTTGGCACGTTTTCCAATTACAATTTTTGGAGCGGTTTTTGGTGATGGTTTTAGTCACGATTTCTAGTGACGGTTTCAGTCACGGTGTCTGGTGACGGTTTTCGATGATGGTTTCTAGCACGGATTCTAGTGATGCTTTTCAACATGATTTCTGGTTATGATTATCGATGCAGTTTCCAGTGACAATTTTTGGAAACGGATTCCAATGACAATTTTTGATAGGATTTTTTTCCATCACGGAATTTTCCAGTGGAAATTCCGGCACTATTTTTTGACATCTACAGAATTTTTCGACGTTATTTCCGACGACGTTTTTGGCCATCGTGGAATTTTCTGTAGTCATTTCCAACGGCATTTTTGGCCATCATAGAATTTTCCACATGCACTGTTTCTGACGGGTGTGGAATTTTCCACAGCAATTTCCGATGGCATTTTAGGCCACCGTGGAAGTTTTCTAGCGGGAATTCCGGCACTGTTTTTTTGACAGTGTTGGAATTTTTTAGTGACAATTTTGAATACCAAAATTTAGCTTCGGTGGGAGCTAGATTAAATGTCTTCGATTTGAAATCTCTCAGACTAATTAATTATGCAATCGGGAATAACAAATTTTATTAGGATGTACATTGGAAATATACAAGGTTATTAAAAGACAAATGTTTCTAATTGACTTAGAACATTTTAAGGATAAATCTACATCATCTCCTATGTCTTAATAGAGCGTATTTGATGAATCTTATTAATGACATAGTCGCGGTCAATGCTTTTATGTGGAGAGATGCAGTTGATAGTCTTTTAATGAAATTTCCCAAATAGTTACTTGATCTATAAGGTTGGAAAAGCTAAAGTAAGGTACCACGATGTATTTTGGTCAGATAGCGTGTGAACTAGAAATCGTAGAGGAGCGCCACATTCTTAGGATTGTGAGGCGATCTACTACATCGACAATGAATATTTATAGTGCCAAGCACGTGAGTTATTGCACATGCGAAAGAGGACCAAGATTCGAGAAAATGACAGTTAGATGAGTTATGAAGACTTAGCGAGTCTTTCTCAATGTTGATCGATATGTATCTGAGACGTAAGAATGAATAGTATGCAAAGTCCCATACTTTAGAAAGCCTTATTATTTTATAAACTATTCTATAGTAAATATTTTTGGTTTATTTATTTTGTAGTAAAAATCGGTTTGATCCATAAAATGTTTCTAGGGACTTGTGCATTGTATTCTTCTTTTATTTATATGATCACCTGTTTTGGGAATTTTAAATTGTTGAACACAATATTAGAATTAGAATCTTATGCAAAGTACTAAATTTATGATGATTAAATTTCTGGAAACGGATGGTGATTAGGCGCTTTAACGAACTTTTACGATTCTACACCTTAAATTATTTCATCATATTTTTGGTTTATGTTTACAGCAAAATTAAATGTGTGTATTTTTGGAAGTTAATATGCTTGCATAGTAGATTTTATGTCTCTACATAGATTAGCATAAGATATAGCTTATATATCTATAATATTGTGGCCAATTTGTAAGTGATAAGCTGAATTGTGTAATCTGTGTGATTTAACACTAGAAAATTCAGTCTATTTTTAAAGAGCAAGAGTCTCTTGAGACTATAACGTGAATCATGATTGAACCTCAGCATAGTACTTATTTGCTCGACATACAAGATGTGAAGACTTATCAAGCTAGAAGTTAAATTACTCGCATTATCCTACGGAGTAACTTAAATAATAGCCTCACATATGTGTTTGATAAATACAATGGGATTTAAGTGAAGTGGCTTACCTTTAAGAGTTTGGCCTGAAGGGAAATTTTAGTTGTATTTTGAATACTAAAATTTTAGTAGGTTCGGTATCAAATTTTTGAGTACTTATAAGAAGCACCAAAATTAGTGGCAACCTCCAATAAGGATATAAAACATATATGATACATCGACTAAACGATCTGATCTCTTCTGACAGTTGAAATATATAAAATTAATTTGACACATATCAATCGCGTCATTTTGGTAGTAGAAGATGAGCGCTTAGAGGTAGCTTAGGCTTCTAGCCAATTTTATATGAAAGATTCCAACTTGTACAAAACTTTTAGGATTGAGAGTATCAACGGAAATAGATATTTTCAAAAGGGGAAGAGGATCTAGTCATAGCCACAATTAATCTTAGATTGGAATATGCAAGAAGTTGAGGAATGAAGAATTGAAGAAGGACAAAACTAAAAATAACTTGTTACAATTGTGACAAGCTTGGTCATTTTCACTCACAAATGCATTGAATTGAAAAGAGTAAAACCCAAACTCGAGAATTTCTTAAGTTATGCTCAAGTTTCTAACTAGGTTTTTTCTTTCTAAATCTCGTCCTTTGTAGACTGTAGATAAGTGAAGATATACCACCGTATAATCATGATGGTTGTATGAATTTTATTTTAGCAAATTATATTCATATGGTACTTTATAGTGGTTTAATGGTTTTATAGTATTATATGTCAGTGTGGACAATTATAATTTTGTTTGTTTTTCAATCATTGCAATAGTGATGATGTTGAAATTTTGGCATGCTAAATTAAGTCATGTTGGACTACATAGAATGAGTATATCAGTTAGAAAGGACTAATTAGACTCATTTACCTAAAAGGTCATGCAAATTATCTAGCAAGAAAAACAACTAGAAAACCATTTAGTAAGGAACTAGACCAGGAATTCCATTGCAACTAATTGGTTATAATATTTGTGATTGAATAAGTGTAAAGGCTAGACATGAAATTTCATATCTAGTTACATTCATTAATATCTTTAGATGTCTCGGTAATATCTATTTGATATCCCATAAATCAAAAGCATTGGATTGCATTAGATTGTTTTGTTGATGATCAAATTGGATGATAAACTTTTGAGTTTAAAGAATAAACCAAGTATGTAAATATCTTTCTAAACGGTTCAAGGAATTATTTAGCAAGAAAGGTATAAAAAGATATTTATTTATTTCTAGGACTATGCACCCAAATAGTGTAGTAGAAAAAATGAATAAAATATTGTTAGAAATGGTTAAGTTTGTGATGGCGCAAGTGAATCTTTTAGTATCTTACTAGAAGATATGTTAATTGATTGCTGCCTACTTGCTTAATTATGTTCCACTAGATCAGACACTTCCACACCTTTTGAATTCTGGACAGGTAGGTATCCTGGTCTGACTAGTTGTATTGGGGGTATGCGAGTTATGTTTATAATCCATCTAATAGAAATGAGAAATTGGATGTAAGAAGAGAAATCGTAACTTTGTTTGATACTTTGTGTACTCCAAAGGATAAATAAACGATGATGTACAATTAGATAGAAGTGTGACTGAATTAGAACCACAAGATGTCATTATTAAATAATGAATTTCTTAGAGCATCTCCAATGCAAATATGTATTTTTGAGTTTCTAAATAGTGCAACATCAGCATTTCTATTTATTATGGGCCAACTTAAAAAAATATATTAGAGAAATGCATATTCACATCTCCAATGCAATTATTTAAAGTCAAATATGCATCAATTTTATCTCCAATCATAATAAAACAATTATTACGCTCTCTCTTATCTTTTATTTTACAATTAAATGAGGTTTAATCTTATTGGTGGAAAGAGTTGAAAACTTTAATCTTATTGGTGGAAAGAGTTAGAAATCCTAGTCAGCATTTCTAGGAGAGTTTCTAGAATTAGAAACCCAACTCCATATTCTCTAACTTTTTTTTGTTCACATTACCTCCATATTTAACTTAGATAATAGCATTAGAGAGAGTTTTTCTAACTTTTTTAATATCTATCCTATGTGACACTCTATTTTCTCCAAATGCATAATAGCATTGGAGATTCTTTTAGTAGAAGCTAGTTTGATATAGATATCTGATTTTAAGAATTGGATGATCTGTGTTAATATGCGAATGGCGGTAAATTAAAATCTAACTTGATCCTCCATCCCTAGTAGGAGTGGAATTCTATATGGATCTTCCATCCCTAGGGGGAGTGGAAGTCTACACCCTAGTGGGAGTAGAAATCCACATGGATCTTTCATCCATAGTAGGAGTGAAACAGATATTGAATTAGCCACCGTGATAATTTACCAACCCATCCAAATAATTGTAAGGTTATCCCATGTCATCTTTCGAAGATTGAAATGGAAGATTTGATGATTACTTCCCTTGATAGTGATGAGCCAAAGATTTTTGAATTGAGCTATCAGTTCTAACTACTAAGAGAATATATGAATGAAAGCAATGGAAAAGGAGATGTAGTCTAGAAAAGTGATCATGTTTGGGACTTGATTCACTTATCGTCTGGTCATTAAACCACTGTGAACTTATGGGTTCCACATATAATACATAAGGCGGAAAGTACTATTGAGATATATAAGGCACAATTAGTCACAAATGAAGAAACTTATTCTTTGGAAGTAAAGTTTCTTCCATACGCTTTATTCTAGCACTCGTCACATATATGAACCAGAAATTACATTAGATGGATGTAATGATTGTAATTCTCGATAGAGAACTAAAGGAAGAGATTTACATGGAACGGCCGGTAATTGTTTTGCTTCAAAAGACCAAGAGCACATAAGTGTGCTTGCTTAATTAATGTATGGTTTGAAACGATTATCTAGAAAGTGACATTTTTGATTTTATCAAGATGTAATGTCTTATAGATTAATGATGACTAAAGATATCCATGGTAAGTACACTAAACAGGTTGAAGATAATTTTTATATTATCTATATTTGTGGACTATATGTTTTGGCTAGAAATAATGAAGAGTTTGTAAAACCATAATGAAATGGTGATTCTCAAATTTCATTGAGATATTATATGATCAAAGTGGCTTATATATTATGAGCGAGAGTTGATTCAAAATGAGCAATTATAAGCTTATAGATACTCCTATTGTGAAATAACAAACTCTTAGCCTCAGTATAAAATCAAGAAATTGATAACAAGTTTCTCATGTTAGTACCATACAAAGTCTTATGTACATTGTGATATATACAAAGTCTTTCATTAGTTACACCATAAGATTGGTGAGTGTACACCAATATAATCCTAGATTACAACATTGAGATGTTGTCAAGAAGATTATGACATACCTTGAAAGTACGGCTAAATACTTAGTGTACATTGTGTTATGTACAAGGCACAATGGAAGTTATATCACAAGATTGGTGAATGTATACCAACATAATCCTTGATTGAGAGGGTTATGACATAACTTAACAGTATGGAAAACTACTATTTATGCTAGCATGATTACACACATAATGTGATAGAAATATGTCATCCGGCTAAGGCCAGCATTCTTACATGTGCGGTCACCTCAGTTGCTGAGATAATAGGCTGAGATGACACACACACACACACACACACACACACACACACACACACACACACACACTACACACACACACACACACACACACACACACACACACACACACACACATATTAGAGAATATGTAGGATATATTCTCGCGGAGCTAATATATATGAATTTGTTGCCTTGACTATGTCAATATGAGGTTCACAATAAATATACCAATATTTTGAATTGATCATGATAGACCCCACTATCATTGGTATCTGATCAAGCTAGATGTGTGGTCTTAATATGGCGCTAGAGAGGGGTGAGCTTTTAAGAGCTTAGGTTAGTCACGGGATTTGTGACTGAACTAAGATCTGTATAGTGAATGATATAAATACATATGTATTCTTATTTCAAATGAAATTAATTGTAACACTTGTTTCATACCATGAAAATACCTACAAGGTTATACTAAAAAACCTAGGAGGGGGGGGGGGGGTGAATAGGTTGACACTTTAATTTTAAAACTCTTTCGTAACTTATGTCAAAACTTTGGTGAGCATACAAATTAACCTTTTAACATGATTGTTATGAGAAAAAAATTAACGCATGTATGCTCAATTCACCACCCTTAGTCTACACAACATATAACAAGAGACAATGTATCTTATATACAAGTATATTCAATGAAAAGCGAATTCCACAAGTTGTACTTTGAATATTACAATGTAAGTGCACTAAGTAAACATTACAACTTGGAATAGAATATCACAAGATACAATGCTCAAACACTTACAAAATACAAGAGACAAATGTTGATTCAACAAATAATGTGTGCATCTCTTTCTCTACAAATATCTTGTTAACAAGGATGTGAGGACATGAATATCTTAAACAAGATATATTCATCATACATACAAATATAGAGAGATAGAGATAGAGACATTTGACACATTAATTTTTACGTGGTAAAACCTCCGAAGAGGAAACATCCACGGGTTGAATCCATAACCACCGACAAACCGTATTCCACTATGATGAAAAGAAGATACACACTCAAAGACATGACCAAATCCCATGATACACTCTCTAAGCTATCAACTCGTATTCTACCCCCAAGCCTAGTGAATCACTTTGCCTACTTTCTATCCGAGACACTTCACTCATGTCTCTAGAAAGCAACTTCCTATCCAAGATGCTAAACTCACATCTGTAGGAAGATTTCTTACGTGGAATTACATGAAGCCTAGCTTCTTGCCAAGTCTTCCTTGCTTAGTTAATCTGAGCCCCTTGCTCTTAACTAAGATTTTTTTGCTTGGTTATCCGGACTACTTGTCCTAACCTAGACTTTCTTGCTTGACTATCCGAAGCCTCACACTCCTAGCCAAGACTTAATGCTCAAGTTGAAGCTTCACTCACTCCAATATGAGACTTCTACCTTTTGCAAGACAAATGATCTAAGTAATGCAAATGATGCAAACACATGCAACATAGAATATATGATCAATACATCCAATGGAAACTAGACTTACTCATGTGAGCACACAAGTCAAAAATTGTCTAGTTACAAAACATGAATTGAAACCTAGAGCACATGAAACACCTAACACATGTGATTCCTAGTTTTATTCACAAAGCTAACACTTGAATAAATCATATACATGAAGCACATATTCAAGATATTAGAAACATACAACAAAAATGCTAGTATTACAAAATATGATCAATGAATATTCTAACAAGTATTTAAAGCAATGATATAATTAATAATCAATTAAATCCTGGTTAGCTATAAATACAAAATTAAATGTGTTAATCCTAGATTTATTCAATTAAAGGATCCAAGCACATGCTAAGGTTATTAATCATGAAATGATGCAATCAAAACACAAATAACCCTTGATATCAAGCTAATCACAATACAACTCACAAACATATGAAAACCTAGAATTCTAGAAAACTAGTTCACATTCAAGTCTCTAATTAGACTAGATTAGCTTTGATTTGAAGCTATCCTTCTCAATAGAATTCACTATATGTACACACACATATAAAGAAGAAAACCCAAGGTAATTGAAGATCATAAAAGATGAAATCATAAAGTTGAGTTCAATACCTAGGTATCCCGTGCAGTTTCGGTTTTGAGTGAAGAACCACCACAAAACATGATCAAAAAGCTGCAAAATATTTTGGAGAGGTAGAGGAGTTGATTATAAATATTCTCCAACTTGAATCACTCAATTCGGAGTCTGAATGAGAAAGTTATGGTATTTGGAAGTTGGGAAAGTTGGAGAGAAAATTCTGCACTTCTATTTTTCAAATTTTCTTCTTAGAATGAAATGGGAGGGAAAGAAGATCATTTAAATGAAATGAAGAGAGGGCTTTCAGTGACTAATGGAGGACAACCACGTCACCACCCTGTGAGAGGCGCGTGAGCCTCATGGGGCAGAGATGTGGTTGGCCCATGAGCCTTACGGCCTCCTCACGGGACACCCCCAAAATGGCCTTCGGCCATTCTTTCCTCCTCACGCTCCTCTTACGTTCTTCAGCCGTATTAGGGCCTCCGAACTCTGAATTTGAATCCATTTTTAGATTACGAACCTTGACTCCCTCACACACAAGGAAGACTATGAAACTTTTCAAAAAGGTTGAGAATTCGACTTGGTATACGACGATGAAGACAACACAACATATGAGAACGTAAAGTAGCGCAACTTCCTAGTTTGGACTCAAAACCTAATGAGTGAGTAACTGAAATAACCAAGACTCAATAAGGAATCATATGAGATCATGTTCAAGTCCAAAAACAATAAAATGAAAACAAATAAATACAAAGTCACACAAATATGACATTTCCTAGAGATAGTCTTATAACATGCAATTTCATAATGTTTATCAAATTAATTCCAATGCATGTGCATACTTCAAGAAGTGTGTGAATATGTTATACCAATGGTGTACAACTATGTAGGGACCTATATGAATGCCATGTGTGTGTGTGTGCTTAAAGGCTTTGCAAGAGGAATGAGGTCAAAGTATACCTTTGATGCTTTCTCCTCTTGAAGGCTTCACCTTGCTTGAATCATTGTCCATCTTCGTTGAGGCTTCATAAACCGAATCCTAGACAATTAAACAATACAAAGGAAATGATGTTTTGACATAGAATGATGCCAACATAAACCAAAATCCTAACATACCACGTGTGCTATAAGTGACCGATGTGGAAAGTGAGAAAACGAATCCCTACTTCCTCATTGTGTAAGTTCCACTGAAGTTTTATATAAACTTCAAATGGTGTCCTCATGACCATCACTTTATCTTGAAGTGATAGGATAATGTTAGCACCTTTAGCGTGTTATTTCTACGGCTATGATAATTTAGCCTATAGGGCACATCTAGGGTAGCAGTTGTTCTGGAGACCAAGATAAGGATGGAATGAGAAGATTTAATAAATTTTTATTTGACATATGTATTCACTGGCCGACCCATTGTATTTGGAGATACAATTGTGAATACATTAAATGTTATAAAGTCAAGCATAACTTTTTGAGGGATTAAGTATGATTTGGACTTATAAAAATTATAAAATTAAATCTAGGATACAATGATGAATAATATTATCTCTTGTAAATAGATAATTTACAACTGAGATTTGAGATTGTTAGCTCCCGTTTATATACATTGATTTTTCATAGGTCACACGATGCATTTACCCATATGAACACTCTAATGATAACATTTGTGTTTAAAGGCTCAAAGACTCCTCTGTATATATCACATCTTACACCATTTTAGGCAAGTGGTAGATGTTGATTAATAACGGTGCACCCACGAAGGGCTTCTGGTAAAACTGTGTTGGCCCCACTTGTGCGAGTGAGAGATGTTAGAATATTTGGTTTTTGGGTTGGAGACCCATTTGTACACCTAAGTAGGGCTAAACCCAAGTCCATATACCAAGCCCAAATATGTACAATTATTTGATATAAAACTGCTCAAGCAGTTTATACAATCGAAACAACTGTATGTCTATGAGTGTGGGCAACAATGCAAGAGGCAGAGAGTTGTGTGCTTCTGTGCAAAGGCATTAGATTGTGTGCAAGTGTACATTGTGTGCAATATACAGTGAGTCAAAAGGGAAGAAGATGTAGAGAAAATTAATGTATGAATTTTCTGTCATCTCATTAGTATATAGGTACTTGCATCGTGATTAAAGGGGGACTTTCCAATTTGGTGATTGTCCTCTGACCTCCAGTAATACAATCCATTTTTGATCCCACTTCCGCTATGGAATTTGGATTTTCGTATGGTGAACGGTAATCCGAATTTACTATGAATTTATCTATTGTTTATTTATCGTAATTTAATTATCTTCATAATTCATTTATAGAGCATTTTGTTTTTGGTATCCATGGGTGTCCGGGCCAGCTTGCGCGCACCTCGACTAATCCCAAGAGACCCTAAATTTAACAGCCGGGTAAACCTCTAGTGGCCTTAAGAGAATTGTGGCTGCCAGGGATCGAACCCAGGACATCCGAGTTTACGGCTCACCCTAGTGACCAACGGCACCACCCCTTGGGGTTCATTTATAGCGCATTTACTAATCAGGAATCCTAATAAGGGAAAGAAAACTTAATTACTGATTTGTGATTATTGTGTTTATTGAAACAATAATGCTAAACATCTCACTTACAATCCCACCATTTCCATCCTAACACATGTGGCAGCTGAGGTGTCACTTGGTGAGTGGATACACATTAATTGATACTTACCTCTCTTACCTATATATCACTCACCAATTAATATTTGTCCACTCACCAAGTGACACCTCAGCTGCCACATGTGTTGGGATGGAAATGATGGGATTGTAGGTGAGATGTGTAATATTACTGTTATTAAAATCATAGGTAAGAGAGAAATACTGATACTTATCTCTCTTACCTATGTATTCACTCATCAATTAATGTTTGTTCACTCACCAAGTAACAACTCAACTGCCACATGTGTTGAGATAGAAATGGTGAGATTGTAAGTGGGATGTGTAGCATTATTGTTATTAAAATCAATTGGAAATCAGATTATGTGGGTCTCATACACAAATCAGGAATTAAATTCCTGCTAGAAAGAGATCGAACTTGATTCCCCACTTGCAAGTCCCACCTAGGGAAACAAGTTCCCTTTCCTAATTCCACCCCCCCTTTTTTTTGGAACTTGATTTCCTTTCATTTCATATTCAATTAGTGAACACGTCCTTACTACTTGTATTCCATCATATATTTTGAACATTTACATACATCCAGTACTTTCTGTCTCTTCTGAGTGGAGATAGAAGTGGAATACTAATGAAATACGATCTGAGAAGCCGAGAGGTAACACTACAAGAAAATAGGGGATTTGTTGACAATTAAAAACTCTCTTGACAGTTGATTTTTCTTTTATTGACAGTTTTAAACTGTCAACTATGCATTTTTTTTTTAAATTTTCATTATTTAATATTAATATTTAATAAATTTTTTTACATTTGTACACCTCCCTACTGGACTAGTCCTGACGCTGCCGGACATCCTCCGTTGACCGACTTCCGGCCACCGGCGTCCGGTGAAGACCACCGGTACCGACGAAACCACCCGCTGACGCCGCTGTCGATCACCCTTGCTGCCATCAATCCCCGTCGCCGTCCGTCGACACCGCCGCAC
Organism: Acer negundo; assembly: GCA_035582765.1. Classification (NCBI taxonomy): domain Eukaryota; kingdom Viridiplantae; phylum Streptophyta; class Magnoliopsida; order Sapindales; family Sapindaceae; genus Acer; species Acer negundo. Next base: position 9,132,226 of record CM069238.1, on the reverse strand, counting down.
CTGATACAATTAATTGTCATTTGTGGGAGTTGAACTTGAGATCTTAAGTTCAAAGGTTTAAAATCTTTACCACTTGGCTACAACCTTTAACGTGATAACAAATGAACAATATTTATATATAAACTATGAGTTGTTACAAATAAAAAAAAAAACCTTGTTAGATAAATTTAAATTTATTCAACTAATCAAAATTATAATTTCTACGACAGACATATATTTAAAAATATTTATTGAAACTTTTAATAAAATTATATTTTTTAAAACATGTATAGTCGAGTTATTGGTCAATACTCTATGATCAAGTTTGATTACATGGTGGAATGATAATCAGAATGATAATGGGAATGAGAATGAGAATGCAAAGGAAAGGAAAACTAAGTTTTTTGTTTGATTGGAACTTTAGAATTAGTCTATGAATTAGTCTATGAATTAGCATTATTTTGTTTGGTTAACAACAGAATGAAATGAAGTTAACTGTTTTTTGACCAAAATACCCGTAATTATGAATGTATAATAACATGATATATTATGGATAATAATAATAAATTATAAAAGTATATTATATATATTATTATATATTATTTAATATAATAATATATATAATATACAATATATATTAATATATAATATATAATATATAATACATATATATTATATATTTTTATATAATATAATATAATATATACATATATATTATATTATACAATATATATATATTAATATATAATAATATAATATATAATATATATAAATATTTGTTTATATATCTTTATATATATTATAATAATATAACATATAATAATAATATATATATAACACATATAATAATATAATATATAGTACATATATATAAAATATATATTTATATATCATTAATATAATATAAAATAATAAAAAATTATTTTTGGAAAGGAGTTGATGGTATTTTTGTAACAGAGTTGGGGCATATGAATGTATTTATGGAATATAAATTTTAGTTTGGAATAAAATTCCTTTCTATTAGTTTTTGGATGGAATGCTCATTGTTTTATGGAATATAATAATCATGATTTGGAATACAACTCTCACTACGTGGGAGATATTTCTCAATATGCATATTGCAATTTAATGAACAAATGTAAGACTCAGATTACTAATTTATATGAGTAATTGAATTATTAACGTGTCTCTTAGTATGAAATAAGAGGGTACAAAATAAATAAACAATTTTTTAAAAATTATTTTTTTTTTTGAATTTTTTAAAAGTAAATGATTTAAAAGTAAATTTATTAAATTTAAAATTTTACTTATCCAATATCGGTTTGCCTAAAAACCGATATTTTACTGTAAAATAAATCCATATCGAGATTTTGTTTGGTGTTGAAAATAGAAAGTAAAAGTTTTAAAAAATTATTAAAGATAAATACCCTAATTATAAAACATTTATAATATATAATATAAAATACATATATATTATGTATTATATATCATATAATATAATATAACGCTAATTCATCTCAAAGTTTTCGCAACCTTCCCGGTTGGACAACATCAAGAGCCAAGAAGAATGCAAAAGGGGAGTTTTGGGTAGCCATTAATTTTGCAAATGGAGTGGTGTTAGAAATGGCAGGGCTCTGGAGACATTGAGATTGAGTGTAGGAAATCTAATCGAACAATATAGCGAAGTTCAAGAGTATCGAGGCAAAATCTATCTGGGTTTAGTGATGTCAATTAATTATGTTATTATCAATTGATTGACTCATAATCAATTAAGCAAATGAAGTCTATCCATGCAAATAAATAACGCTGTAGAAACGCTGTAGATTTCACTCCATTGTGTTGACCAATGGTTATGACGATATATGGACTAATTAATTGATGTTCTAATTAATAATATATTTAATAAATATTTTGCAAATTTTATATATCTTTTTGATGGTTTGCTTTATAACAAGAGTAATAAAAGGCTTACGAAATACGTTAATTTCCTTTACAAACACCTACTCAAGTCTCAAGCTTTTTGAGTGAAACTGGGGTCATTATGAAATAATATTAACATTTTGGGGTCAAATATAAAATATTAAGAACATTAAGCATTAATTTCTTTTTCATAAAATTCATATTGTTTTGGAAAACAAATTTGAACCATTCTTTCTTGCTCAAGAGTTTTAATTGATTCAAAAGCTATCTTTCTTGGTGGTTTGACTCTCTCGCTTGTTGTTTCTACTTCTTTCTTTGCTGATTAATGAAAGCTTGCTATTCATTTTGGGTGCGTTTGGTATGGAGACGGGACAGTTGTTCCATATTGTGTTTAGAATGTTTAGGATAGAACTATTAATTATACTGTTTTACGTTTGGTTTGGATGGGACAAGACGGGACAAGAGGTTCAAATGACCAGAGAGCCCCTCATATGTATATATACTATTATATATAATATATTAAAAATTATTACATATACAATAATATATATATAATAAAATATAATTATATAATTATATATATTATTGTATAATAATAAAATATAATATATATACATATATATATTATTGTATATGTAATAGTTCTTAATAAATTATATATTATTAATATTATTATAATATTATATATATTTTAATATATATTATTAATAGATATATATTAATATATATTCGTAGAACAAGCAAATATGATAGTATAGACAAGATAATGTACAGCAAAACGTAGAACATAAATTGGATATGACTAAATTGAGTAATTAAAATGCCAATAATAATACTTACAATGCCAATATAAGTCTGACAGCAGTGATGAACAATGGATATACAGAAAATCAGTCGCACACTTTATTGAAGATTCAAAATTTTTACAAAAGAGAGGGAAAAGATTACAATAGAGGAAAGGTTATGAGAGGGAAGATAACAAAGAAGGGAGTAGTATCCTGAAAAACTGAACCTGCTGAAAACTACCCTGAGCTATCCTTATAAAGGAAGACTTTACTCAGGTTACAAGATAAACTAACCATGGTTACAAACATAATTATTACATGTGGATTTTGCATCAGATTCTAACTGGAGCATGATAGATTCTCTGGAACTTTTGGGTTTTCTTTATCTAACGACACTTTTGGGTTGTCCTTATCTGCGACACTTTTTTTTTTTTCACGGGTTGTCTTTATTTGCCGATGCTTTGTTGATAGTTGAAAAGTCATGATTATAGCTCCTGATAGATGATGAGTCACGATAGTTGATAATGGATTCCATGTTCTCTAAGGATAAGTCTGGTAAATTTGACAAGGCTAAAGCCTCTGCTGTGGTGATAAATCATGTCCAAAATAGTTGTGGGCATCAATAGGGTCATCATCATATTCAAGAAGATCATCATCTTCATCTTGGTTTTCTGATACTGAGTCTTTTTGGGACATATTGGTCATTGTCTTCTCCATGTCTTGTTCTATTTTTCTTAATTCTTCAGGGGTGTTGGCAGCGACAATTCTAGCTTGATTCTAGGACTTGGCCATTAAGAATTGGGACTGGTCAGTTGATTTGCAGAGAGTAGGGTTTTTTGAGAACCATCTGTTAACTCTATCTTCACCATGGTCTGTAATATTCATGCCACTCCACCACTTGACTTTCGTTTATCGACCAAAATAGGGAACATTGACATTTCCAACTAATTTGTCTTTGATCACATATTCAAACATTAGAATCCAGGTCAGACTGAAGTGCTTAAAAAAGAGTAATAAGTCGGGGATGAAATTCCAATCATTTGGTTTTGAAAGATAAGTCATCCATTGAGCATATCCTTCCTTGACAGGATAAGGAAGGAGGTCAATAGTTGAGCCATATTTATCCCACTATTCAAGGAACCAAAAAGGAATTTGGAGTGGAAAATCTTTGTCAAAATAGACAAACCAAAATAAGGAATTACCCGGGTTTTGTCCATGCATCTATATGATCCCAGTAGGAATACTCAGAAAAATGGAATGGTCTGGAAAATCTGTTTTTCTTGTTGGGGTCACCCCCCATTGGTCCAAGGTGATGATTTTGCAAAGTTTAATTTTTCTGAAAATCATTTTTTCTTTGTCTATTTTGTCAAAAACATCAAACACGTAGATGGAATCTTTGTCTACAAGAATAAATTCATAAAATACATGTCTTTTTATTATATATTCAGGAATCCTGCAAAACAGGGGATCAATGACTGCATCCGTTAGTTTTTTGGGTTCCTTGAGATAATGGTCAAGTAATAGTTGTGTCTCTATTATGAAGTATTTGTCAAAAAAGGGTTTAATCTAGTATTGGTAAGTTGGAGAATTGATTTTTGGGAAAGATGATGAAGTGGGATTGATTTATTTGGGCTAATTTATCATGTTTGGAGGAATGAGTGTTGATGTGAGAAGGAGATTCTGATTTTAGTGGGGATAAACTATTTGCAATCTAAATTGGTCATGCAATAGTAGGCCTGGTAAATGAGGCACCAATTTGTCCTAATTGTCTTGGAGTGTTAGGTTGAGATAATAGGTTTAGGGCATATTTGTCTTTGTGACTAACTTTTGGGCTTTGGATAGTTGGTGTTAATTTGTTGTCCTCATGGTAGGTCAGTGCCATTTGGTTGTTGCCTTAATAAGTCATAATAAGTCTGTTATTGGGCGATAAGTCGGATGATAAGTCTGGCCTAATAGTGGGCCTAGGGCCTCGGGGCTTGCTTTTACTACTACTCATGGTTTTTACCTGTAAAAATTCTCTGGTCAAGAAATCTGGTAGACTTTTTCTAAGCCTTTTATATTTTCAATAGTGAAATCAAATACTGATAATAAAGTCTGCCATCTAGCAAATATTTGTTTTGAAGCAAGATTTTTGACATATTTTTTCAAAAAATAAATTTCGCAGTTTGGCAATCCACCTTTAGTACAAATTTTTGGTTAATCAAATAATCTTGTAATTTTTGTATAGTTAAAACAATTGCTAAATTTTTATTTTTAACAATAGAATATTTTTGTTGGTATCATTCCAAGATCCTGAAACATATCTAACAAGGCATTCTTTTCCGTTAATAGTTTGTTTGAGGATTCCTCCAAATCCTAATTCAGAAGCATCTGTTTCAACTATCTTTAGAGCACTAGGGTGACAAATGGATAAACAAGGAAGTCTTTGGACATTTTCTTTGACTGTTTTAACTGCTTGTGCATGTTGTTCTGTCCATGGCAAAGGGTTTTTTCTAAGTCTTTGAAATAATGGTTTGCAAATGATTCTTAATTCTTTATAGAAGTTGACAACATAATTTAAACAACCTAAGAGTCTTTGAAGCCGTGTTTTATCTTTGATTTTATCTAGAAATTTGCTAGCAAACTTTAGACTTCTTTGGATGGGTATGATGGTACCTTTTGTGATATTGTGACCTAAGAATCTGATCTCAGTCTGGAATAAAACAACTTTTGGGGCTGAGACTACTAAACCTTGGGTTTTAGCAGTTTTCAAAAATATATTTAAATGCTTCCAATGTTGGTTAACATTATCAGAATATATTAGTACATCATCAATATAAATAATGGAAAATTCAGTATAAGGATTGAAAATTTCATTCATAATGCATTGAAATTCATTGGGAGCATTTTTCAATCCAAATGACATAACATTCCATTCATATTGTCCAAAAGGAACACTGAAAGCTGTTTTATATCGGTCTTTTTTAGAATTCTAGATTTGCTAAAATCCTGATTTCATATCAAACTTTGAAAATATTTTTGCATCATAAAGTCTTTTTAATAAGTCTGCTTTATTAGGTATTGTGTACCTAATCCATTGGAGAGCTTCATTTAAAGACTTGTAATTGATGACAAGTCTAGGAACTCCTCTTTCTATTTCAGCGTTTTTTCTAGCGTAGAAAGCAGGACAACTTCAAGGTGATTTGGAAGGTCTAATAAGTCCTTTCTGTAATAAGTCATGTATCTCTTTTTTGCAATATTCAAGGAGTTCATAGGTCATTTGGATAAGTCTGACTTTGGTTGGTATTCCTTTTTCTAAAAAATCCTTATTATAGGGAAGACTGACTATATGTTTATTTCTGTCTCAGAAAACATTATGAAAGGAAGAACAAACTTCCTTTTCTATGTTATTTTTGAAATCGCAAATTTTTTTTTTTCTGTCTTAGTTTCTTGATGCGGATCAGCCTAAGGCAAAAAGGCAATTGACGAGATGGCATATGGCAACACATGAGCAAATTTCGAGGGTATCCTTATGGGGCAAACGAAGTCAAAATCAACAATATAATATGTTTATGAAAATCCCAAGACGAGCCTTACAAATGTTATGAAGACTTCATCTTCAATGACGGGCTGCATCATGTTTGAATTTGACCGTTAAGTTTTGTGCGCGGCAAGACAACTGTTGGTTTGATTATTATTTCCAATTATCGTCATGATTCGATATGAATATTTTATTTCCTTTTATTTTATATGTAATTAGGTTATTAATTGTTTTATGATATGATTTTATTAAATCAAATCCAATTTCCTTATTAGATAGATTTTTAATATTTTAGAATTATTTTAATTCTTTAGGAGATTTGATATTTTTTTCATTCGTGATTCTTTCCCGATTTAGTTGAGGTGTTTTAGGAGTCAAAGAGATTTGTTCTCTATTTATTAGATTGTAATCGGTTTGAGTTTTTCAGATTTGAATGAAAAAAAAAAAAAAACTTCTTTGAGTTGTTAACTCAAATATATATATATATATATATATATATTTTTTTTTTTGTTTTTCTATGGAATCATAGATCAAAGAAACCCTTGTGTGTTTGATCTCGTGCAAGTTCCGTTCTGGTCTGCATCAATTCCTCTATATGTTTCTTTTGTCTTTCAAATCTACGGTCATCTTTCAAGAAAGATATATGATTTTCTTTCATGTTGAGATCATTTATCTATTTATCTAGAAAGATGGAGTTGTCTTTTCCTATATTCGTTGTTTAAAAAAAATTTAATTCCCTTTCAAGGACAGGAAAAGTAAAGGGGAACAAAACTTTTCTTCCTAAATACTCAATTTCTAGCCCTTTATCTGTGGTAGTGAAATGAGTGATGAGGTAAAGGAAGGGTAGTCCAAGAATGACATTATGAGATAATGTTTTGACCATAAGGAAATTGGAATTATCACAAAATCCTGAATTGCAAACTCTGGCATTGGTCAATTTGTAACTGATGTCTAATTTCTGTTTATTGGCTCCATATAAAGACTCAGTGGTTGATTCCAAATATTTTGTGGGAACTAATCCTTCCTTGATATAGTTTTGGTCAGCTCCTGAATCAGTAAGAGTATTAACCCTAAGATTGTAGTCAGAAGAGATTCTAATGTCTATGTCGCAATACCATTTTTGTATTCTAAAAGGTTTGGTGATATTGACTAAGGCTTCGGTTGGTTCCATTTCCTTATTGCAGAGGATTTTGGCTAGTTCTTGTTCTGGATGAGTTCTACTGGTACTAGCAGAATTATAATCACTAGAGCTTTAGAAGTTAGGTTTGGCTTTTGGTTTGTTTTTGGGTTTTTTGGGCCTTTTGAGATTCTAATTGTTGTTGTAATTTCTAGATAGAGATTCTTAGGTCTTTGATTTCTTTTTAATATTCTGGATTTTTTTTTTCTAGAGATCTAGGATAGTGACTTTTTTTTGAGTATTCTGGAATCTTTGTAAAACATTTTGGTCAAAATCTGAGGCAATAGAGGAGGTTATAGGTTTTTCTTTTTCATTTATTGGTTTTGAAATTTGGGCAGATGGTTTGGTAATCTTTTGTTGAACTTGTCTAATGTAATTGACTTTAAGGATATGACCTTCTATGCTTTCAATCATTCCAATTATTAAAGAGTAATCACATTGATCTAAAACATTGCTTCTTGACAAGTGCATGCCTGTTTACCACAGACTTGTGAACTATCTCCACTGTCTATTGAGGATTCAGAATTTAAGTCTTCATGAGCTAATATTTTACTATCAGGAATGAGTTCTATTTCTCTGCTGCTGGTGTCAGTATCTGTATCATAAAGGGTTTGAATCAGTTTGGCTTCTTCACTGATGTCTAGGGTTCTAATTTTATTTCTAAGTTTTCTCAATTCAGGGTAATTTTTTGCAAAGTGTCCTTCTTTACCACATTTAAAGCATCCTTGTGTGTATTTAGTGGGTTTTCTAAATCTTTAAATGTTTGAAATATTTGTGGGTTTCTAGTTGGGTTTTTTTGCTTTCTATGAGGTTTTTTTTTTTTTTTTTTTTTTTTTTTTTTTTTTTTTTTTTTGTCATGATATTTTCTTCTACTTTGGCTAAGAAGCTTATCAAAACTAAATTGCTCACACCAAGAACCAAGTTCTTTTCTAGTGGTGAGTTTTTGTTTCTTAAGCTGGCTTTTAAGTCTAATGTCTGTACATAATTGCATAGCAACAATATTGATTGTTGTTATGATTTCGCCATAAGTCCAGTTATTGAGATCAATTTGGGACCAATCTGGACTAGCCATTTGTTTCCTTATTTTATCTCTCACCTTATCAACAAATAAGGATTGTAATCCAGATATGAATTTCTCCTTCCAATAGGAATTTACGTTATCGGTTCTTTGTAAAACTCTAGTAAGGAATATATCCTTTACCACTTAAAATCACTAAGTTTCTTACACTTAAGGTTTTGTAATTTGGAATATTCCTTGTCTTGAAATATGTTAGGATTCCCAATGAAATGAAGGATTATGATATCTATACCATCTGGTTGTGAGGTTCTAGTGGTGTAAGATGTAGCTACAGGTGTGGTTGATGTTTTAGGAGCATCAGTAGGTGCTCTGAATAATGGTGTGGAGGTTGCTACTTCTTTGGTATGGGCAATAATGTTTGCTCTAGCCGTTGGTTACAAGGTATAACTCTACCATCCCAAAAGTTCCAGACAATCTATCATGCTCCAGTTAAAATCTAATTCAAAATCCACATGTAATAATTATGTTTGTAACCATGGTAAGTTTATCTTGTAATCTGAGTAATATATATTATTAATATATATATTAATATATATTATTATAACATATATATTATATTATATATATTTATATATAATATTGCACAAGTTTGTATTTTTTTTTTTTTTGAAGATTAAGGGTAAAAAGGTGAAAATAAAATACAACCTAGGGGGGGGGGAATGGGTTGTTAATAAATTATTATCAATTTTTCTTGATTAGTCAATATTCAAAAATAAACTCAAACACACAACAATATGAATCAAGTGTAAAGTGTAAAAATTGAAGAACACTTGATTTTTACGTGGAAACCTTCAACAAGAAAAAAACTCATGAGCTATTATGCTAGCCACACACAGTCCTCAAATCCATTATATGCAATGATGTTTACAACCTAGGTTGACCTCAACCAATCTCGGTCACTAACCCACTACCTGCATGCCTTTTATAGTGATTCTAGACCAAATGTGCTTGAGCATTACACACCGGTAGTCACAAGACTTAATTCTCAATGAAGAGATCAATAATCTATGTGAGACAATATCCAATATGAAAATAATGCTAGGCTACACTAAATGTTTATATAGGAATTTAAGATGTCAATGTGGACAATCCTAGATATCATGATGTCTATATGAATGCTTATAAAGACTTAACTAGATGAAGACATGCAAGTCTAAGACTTAGTCATCAAACAAAGCCAAATCAACACAAGTAGTCAATAAAACATGGCAAGGACAATAAATATGCAATTAACAAATGCAATCAAGGAGTCCTACACAACAATCTCTAAAAGCAAAGTTCCTTTAGTGGGCGACTCACTCTTCCCTCATAAATTTGTCAACTGCTGGATTATAGGAGATTGTCGTGCCTACTATAAGACCGGGTTTCGTGGAAGATATGCTAAAATTATGTTTTGTTAATGATGCTTTATATTTGATGCGTAGCTGGTGAGTTTAGGTCAATTCACTTGCTTAGGGGTTCTCTGGCGAGCAGGTTCCTTTAGTGGGCGACTCACTCTTCCCTCATAAATTTGTTGTTGATATGCATAGTCCATTGAGTTGATGTGGCCTGATGTCGTGGAGATTTGGTTCCCTGAATTTCGGGTTATATGCTGTCGTGTCAGACCGAATAAAATTATCTTAAACAATAATATATATATATATATAAGAGAAATAGAAAAGGATGTAAGATAGAGGGAGGAGAGATTCGGCCTTCGGCCAAGAGAGATATTCAACAAAAAAAAAAACAGAGAAAGAAGAAAGGAAAGAAAAGAAAGAAAAATGTGTGAGAGAGTGAGATATATATATATATTGAGAGAGAGACCATGACCTAGAGAGAGAAAGAGATTGAGATAAATTTTTGAGATCGAGTTCAGAAGTTATACCAAATCAAAGAGGTAGAAGATGAGATTTTGAAAGAAATAAGGTGTAGCTGGAGATTTGTTCATGATGGATCCAGAAAGTGATGAATTCAAAAGGAAACCAAGTCCCATAACAGATTTGAGCACATAAGTTCAGTAAGTGGTTACTTTATATTATAAGTTATTTGTTTCAGAATTATATGTTAGCTTAAATTATTTAGAGAATTATTAGAAATAACTGTATAAGATCTTTGATTTGTATTGGCTTGATTCCATTGTAAAACTCTCTATATTTATAATAAGTGTTACTTAGGTGGTTCTTGGTGAAAAAAAGATTCAAAGGTTAAAAGCGACGTCTTATGCAAATATCGTCTTCAAGGGGAACATCACACACTTGAATGCTAAGGTATCAAGTTTCTTCTTCCTTTTGCAAGGTGTAAGCGCACACATACACAATTCATTCATGTGTGTCCATGCATCGTTGTGCAAACATTTGGTATAACACATTCACACACATTTAAGTATGCTCATGCATTGGTCTCATATAGATAAAAATTGTAGAATTGCATGTTTTGTGACTATCACTTGAATTTGGCATACTTGTGTGACGTTGTGTTTATTTGTTTATGTTTATTGTATTTTGGACTTAAACATGATCTCATATGGTTCCTTATTGAGTCCTGGTCATTTTGGTTACTCATTCATTAGGTTTCGAGTCCAAACGATGTAACTATGCTACTTTGCGTTCTCATTCGTTGAGTTGTCTTCGTTGTATTTTTCGAGATGAATTCTCAACCTTTTTACAAAGTTTTAGTCTTTGTTATGCATGAGGGAGTCACGATTCAAAATCTGAAGACGGATTCGAAATCGGAGTTCGGAGGCTCGAATACGACTGAAGAACGCGACAGGTGAGTGAGAGGAGCGAGATTGGCCAAAGGCTAACCTTGGTGAGCCACGTGTGCCACACGGCCAGGCAGCCTCTTTGCTCACTTGTGGCATACATGCCCCACACGTGAAGGTGACGTGGCACTCTTTAATTGGGTTGTTTTTCCCTCTCTTGAATTCTTTCAAAAGCTCTCTTCCTTCCCTTTAAACATTAAGTGTTGAAAATTTGAAAAAGATAAAATCAGAAATTTTCTCTCAATTTTATTTTTCTTATTTTGATCATAACTCTCTCATACGAACTTGAAATCGAGTGATCCAAAATCCAAAAATTGTTTGTCTTGAAGAGAGATACAAACCCCAAGCACTTTTAGAGTCATTTGAGTTCATGATTGTTCACAGCATGCAGATTTCAGTCCGAGATTAAATTGTTGTATGTGAAACTTCTTCTTATCACTTTCTCTTTGATCATCTCTTTTAATCTTCCTATTTTATAGATCATTTGTATTAAGAATGATGTTAGATCATATTCTAGGGGTGTTTGATCATTTGTTAATTGAGTTTTATCTTTGTGATTTCTCTTGAACATATATTTGCTAAACTTGATTTAACTTGAAATTGATTCTAGAAATGTTATATGTTATAAGCTTTATGATAATTTCTAGGTTTAATTTCATGATCTAAGAACTAAGGTTTTTGTGATATATTGAATATTCTCATCTTGTTCTTAATGATATACATGTCTTGATTTCTAGGTACATTTGTGATTGTTTGTTGAAAGCATATCCTAGAATATATCTACACATGTGCATAGAGTTTGATTGATCATCTTGCTTTATTTGGCTTGTGTTTGCATCATTTGCATCACTTAGATCATTGCCTTGTGGAAATGTTGAAGTCTCTTATTAAGGCGAGTGAAGCCTTGATTTGAGCAAGAAGACTTGGCTAGGAAAGTATTCTGGATAGCCAAGCAGGAAGTCTTAGTTAGGATCAAGAGGATCCGGATAACTAAGCAAAAGTCTTAGTTAGGAGTTTGGTACTCTGGATGGTTGAGCTAGGGAAGCTTGACTATGATCATTTGTGATCTACATAGCTAAGCAAGAAAATCTTCCTAGAGGCTTGAGAGCCTTGGATAGAGAGTTGCTCTCTAGAGGTGTAGGACACATCTTGGATAGAGAGTAGGCTAGGTGATTCACTAGGCCTTAAGGGTAGATTAGGAGTTGATAGTTTAGGGCAAATATCATTTGTTGATAGCCTTGAGTTTGTAAGTCATTTTTATATAGTGGATTGCTTTGCCGGTGGTTGTGGTTATTCAACCCGTGGATGTTTCCTCTTTGAGGTTTACCACGTAAAAATACTTGTGTCCATTTTTCGCTTTACTTTTTATTATCTTCATATCATGTATTGATTGCATCTCTTGTATATTGATTTTTACATGTATTAACTCATACTATACAATTGTTAAATCATATCAGGTGTACATTTCATTCTTGCAATCCTCAAATTTTGAAGTTAGAAGAAATTGAGACCATATCTATTCACAGCCCCCCCCCCTCTCTAGGTATAATATACACTACATCTCTCATGGGAATTTCAAACTGATTTATTCATTTATTTAGAAACACAGGTTTCCAGATGATTTGATTTAAGAAATGTGTTGGTTTTCAGAATTTAGAGTTAGATTAATTATTCAATTTGATTTAGAGAACAAGTTTTTACAAGAAAAATAGTACAAATATTTTCAGATAGATTTCCAGATTTTTTGATTTTCATATAGAATTCCAGTGTTCTAGATTTTGAGAAAAATTTCCAGATTTTTAGTATTTTTAGGGAAATTTTCAAATTTTCAAAAAGATTTTCGAATTTTCAAATATTCATATTTTCACACAGATTTATAGATTTCTAGAATTTCAGATCCAAGTTATTTATGAAAATTTTCATAAAAGTAAAGAAAAGAAAAGAATATTTATACAAGTTTTGAGAAAAGTATTTACAAAGAAATACGTATGTTTCATAAAGAGATTTTAAGATATCATATATGTACCCTCTCCAACAATATTAGATTAATATTATATTTGGAGCTTCTCTGCACGTGTATGAGAGATTACTTTGCACGAGCGGTCATACATCGTGCATGTCAGATTACTCTACACGTTCGATCAGATATCAACGTGTATGTGAGAATACTCTGCACATTTCGATCAGATATCGTAGTGTATATGAGGTGCATGTATTTCTCTCTACTCTGCATGTGCATTGAAATTTTCTACCACGTACGTCCCTTGGGTACTAGTTTGTTATAGAGATTTTAAATTGTATATAATCACTAAAGAAAAGATTTCAGATTATCGGAATATTAGATTTTTAACCAGATATTTTATATTTATAAACTCAGAAAATGTTTAATTATATTATATAGTATTTATAGGGGAAAAAAAAAGAGATTTAATTACAAAAAGATTTTTAATTAATTTTTAGTCTGCGTTAAAGACCAGTTTCAAAATAAATCTTGATTAGTTTCAAGAAGAGATACATAATTTAGAAAGTGATACAAAAAGAGATATAGAATTCAGAAAGAGATATAAAAAGAGGTACATAAAAGTTTTCTATAGTTTGATAGTTTGCAAATTAAGTTTAGTCAGTATAAAGTTCATAAAGTATGAATATTTTCATAAATAGATTTATTAATTTTAGAAATGTAAAGAAATTATAAGTTAATTCATATTCGTAAAAAGATAGTTTTCAGAAAAGCTTATATGAAGAAAATGTTTTAGTTTTTAAAGTACTCAATAGGCGTTAGCACTCATACTATTATTTTAAACTATTTTTTCAAGTGATCACCAGGTTGGTATATATTTTTTAGTATCGTGAGACGGGCCACATGTGATGACATAATTGGTAAGTCATGATTTTAACTAGAGCATGTTATGCATACATGTATATATACTAATTTCAAGATTTTTCATTACTAGTTTTTGATTATGTAAATATTCAGTAGATGTGTCCAACACAAAGAAATCAAAATTTTAATTTTAACTCTGTTATATTTTATGATGGGCCATAACCCACATATTTAAATTGCACTTTTAAATTACAAGGTGAAAAACTTTGAAAAGCCAAAGAGATTGTTAAAGATTTTGTTAGAACCCATCTTGAGATTTATATGATTTTATATATGTAAGGCTTTTTAGAAGATTCAGATTTTAGATAGAAAGATCGAGTTTTCATAGGATTCTCCCAAACTCAAGAGAGGAGTTGGGACGGGTCATGTCATCGTTCTTCATCACTTCGAAATCAAAAAAACTTTACAGTTTGGGGGAAAAAGAGCATTGGATTCTAAAATATTGGCTTCTAATGTCTTAAGAACTTTTTTTTTTCAGAAAAAAAAAAAAAAAAAAAGGTAAGTGCAAAAAGATATTTTGTGGATTGCAAATAGCATCACTCTTCATTTTAATAATGTAGTTGAGGTTTAATATTATGTAATTAATTGCACTATAATTCTCACCAACTATATATATATTTTAAAATATTACAATAACTCGGGTTTTAGGGAGAGGGATAAACTCGAATCCACAATCTCATAGTATAGGTGTGAGGAGCAAACCATAATTCTTACCTTATAATACTCTTAGAGTGAACTTCATTTTAGATCTTAACAAATATGGAAACGTCCGTTTTTGCTTATATTTACATTTGTTATCAAATGAGTCCTTAAATATTGAAAAATATCTCATTTAAATCTGTTTGACCAAATTTTTGATAGTTAACAGTCAGGTAATTCACTAAAAGTCTATTTCTCTTTGAATTTAATTGATCGATAAAAGACATTATCATTTAACGAATATAAAAAAATAAGAACAAAAAAACAAATCGCAAAACAATAGAATTTAAAAAAAAATTTGAAAAAAATGGATCTCCATCGTCCACCTCAAAGATGGACGGTGGAAATATAAAAAAGAATTAAAAATAAATAAATAAAACATTAAGAAATATGAATAGGTGGATATAAAAAAAGAATTAAAAATAAATAAATAAAAAATCAAGAAATATGAATAATAAACAAAAAAATATATTTTTTAGAGTAAATTACATCCAACCTCTATGAGGTTTGCCTTTTGACAACCGGAAACAATTTTATCATTAACATGCAATGATCTCTCCTATAGTTAGTCAAAATTGGTCAAAATCGAATTTTACTATTCAAAAGACCAAAATACCACTAAAATTCCGAATTATAAGAACTAAAAAAATTCTAAACTCTAACTTTTAAAAAGAATTGGATCTCCATTATTCATCAAATGAATTGGATCTTTGTTTGTTTTAGTGGATTCCTACTATTCATCTTTGAGATGAATGGTTAAGGGATGCTGGACCCTCCCCCGCCATGAATGTTGGAGAAAATTCAGAATTTTTGTATCTTATATCGAGAGTTGTTGAATTGAACCCAAGACTACTTCGAACTATAACTTTCATCGAAATGAATATTGCTGCAAAAAAGAGAAATTGTGTGCTTCAAGGCACGTTGTTAATGATGCTGTCCTTAAGACACTATTTACCCCTCACCAATTGCGTATTGTATCGGGTTATGCAAATATGCCTTAAAGATACAATGAAGCATCGGTATCTAACGTTGTTGTGCATTAACGATATTAGACCGTGAAAATCTTTGACATTTGTAGCCTTGCCAAGATATGAAATTATATCATTGCACAAACTGATAGAATATCGGTAATTTAATGCAAGAAAACAGTGTGACAACATGAGTTTTTAAAATATAAGAAATGAAGAGGAGAAATCACTAGCCAAACTCTCTAAGTTGGCCAAATTTTGGTTTAATTCAAATGGTGTAGCAATGAGCATTTTAAAGACTGGTTTGCACTCATTCGTGAAACAATGCAACCTTTGTTGTGTTGCATCCATTCATGAAACGATGCAACCTTTAAGCATAAAGTTTTGTCTTTTCACTAAATAAGACAGATATACACCATTTGGAAAAGGTATGACTTTTCATCAACAACCTATGGAAAGTTGTATCCTTCCCATTCTAATTCAATTTATTTGAAATGTTCCAACAACAAACGAGGAAGGCGAGACCTCCCCATCACCGCTCCTCTGTTCATGGTTCGGGGTGGGGGTGGGGGGTGCATGGAAATCTGTAGAGATCTCGGTGGAAATCCAATCTCCATATTGGATGTCTACTTTTGTTTTTTAATTTAATTTTGATTTTTTTATTCGACTCTTAATTGCCATTGTCCATCTCTATAACGGACGGTTGGAGATTCATTTATTTATTAAAAATTAACATTTTAATTTTCTAATGGGGGTGGGCATGGAAATCCGTGGATATCTCGACAAAAATCCAATCTCCAGATTAGATGTCTATTTTTGTTTTTTAATTTAATTTTGATTTTTTTATTCAACTCTTAATCGCCATTGTCCATCTATAACGGACGGTTGGCGATTCATTCATTTATTTATTTTTTAAAAATTTACATTTTAATTTTCTAATTTTCTTTTATATTTTACTAGTGAATCTCCACTGTTTGAGATTGAAGATCAGTTTTTTATTTTATTTTTATTTTTATTATTTTTTTATTTTAATTCAACCTACCTATTAGTTATTTATTTTAATCAATTATGGACATGTGATTAGACCAAAATATCCCTAGAATTGTTATGTTTGACTAACGATCGACAAACAAAGGGACCTCAATAAGTCATTTTTCAAAATTTAAGAACTCATTTGACGAAAAAATGTAAAGACAAGTAAAACACCGAGGTTTCCAAAAATTTTAGGGACTAAATTAATGTTTGCCCACTGTTATAATGGATATATAAATAGAGATGAAAATATAAACCTTTTTTTTTTTCTCATAATGATTGATACTCAAATGTCAAAACCTTGGTGGACTAGTACCAACTTACTAATTTGAGTTTTAATAGCATCAAAACTGTGTTTCTGATAAAAATACCTTTCAAACAAAAACAAAATATAGGTGTTGTACTTATTCTTGAAGTGTTTAGTCAAGATTTATTTCTACTTTGATCGAGAGTTAGAGCTGTTCGATTTTTTCAGTTAACACTTAATGGCACTTTAAGTGTTCCATTAAGTTAATTTGTTTGATTTTTTAATAGATAAAACACCTTAAATAACTCTTAAAATCACTTCTAAATAAAAGTAAAAATTTTCCACTTTCACTTATCTAAAAACAACCTAAATTTATAGCAATTTTATATTCGTAAAACTATCCTCACAAACAAAATATATTTCCAGTTTTTCATTCTCTCTTGATCCTAACAATATTAATATATTTTTTTTCTTCTCACCTATAAAATAAAAAAAGCTAGCAACCATAAAACCTAGTTGCTTCAGGACTCAAACAACTCCATTGAAATCCAGATTTCCAACTTTATTATGTTGATGATTTTTTTTTTTTTTTTCATAATTCAATTAGTTTTATTTATTGTATTTTAGAGTTTGACATTTCTTTTACTTGTACAATTTGGGATGATACCCATCATTAAAATTGACAAAGGTCCACACAGCAAAACTGTAATGAGATCTTCAAACTATAAATGTTATAAATAATTTTTTTTAAATACCTTTTTTTTTTTTACTATTTGAATTACTTGTTATATATTATCTTATAAATAATAGTTTAAATTACTTGCTATAGTTGTCTTTTAATATATTAAATTGTAAATATGTAACAAAAAAAATTTGAAAGAGTATAGATGTAAAAGTATTTATTTTCATATTTTGTAACTTGAAAAAACAAATAACTTATCACTTATATTTAGTTTTCAGTGAAGAAAAAAAAAACATGTTTTTCAGTTTTTAGCTTTTAATCACTAATCAATCTTCAGTAAAATTCAATACTGTTCAGTCTTCAGATAAAAAATCAAAGGCAACCTTAAATTTCCTTTGGTCAACACTTATTAAGTCTAAAACTTTTTATAAGTCTTTTGATGAGTTAAGTAAGGGCATTTATCGTCTCAATTTCACTACTTTGGTGTTATTAAGACTTAAGTTATTAAGTTGGTGCTAATCTCACAAAATTAGCATAAAAAAAAGTGTTATTTTAGCCTATTAAATCTTCTCTTGTTAAATGCAGATGTCACTAGCCGATAGAAGCTCTCAAAGTCCCTGTGAATCTGTGATACAATGAGTACTTGTCGAGAATATATATAATATCTCCCCACACATGCGCAAGTCCAAAAATCTACTCCTACAAATACAATAAGGGCATGTTTGGTATACCGGATTAGGGGAGGATCAAACTAGTTTTAGTCTTCCTTACCCTTGTTCGGTGTTTAGAGTCCAACAAAATTGGAGAGTCCAATCCAGTTGGACCCACCACAATCCCACTCGAGTGAGATTATATAAACCCAACTCGGCGGGACTAAATTTTTATTTGTAGTTATATTTTCAATATTTATAATAATAATTTTTTTTTAATAATAATATGAAACTATAATTTTATTTTAAAATAATTTTGGATATTTTTAATTTCATAATATATAAATTAATTAATTGTTTCATTCAATAAATTATTGCAAAAGTTTTTTTTATTTAATTTTCACCGGATTACAGTGAATTGAGATTATTTAAATCATAATCCCTCTCAACGAGATTAGAAAATCTAAACTCGTTAGACCTACCATAATCCTACCTATGTTTTTATTAAATAAATAAACTATAAAATTGGAATTTATTTAAAAATAATAAAATATAATTTTAATAATATGTTTTTGGATATTTTTAATTTATTAAAGAGCAAATTGCACTAAACCTCTCTAATGTTTGCCCTCTTACATCCAAAAACAATTTTATCAAAAATTGACACTCAACCCCATGCCATTAGTCAAATTTTACCAAATTTGATTGTCAAAACTAAGGGTATTTTTACCTTTCAACATTTTTTAAAAAGTATTTTTTTTTTTCATGTAAAAAAGTATTAAAAATTATATAAAAATATGAATTAATTAAAAAAAATAATAATTTTAACAAACTTGGACTCCACCATCCACCTTCCATCTTTGAGATGGTTGGTGTAGATTAAATAGATTTTTTTTTTTTTTAAAGGAAAAAAAAAAACAAAAAAAAAAAAAACAAAAACAAAATAGAAGAGAGATGTGGAGATCCATGGAGATCAATGGAGATATCACCATGAATAACTCTTCCATTTCTACAACTTGTAACTCCTCCACATCTCGCAAACCATAGCACATATCACACATTCACACACAATACAACAAACATAAACTCAAACTTATATTTCCAGCGCATTCTCTCAACTACCCCACCACTCCTTCTCTCCTCTATCATCTACGGATTTCAAGCTGAAAACTTTACTTAGAAGAAACGAATCCCAGTTGGCAATTCGATAACTTTATTTGATTCATTTCTTGATATGTTTTGTGTTTTTCTAATATTAAAGTTGATAAAGATTCAAATTTGTTATTGTTGTTGTGATAAAGTCTGTAGTTGTGATTTTTAATGGCGGACAAAGTGAAGCAACTCTTGGCGAAGCCGATCCATTTGGCCTATCAGGTGGTGAAAGCGGTGGAGGATGGAGAGAGATCTCCATCCATGGATCCCTTTGGAGATCCAATCTCCAGATTAGATCTCTACCACCTATCAATCTTGATGGACGATGGAGATCTAATTTGAGATTGGATCTCCACTTTTTATTTTATTATTTTTATTTATTTATTTTTATGCTTTAAAAAAAATCTATTTAATCTCCACCATCCATATTTGAGATAAATGGTGGAGGAGATCCATTAAATTTTTCAATATTTCATTTTTGAATCTTTGATTTGTTTTTTTTTTTTTTTTTTTAAATTCAATTCTTTAAAATTTTATTTGATCTCCACCATCTATCTTTGATATGGATGGTAGAGATCCATTTTTAAATATGATTTTTGTTTAATTATTTATATATTTAATTTAAGGGATTAGGGGTAGTTTAGACTTTTTGACGGTCAATTTGGTCAACGGTTAAGTTTGACAAAGTTTGACTAACGGTAAGGGGATTGAATGTCAATTTTTGATAAAGTTGTTTTTTGGTATAGAAGGGAAAACCTCATGGAGGTTTAGTGCAATTAACTTTTATTTAAAATATAAATTAAAATAATTATTTTCTTAAACCATATATATACTTTTTATGATTTCATCGTGTAAAAGAAAAGGAAAAATAAACAACTCTCCCTCCATATATTATAAGATTATTTCTCATTCTCAAGAAACAAAAGTATGTATATATATATATATATATATATATATATGTGTGTGTGTGAGGAAATTGCAATAAGTAACCAAAAAATTTATTAGTTTATTGTTTTTATCCATTGATTTATATTTTATTACTCTTATAACTTTTAGCCTTGAATAGACAATATTGCGCCTTTCATTTTATCTTTACTTCATCCACAAAAAAAATTGGAAATCAATTGGCATATAGCTTGAAATCATTGACATGTAAGTTGAAAGTCAATTAGCATGTAATTTAAAACTTAACTGACATGTAACTTGAAAAATCAACTCGCATATAACTTGAAATCAAATGACATGTAACCAAGTTATATGTCAGTTGAAGTAAAATTTAAGGGTAACTTTGTTCAAAAGTGGTCAAAAGTGATAAAAACAATAAAACATAAATTGATGGCTAAAAATAATAAACCAATAAATTTTTTAGCTTTTATGAATTCACCCATATAAATAAATAAATATATAAATATATATATATATATATACGGAAATTTTCCTATGAGGATGCCCTGATAAAATTATTTAAGGATATTGAATGTGAGACACTCGTTTTACATACTTTGACTTGGTATGTATGCACTTGTCAAATCACTTTTATAAATGAGTGGTTCACATTCAATATCTTGATAAAATTATATAAAGATACCCTGATAGGAACGAGACCGTATATATATATATATACACACACGGTATGCATGTGTTTTAGACAAGTAAACATAATCTGCGTGTGCAATGCAGAGAAACCAAAAAACAGAGCAAGATAAAAACCGAAAAAAGAGCAAGAAAAGAGGTAGCGATCAAATTAAGAAGAGAATTAAGTAAAAAGAATTTTTTATTGAATAATAATGATATCTGAAAAAAAAAATTTCAACCATACAACTTCAAAGTTACTTTTAAAAAAGGAATCACTTCGAGATGAATGATATAATTTTTAGACTCTTCTATAATATCTTGTATACATATAAAAACACAAATATATTTTAGGGTTTAAAAGTTAAGTCGAAAGATTTTTTTTTTTTATTTTTTTTATTTTTTTTTTTAAGTAAACAGATTATAAGTGACTGTGGGGTTTTATTAGACTTTATTTGTAGAAGAGATTTAAAAAAAAAAAAATCTATAAAAAATTTATATATATCTTTAAGTAATTTTGACAAATGGCAACTAAATATTAAATATTGAACATTATTAGGTCAATAAAAGGTACTAATTATTTAAATAAAATAAAATAAAATAAAATAAAATAAAAAATACAAGGGTGCCAAAAGCTCCGCTCCTATCTTTACTATACTTTTCTATCTTAATTAATACTACAATAAAAGTTGCTAAATTGGGTCCTACAAGGGTCATTATTGGACCGCGCTCAATAAATTTGGTCCTGAATTGTTTTAGCATATTAGTTGTCTTTGTTAGATTTGACTTAATCTTTCTTTCCTGAGGATGAACCGATGAAGATCATTTACGTCTGTGTAATGTTAGGTATTCTAAATTTTATTTCTAAATTATGGCATATCATTTGAAAAAGAATTTAAGAAAAAATTTTGGGCGTCGCCTAGCACTATTCTTGGCTCCTTGCCTAACACGATCTATCTATCTTGGTAAGATTATTGCCGCAGTTTTTATTCGGAGACCATAACAATAGATTGGAATAATTAAGGGGGTCACAATAAAATTGAAAAAGCTAATGATTTTATGAACAAGTATACAGTATATCTTATACTTTTGGTTGAGTGGTGTATATTAGTATATATCACTTTTTCAACATTTGTAGTTGGGATTTAAGTTCCACCAATACTGATATATCAACATGCATGTGTGAGAAGATATCTCATTTAGGTCTGATGCATATGATTGGATTGAACAATTTTATTTGAATATGATTAAGGTAGGACTGGGATTAGATGAGATTAGACTAAACTAAATTAATACTACATATATTTAGAGAAACGTGAGATTAGACTGAATTAATACTATATTTTGTTTGGTAAAATATGGGCCATGGGACTTGACTAATATTTTTAGAAAATAACTATTTTATTTTATATTTTAATAAAGAGCAAATTTTACTAAACCTCCTTACGGTTTGTCCTTTTACCCAAAAACAACTTTATCAAAAATTGATACTCAACCCCGTTACTATTAGTCAAATTTAGTCAAAGTTAACTTTCGACCAAGTTGACCATCAAAAAGACTAAATTACCCCCTAATCCCTAAATTAAATAAATAAAAATTAAAACAAAAATCATATTTGAGATAGATGGTGGAGATTAAATAAAATTTTAAAGAATTGAATTTTTTTAAAAAAAATTCAAAAAATAAAACAAAAATTCAAAAATAAAACAATTTAAAAAAATTGAAATACCAACAAATTTAATGGATCTCCATCATCCATCTGAAAGATGGGTGGTGGGGATTAAATAAATTTTTTTAAATTAAAAAAAGAAAAAACAAAAGAGAGAGAGAGAGAGAGAGAGAGAGAGAGAGAGAGAGAGAGACCAATCCCAAATTGGATCTCCACCATCCATCAATCTCTACCGTCCATCAAGATTGATGGATGGTGGAGATCCAATCTGGATATTGGATTGCCACAGTGATCTATCTCTCCATCCTTCACTGCTTTCACCACCTAATAGGCCAACCGGACCGGCTTCGCCAAGAGTTGCTTCACTTTGTCCACCATTAAAAATCACAATAGCAGACTTTATCACAACAACAATAAAAAGTACAAATCTTTATCAACTTTAATATTAGTAAAACACAAAACATATCAAGAAATGATTCAAAGTTATTGAATTGCCAACTGGGTTTCATTTCTTCTTGGTTAAGTTTTCAGCTTGAAATCCGGAGATGATAAGAGGAAAGAATGAGTGGTGGGGTAGTTGAGAGAATGAGTAGTGCAGCACCAATTCCTTCTTCGGCCACACCCATTCCTTTGTCGACCAACGTCTCTCTTTCTTTTTTTCACTGTAAGTTAGCTTTTTAAAATTCCGTATGGTTTCTCATTAAAATCGAAGTTTATGAAGTTTTGTGCTCGCATTTGGATTATTTGTTACTTTTATTGAAATGGGTCTATCTTAGACTAGAGTAATTAGTTGTTCTTCATTTGGTCTCAAAATAAATTTGTCATTTTTCATGATATTTTAGTTTTTTGTTTTTTTTTTTTAATGTAATGGGGCCTTATTAGAGCCAAAAATAAACGAAAAGAAAAAAAATAGTGGAAATTGAAGGTTATAGCTTTTCCCAACATCCACTTTCTAGGAAATGACCGCTTGGGAAAAAAATAACATATATAGCCGCTTTGCCTACCCCATTTACCACTATGTCCTTAAGACCCACTCACGTGGAAATTCCCTAAATACCCTCCTTGAATGTTTGAACAAATAAAACTTGATGATGTTTACTAAATTACCCTCCCCAATCTCATTTCCCCAAAAATGACTAAATTACCCTCTAATAACATAATTGAAAACAAATTGAAACTCTGCTCTGTGGGAAATCGCAAACGGTTACAACACCCTGAACAACGAGAAAAAGTGAGAGGAAGGAAAAGCAGAAGGTCGTTGTTGCCGTGACGCAGAGATACAATGACGCATTAGCCCAAATGACGAACAATACTCAAAACTCTGGTCTGTTTGAAATCACAAACCCAAACAACAACACACCAGAAATACAGAGGAAGGAGAAGCACAAGGTCATCGTTGTTGTCGCCGTCGTCGTCGGCATTAAACGAAGCACCCAACCCCTAGATGAAATGCAAACCTATTTCAAGGTGCTAATGTGTTTTTTGGAGTTTGTTCTTGTTTGTGTTTTGGGATGGTAGATTGTTCTCTTGTTTGTGTATTTGATGTGTTTGTATGTGTATTTGGAGGTTGTGTGTTCTGTTTGGATGGCGACATCATTTATTGATTGATTGCTGTGAACTACACTGGCAATTTATAGTGTGAGGGAAGAAAAACGTTTGGAGAGTAAATGATTAATGTTACATGTAATGGTGAATATATATGTTGAGCCTATGATTGATTTTCATAAGCCTAGGGCTGATGGATGGATGATGCATATATATATTATTTTGAGCCTAAGACCAATGTTGAATGTGTATTATTTGAATGATTTTCATAAGCACAGTACTGATGTTGAGCCTAGGACCGATGATACTTGCATAATTTTGAGCCTAAGAGTTATTTTCATAAGCCTGGGACTGAAAATGACTTATTTTGCACGTAGAGAGCCTAAGTTTAATGCTGAATGTATAAGTTGAGCCTATGAGTGATTTTTATAAGCCTAGGGCTGATGGATTGATGATGCATGTATGTATTATTTTGAGCTTAAGCCTGATGTTTAATGTGTATTATTTGAATGATTTTAATAAGCTTAGTACGATGCTGAGCCTAAGACTGATGATACATGCATAATATTAAGCCTAGGACTTATTTTCATAAGCCTGTGACTAATGATACATGCATAATATTGAGCCTAGGACTTATTTTCATAAGCCTGGAACTGATGTTTTCTTTTTATTTTCATTGTTTAGATGTTGAAAAATTTGAATGCAAACTTGTGGCGGTTCCCAGACCATGAGAATTGGGTTCCTGTGAGAGTAAATAGTGGAAGTCACTACTACAAAATTGCTTAAAGAAATCACTTGCTTAAATCGGTTTTTATGTAATTGATTTAAAAAAAAAAATTAGAAATCAGTTTTTATAAAAACCGATGTCTTAAATATTGGAATTTCAAAAGACATCAGTTTTTAGGAAAACCGATATTAAAAAATAAAGGTTTAGACATCGGTTTTTATAAAAAACGATGTCTTAAATTTTGCGTTCAAAAGACAACGGTTTATATGAAAACTGATATTAAAAAAAAAGCGTTCAGACATCAGTTTTTTATAAAAACCGATGTGGATTCAAAAGCAAAATTATATAATGCAAATCTGACCTATGTCCACATTCAAGTACACATCTTTAAAAATACTCAAGGTTATTTGCTCAAATTTTGACACAAGAAAGTAGACATGCAAAAAAAACACTTTTTAATCAGAAAATATTCCAAAAATAGATTTGGAAAAGTGTGAAAATGAGTGATGAAAACAACTCACTCGTGGATTCGCGAATCGCTTCTGACCTTTAACTGAATAATTGATCATCACCTTCAAAATACCGCCGGAATTTCTTTATACCGTTGGATTCGTATTGAAAAATCAAAGAATCCAACATAGACAAAAAAAATTATTTCATTTCCAAAAGATACATTTTTAAGGAATACGTTTGCATAAAAATATCTTCAATCGCTTCTGACCTTTGACTGAATAATTGATCATAACTTTCAAAATACCATTCGGAATTTTACGTTTTTTATATCATTGGATGCGTATCGAAAAATCAAAGATTCCAACATAGACAAAAAAAATTTATTTTATTGCCAAAAGATACAGTTTTAGGAAAAAGTTTACACAAAAATATCTCCAATTGCTTGTGACCTTTGATTGAATAATTGATCATAACTTTCAAAATACCACCCGGAATTTTACGATCTTTATACCATTGGATTCATATCGAAAAATCAAAGAATCCAACATGGACAAAAAAATTTATTTCGTTGCCAAAAGATACAATTTTAAGGAAAAAGGTTGCACAAAAATATCTCCAATCGCTTCTGATCTTTGACTGAATAATTGATCATAACATTCAAAATACCGCATGGAATTTTACGTTCTTTATACCGTTGGATTCGTATTGAAAAGTTGAAGAATCAAAAATGGACAAAAAATATTATTTTGTAGCCAAAAGATACAGTTTTAAGGAAAACGTTTGCACAAAAATATCTTCAATCGTTTCTAATCTTTGACTGAATAATTGTTCTTAACCTTTAAAATACTGTTCGAAATTTTACGTTCTTTATACCATTGGATTCGTATCGAAAAATTGAAGAATCCTACGTGTAGAAAAAAAATTATTTCATTTCCAAAAGTTGCAGTTTTAAGAAAAAAGTTTGCACAAAAATATCTTCAGTAGAACACAAAACCACACAATAAAAAATGAAATGAAAAATAAACCCACCGATAAAATTTATTTAATATATATATATTTTTTGTAGAAATTAGAATTTTGATTAGTTGAGTAAATTTAAATTTATCAAACAAGTTTTATTTTTTAATTTTTTTAATTTTTTAATTTTAACAACTCATATAGCCTATATATAAATATTGTGCAAGTGTTAACACATCCAATCTTGTAGTCAAGCGGTAAAGGCTTACCACTTTGACTTTGAGGTTGCAAGTTCAACTCCCCATAATGACAATTAATCCTCTTTAATATCAAAGGTGAGGCAAGCCGACGGCGGTGGCCGGATGGTGGAGCGGGCCGGCGACGTTGAGATTAATTTTTGTAATATACAAATTTTAAATCAGGGTTTTTAAATCGGTTTTAACTAAAACCGATGTCTTTTCTCTTGGGTTTTTTAATCGGTTTTAACTAAAACCGATTTCTTTTCCTTGTTTTTACATCAGTTAAAAACCGATGTCTTTTATACGTATTTTCTAAAACACTCAAATAGACATCAGTTTTAAAAATTTTAAAAACCAATTTCTTCCATATAAAAAAACCGATTTCTTTTGTGTTTTTTGTAGTGAGTCAAAAGAACATGATTACAGAGTTAAAGGCCATCCTACATAAATTTGGGTTGGAGAAAAAAATTCAAGGAGGGCCCTTTCGACATAAATTTGGGTTTGAAAGAACCGTTGACACTTTACGAGCAACTTATCCATAATACTTTGAAACGAGAGATCATTCATCCCAAAGGACAAAGAGAAGATGAGATGTGGTTTGGGTTGGGGAAGTTGAAAGCCCATTTCGGCCCAGAAGAATTCTGTTTATGCAGCAGGTTGAATATGGGATAGCTCCCTAAAGGTTTTGCTAACAACAATGTCGTACGAGATGATTCGATGGTTATGAGAATTTTCAAAAGAGAAAGGCCGACTGTAGAGGTATTGTATGCCACTTTGAGGAAAATGACGTCCAAACAGAGTGAAGATGTGTACAAGATGTTAAATATATATATATGGTGAGCCAATTCTTTGGCACAGATGATGGATAGACCACAACCATCTCGG
The DNA here is from genome assembly GCA_035582765.1 of Acer negundo. NCBI lineage: Eukaryota > Viridiplantae > Streptophyta > Magnoliopsida > Sapindales > Sapindaceae > Acer > Acer negundo. Next base: position 9,104,666 of record CM069238.1, on the reverse strand, counting down.
GGTGACTGTGTTCATTAGTTGAAAAGGGAGAAGAATTCAAAAAATTTCCATGGGGTTCTTATATCTTCAGGTTTACACTATATTTTTTGAAGGGTGTATTGAAGAAACGGCTCCCCCAACTGAGAGGTGAATCAAAGAAGGAAGATAAGAACAAGAAGTAGTAGAAGAATAAGAATAAGAATAAGAATAAGAATAAGAATACAGAAGACTTAGAAGAAAAAAAAAAAGAAAAAGAATAAGATAAGAATAAAAAGAACAAGAAGAGGAAGAGGGAGTTAGTAGAAGAAGAAGAAGAAGTGAAAGGGAAAGGAAAAGGAAAAGGAAAAGGGAAAGGGAAAAAGAAAGGGAAGCCGCGGGGTGAGGAAGAGAAGAAGGACAAGAATTCAAAGTATTATACCTACAATTTGTCCGGGTTTCCTCTAGTACTTCAGGTAAGTATTAGAAAATTTTAGCATGTTATCAAACAGTGTTTCTCGTTTCATACTTTGTTGGATTGAAAAACATTGATTGATATTAGTTAGTTTAAATTGTATAGGTATGAGCCATGGAGCAAATAATTCGTTTTGATGATAACATCAGAAAGCGAGTTGGTAAAGGGTATCCACGGTTCACTAGATGGGAATTTACAAAAAGGATTGAAAATATTCAATTAAAATTCAATGCATCGGTGTGTACTTAATGACCCTTTGTTTTTAGTTAATTGTTTGTAGAAATTCGCTAACAATTGTTTGATCTTGATATGCAGATGGTTTTATTTCATTGGGATGTTGATACGTATGAAAGGGTACAGATTACTTCAACTCATTAAACCTTGAATACATTTGTGAGCAACTAACTGAAACGAAGAGGGAGAAATTGGCTCTGGCTGTACATCGAAGTGAACAGGAAGAAGATATCAGAAAGGCAAGGACAGTGATGAGATTGGTGCTTCTGTTCCAAAGGAGATAGAAGCTCTATGGGGAGAAATAGAAGCACATTTTGTAACGAATATTTCCCCCCTTCTAAGAAGCGTCTATTCTCTGATGGAAATTCCAAGGTATGATTGCATCTACACTATATGGTTTTAGATTTTTAGTATGTTATCCTTGTATGCATTGTATTAATTATTACAAAATTTAGGTGCCTTCTACATTCCCAGAACTATATGCCGCTATACTTGATAGCGAGAAACATATCATTGCCTTATGTAGAAATGAGTTTGCAAAGATTAGGAAGGAGATGAAGTTTAGATATAAAGTTGTTGAAAATTATATTATTATTTATTTATATATATTAGTTTATTGATGTTGATGTTTAGAAGGTTGCTGAGCAAGATGATGAAGTTGTTGGTGATAAGGCTGCTGTTGATGAGGATATTGGTTGTAAGGCTACTGTTGATGAAGACATTGGTGGTAAGGTTGCTGTTGATCAGAATGCTCAAGAACAGGATGACTAGTAAGATGATGAGGAAGATGTTGAAGAAGAGGGTGAGCAGCAAGATGTTGCTTTTGTTGGTAAGGCTGGTGAGGAAGATGATGCTTTTGTTGATGTGGATGCTGGAAATAAGGGTGTTAATGGTGGTGAGCAAGAGGCTGTTGCTGATGGTGTTAAGCGTGTTAAGGGTGGTGAGAAAGATGAGACTGTTGTTGAGGGTGTTAAGGTAGTTTGGTTTACTGTAATCGAGGGTGATGGGATGGTCGCGGTACATTCCATAAATAATAATAAATCAATGATTTTGTCATGTATACCCTATCTATAACATAATAGTGTTTATGTAATGTATATGGTCGAGGCCTGGGAACAATTCTGTTCGGCCTAAGAACAATTTGATAGGCCTGGGAACAATTCTATTCGGCCTAGGAACAATTTGTTAGGCCCGGGAACAATTTCCTTAGGCCAGTGAACAATTCTATAATAGTGTTTTTGTCATGTATATGAGTATATCAATGGTTTGTACTTTACTACATATTTAATTTTATACAGGACTTCGAGGAAAAATCTATCCTTGAGGTGGAAGAATTTCCATCCCTATCCGTGTGTTTCATTGCCCAGAACTTTCCAAGTAGTGTGGTAGCACTTACTGAGGCCGACCCTAATGTTGAATATAAAGACGTCGACAAACAGAGGGCTCGAAAGTGGTCAAGATATCTTGGAATCCCGTACACAAATCCGATGCCCATGAAGATAAAGAAAACGAACTCAAACGAGGAAGATATAGACATAGTTGAGTTCATGTCTTTCCTCAAGAACGGCGATCAAGTTAGGTAATATTCCATTCCTATACTCTGTTATATTGGCTTGGCAAATATTGGTAGTCTGGTTCTGGATTCTACAAAGATTCGCATGTGAAACTTTTTTATTTGGATAAGTGAAAGTGTTTCATTGATAGGACAAGAGGAAAACCCCTTTTTTTTTTCTCTTGTCCCATCATGTTTACAGAGTGGCGTGTAATCATTCATAGTTTCACCATTTCATCTGTCTATTTATTTGAAAAATCTGCCATATGTTTGTATTTTTTAACATTAAATTCTTAATATACATACTTTTATTTTTTAAATAAAATCAATATTTGTAAAATGGAACGAACTTGTACCACAGCAAGCAACCTCAATGGTGATTGGTGGAATGAATAAATCCAAATAAACCTTTTAATATACATATACATATCAGGGTCAGTTGAGTTTTCGAGAAAGTTATTGCTGGACAATTCTCACCTTGTATATTCAAGTGAGGAGAAACAATTGTATTTGTCTGAAAAGTAAAAGGTTGCCCTAGATAGCAACTAATAACAAGAGAACAAGTGTGAAAGAATAAAAGTATATATCAGCATTGGATCATAGGCCTCACATCAGGCCCATTACACATAGATACATATATAGTTCATGGTCTAACAGGGTCATATAATCATCTTCTTAGTGCTTCCATGACATAAAAGTTACTCAAAATCTATACATTTCCGTATATAAACATAGTAATTATAAGGCATATAATTAAAATGTATGCAATTTTGTGAGGATGATGAATAGAAACATGTTGATTAAAAAAAAAAAAAAAAAAAAAGGAATATGAATAAGTCCCAATTCTTTCAATTGGAAAAGATGATGAACTATGTTTGTAGGCTGTTTGTACTCTCAACTCTCATTCTTATTTATCATACGATATGATTAACTCCTTACGAGTATCGCTAGGTTGAGTGAGAGTGTTTGTTGGTCAGTCAGCTTGCCCAATCTATTATTGATTGGTGATTTTCGTTTAATTGGACAAAGAAATCAAGGTCAAGTCGACTGGTGCCGATGAGTTAGTTGGCCAGAGATTTCTCTCTTGTTAAAGAAAGAAAAAAAGGGTTAAATGAGGGAATTTTCCATTGTTAACACCGCAAGAAAACAACACAGAAAATAAAGAAATTATTCAAGCTAAAAGAAAAGATAAGTTATTATCCAGACGCCGTTGGATGGAGTAAATTGGCAACTTTCCTGTGGTTCATGAGGAACCAGTGGCCATAGCCATCTACCATATCCTCTCTGTTCGGATACGAAAGAGGATTTATAAAAAACCTTGGTTTATTTAATAATTTTCACTCGGTACTTTTGCCACACCCAGTGCAGTTACAAGACTTACATACTTATAGATGAATTTTGAAATACTGTATGAGGTTAATATCATTTGGGTCTCTACTTTTGCTGAAAGATCAAGTTTTTGAACGAGTTTGCTTTCTTAGCAAAATTGTCCCTGACTTTTGAAAAGTATAATTTATAATGGTCAAATTGTCCCTGACTTCTGACTTTTTTTTAACGATCAAACATCACATAATAAATATAATGTCTATTTTGCCCTTGTATGCCTTATTAATGGCTAAAAATATTGTTTTACCCTCTAACATTTAAAATTTAACAATTTAACTTTAATTTTTAATCCAATAAGAATGTAACACATGTCACCAAAGTTTGAAAACAAAAAATTATAATTAAAATAAAAATTTACAAATTGTTTTCTGTTAATGACTTAATCCCGTTCGAGATATCAGTTTTATTTCCTTCAATCACTTTATTGATTAGTTTTAATTAGTTATATTTCCTTAAAATATATATATATATATATATATTATTGATTTTTTTTTTATTTTCTATTTTGGTGACACATTACAAGTTCTTGGGTTGAAAGACAACAAAACCCCTACAAATGTTAAGTTTGACTGACAGCTTAATAACCGATGGACCTTTTTGACATACATTTCAAAAGTGAGAGAAAGTTTTGCTAAGAAAGAAAACTCGTTTAAAAAATTGATCTTTCAGCAAAAGTTAGGGACCCAAATGATATTAACCCTACTGCATGCATTCATGGGGGAAGACTATAATACAAAAGATTAACCTCGGGCCACTCTAAGACTCTATATCCCCTTTCAATGAGACTTTCTTTCTTCCCAAAGTATCCTTTGGTTTTCCATAATAAATTGGTTAGGTTATTTATTATTATAGTGTAGATTATTTTTCCAACAAACCCAGTCTATGCTCATAATAAAATAACTTGGGTACTGACTGGTCAACACCCAATGTACTGACCAACCAATAGGGTTTTGCCACGTAGCCCATAAAATAATAATGTCTGGGACGGTCCCACACTCTCACTTTAAAAATTTTATATTTTCCAAAAAAAAAGGGTTTTCCTCTTCTCCCATCAATGAAACACCGTTCACTTATCCAAATAAAAAAGTTTGACATGCAAATCTTTGTAGAATCTACATCCAAACTTCCTCCCTCTTGTCCCCTCAATCAAATAGTGAAACACTTATCCATATAAAAAAATTTCTGTAGCGAATCTCTGTACAATCCAGATCTAGACTGGCAATATTTGCCAATAATAGCATGAGCCATGGCGTAATCTTTGACATTAATGGCATCTGTCCAGTCATGCAACATGTAACAGTGTCAATGGTTACAAGATGAAAACAAATCATTATTACACGATAATTTATATGTATCATGTATGAATGATTAGTTTCCATCGTGTAATCATTGACATTATTGTATGTTGCATGACTGAACATCCAACCATGTGAATGGTTACACGATGGATAATAAGAATCCTTACACGATATATATAAATAATCGTGTAAGAATGCTTTGTTTTCGTCGTGTAATGATTCATACTGTTGCATGTATTTCCAAAGGGATAATTGCGCAAACATCCCTTGATATATATATATATATATTAATAAATAAATTATATAATATATTTTAAATATCAACATTATCAATAATTATTTAACAGATTATGATTAATTTAAAATAATACAAATTATGCAAGTTTAAAATTAATTAATTATATAATTTAATTTAAATTATACATATATATAAGCCCAACCCTATGAATAGGAGGTGTTGGGAACCCAACTCCAATCATTGGGTAAGACCCAAAAGGAGTTCCGTATTTGGAACCCAATTTGGGTCTAGGTTGGCAAAGGCCACATTTGGGTCTCTTTTTTTGGATCCATTTTCTTACCATTGTGACACCATTGGATCCAAATAAGAATGGGTCTAGTAAAAATGAGTTGTATTTATCCACCATTTTGGATGCTATTACAGTCTGGATCCCACTTAGTCAAACACGCAAACCCACAACTTAGATTGGGAATTGTTTATGATGTATTTTGTGCCTAGGAGACTTGTACTAATAAACAATAATCCGTTTCCAAGCCTAGGAGAATTGTTCCCAAGCCTAGGAGAATTGTTCCCAAGCCCACGAGGGTTGTTCCCAAGCTAAGGATAATTGTTCAAAGGCCCGCAATAAACTGGTCGCTTTTCATTATAAAGAGTTGTACAATGCTTCATTTAACCCCCCCCGGTTAAGTTTACAATAACAAAATAAATGTTCATTTAAATTAAAATGGTTGATTTAAAATGTAAAGGTTACAAAAGGGTTCATTTGACTTTTTTATGGGCCAATGCAAAACTGTCAAATCTCAATAAGTTTTCTTTCCTTTTTTTATGTAAGGGAAATGTTTTTTGGACAAGTATACCCTTAGCACTAGCACTAGCCTCCACCCCCCCAACGACGAGCAAAATTCATAAGTAGCCCAAAAATGATGGGCCTTTGCAAAACTATCACATCTTAGTAAGTTTTTATTTTTATTTTTTATTATTGAAGATAAATGTTTCTTGGACAAGTATACCCTTACTGCAATTCCAAAGTGGCACTTAATTACTAGCAAAATTCATAAGTATACCCTTACTGCAATTCCAAAGTGGCATTTAATTACGAGCAAAATTCATAAGTATACCCTTACTGCAGTTCCAACGTGGTGCTTTCTCAGTAAGTTTTCTTTTTTTTTTTTTACCAAAGATAAATGTTTCTTGGACAAGTATACCTTTACTACAATTCTAACGTGGCACTTAATTACGGATAATTTTGAAATTTTAAATAAATAAATAAATACATAAAACAGAAATGAAATTAAAAACCTTTTTGGTGAACCCACCTCGAAAAGGACGTCTGAGAAAGAGGTTTTCAGGGAGTTGTATTGTTCAGTAAGAAAGTGGTTTTTAGAAAGTAGTTTTCAGAAAGATGATTTGTTCATCGCCGACGAACTGTTCATCAATAACTTCGCCGAAGAACTATTCATCAACAAACCTATAGGTAGAGACTCAATAAAGATTGTTGAACTTAGGGTTATATTTAATTTAATTTATTTGTAGTGAACATTGTTGTGTTTTTAATGATTGATTGATTTCTTATTTTAAGCTTCAAATTACCCAGAATGGATACACACTAAAATGAGTTACACGCTAATTTATAATTGAGCATGTAAACCCTTGTACAGGTCATCGTGTAACGAAGTTGGTTTTTTATGATTCATTTATTTCTTATGTTTGGTTTATGTGAACTTTGTATTACCTAGAATAGTTACACTCCAAAAAGACTTTAGAATTTAGCATGTAAACCTTTTTATATGTCATCGTCTAACTATGTTGTTTATACAGCGTATAAGGATTCTGGGTTTGGTTTATGTGAACTTTGTAATACCTAGAATGGTTACACACTAAAATGACTTTAGAATTTAGCGTGTAAACCCTTTTATATGTCATCGTGTAACTATGTTGTTTATATAGCGTGTAAGGATTCTGGGTTTGGTTTATGTGAACTCTGTATGTGTGTCATCGTGCAAAAAATGGATATAGTTTGTAATAATCCTGGATATATTTTCAGTTTGTAACTAGATAATGAGAACATACGAGAGACTGAGAACTAACCAGACAATGGCAGATGAAAATCAAGACCGTGAAGAGAACCAAAAAGTAATAGAGAATGTGAACATACCAGAAGCTGAGAACAAACCAAAGTATGTGAACGTAACAGAGAATGTAGCAGAGGCTGACAACCTAGCACTGGTGAGGTACGTCTCATAGAACGACGAGCATATACAACAGACTGAAAACGTAGTACAGAATGAACATGCATCAGATAACGAAGACCTAGATCAGTATTTGGTATACCCGAGGAATAAATGGGCGTATGACATAACCATAACAGTGCATTGCAAACTAAAATGTATCAATAACAACAAGAGGGTGTTGGAGGACCAAGATGAGTTGGCAAGTTTCAAGAAAGGATGTTTCGGGTATTACTTGGATCTTCCAGAACACATGAGGGCTTTATTTCAAGAACAGTACATACATAACCTATTGCTCCGATAATTCGATTCCCGAGTGCCAGTGAGGATGAGATGTGGTTTGCTTTGGGGAAGAATAAGGTTAGACTAGGAAAGAGAGAGTTTTTTTTGTGCACTAAGTTGAAGTTTGGTGTTTTACCGGATATCTTTTTGAGAGATTACGTATTAGTGCCGGATGGGATCCACATCCGATATTTTGGTGGACAAGGAGGTTTATTATTGGAGGATGTGCTAAACAGGTTCTTGAGTGGGAGTTTTTACAGAGAGGTTGATGCTTTGAAGATGGCACTTATGTTGTTTGCGAACAACATTCTATTCGGATAGGATTACATGAGACAAGTTACGTACTGGCTAATGACGTTGGTTGAGGACATAGAGGCATTCAATTCGTTCCCATGGGACCATTACGTATTCAAGATGACATTGCATTACATCCGAAGCGGTTTAAGGTGCCGGATCCGTTGAGTCCTACAAGAAGATACAACCTATACGGTTTTGTTTGGGGAGTTTAGGTATTTCAAGCAAAGTTGACAATATGTCGAACGTATTCTTATAATTTATAGGCTATCATCTTATTCATCTAATAAACCGGTTTCTTTTATTGGTAGTTCTGGGCAATGGAGGCCATTCCTTCGATGCGAAAAATAATGTGCAATAGGTTCGCTACTCACGGACACCCCCGTTTTTAAAAATGGGAATTTATCAAACAGGGATCAAGTATGTCTGAAACATGGTTGGAGAAAGAGGCTCACGGAATGGTAAATGTATAAGTCTATAGATTTTTTATAATTTCTTTGACATTTTGTTACTAATTTGAAAGGGTAATACTTTATAGCTCACTGGAATACTCGAGATTTGGCCTACTCGAATGGAGCTGAAAGAGAACTACTGGAAGGGCATTGACGATGACATGTCCGAAGGACCTGAGTTTGTTATGTTGAAGGATTTCGTCGGCAAAGAGGATAGAGTGGAGCCGTCATCGAAACAACTTCATAAGAAAAAATGATAGCGATACCATGGTCCTGATGAACCGATTAAAAGACGATAGAACTTGTTTGATGCATCACCACGTATGCACACCACTCGGCATGTCAGTGACAGACCTAATCTGGAACCCCTACCTCTTGACGAGACACACTCTTCTCTTCGTCATCCATCATCAGGAGGGACACAGACTGGATTGCCAACGTCTGGCAATAACCACAAGACTTCATCTCCTACCCGTCTGCGTCAACCTTTACCTCCACCTCCACCTCCACCAGTTGATCGTAGACAACATTTGAAGAGATCAAAGGTGATTATTTTCATTATGTTATTTTGTTTAAATAATGAACATTTTAATGAAAATTAATATTGTTTATGGATCAACCTCTACTGCAATTCCGAATCAATTACTTGACCAAATACGTATCATCGTACGTGAGGAAGTCCAAAGTGCGATGCGATCTGAGTTTGAAAATCTTCAGACCTAATTGTTTGCATTTTTAGGTATTCCGGTATGTATAACTCCATTACATCATTTTGTTAGTTTAAATTTGGTCATTTTGAATAAACATTATAAGCTTTCGATAGAGACGCTCCCGCGGAAAAGATTGTGCAGAACACGTCTCGGACCCATATTAACCTTCAGATCATTTCCAAGCAGCCACTCGAGGTTTAGACGCAGACCACACTCAAGGATCCACCCATACCAAGACAGCCCTCGTACAGCCCAAGACAACGCCCGCATGCCCCACTTACCCCAAATCAACTACCCCACCCTTCGTAGCCCTCACACACACCAAGACACCCCCCGTACCCATCACCCACACCCAGATAGCACCCGCGACCATCATAGACACCGAGACAGTCCCCACCCACACCGAGACAGATGACATACATACCTCTCCACCACCATCTAAAAGAACTCAACCCGAACCCGATGGCTCTGAATCGGGATTGCCCGATAAATCCACTTCCAATTGAAGAAGTCTAAGAGCTAGTCTTCCACCACGTGACCCGACAGAAACGGTTAAGGACCGACAACTGTCAAAGTGGTTAAGAAGTCCATACACAGATCCCTTCAAAGCACTAAAGAAGGTGTAAGTAATCTTGAAATATACTGTCTTTGTGAATGATCCGAACCTGTTGTTGTAAGTGTTTTTACTAGTTCTTTTTCTAGCATGTAATTTGACATTTTGTACAATGCCACTAATCGTACTCGCATGTTTTTTAATGCAGTCATAACGTTAGCACCGAAGCTTGTGTTTCACAAGCATTTTTCAGAAAGTGAGAATAACCCACTTCATGGTTGTGCATTGAGCATGTGCATCTATATAAACTTGCTTTGTAAGCGGAAAAATGACCCAATGGAGAAAAATAAATTTCACGCAAAGTAGTTGTACTTGATTACGCTTTCTTCTTATGTAGACTTCATTGCAGGAATCATTCTGCTTTATAAAGTTTTCTACTATATTTAAAGCCCCTATTGACCCCTTTTGTTGCTTCTTTGCAGAATGACCTTAAACTTATTTGGAGTCAATTTCAGCCAGATTTCCATGCACCAACGGCGAAAATGTTTTACCTATCAAAATATAAAGTCCCATTAGACTTAATAGTATATGCTATCGGTGAGAAACCAGCCTAGGGGACACCATGGGCTAGTGTTGATGATGTAAGATGGTTGACTTACTCAATTGAATACATACTCACTTCAATATGCTGAAACAACGTTATTTGTAACAGGTTATAGTCCCTTGCAACGTGGGAAACAACCATTGGGTATTTTATGTAGTTCATCTCCACGAATGGGAAATTACAATTTATGACTCAAACACACATCTAATGCCGGACAACAGACAGTATAGACAAGAGCAGGTATTGCCTCTACGTCGGTTGTTCCCACTCATTTGCAACGTTTCTGGTTACTACGACATGAGTAAACGCAGGAAACAAGATATGGCTTGTATGAAAGCTGTGAGATTGGCCCCCTATCAATTCCTATGTCAGCTGGACGGTAGCAGTTGTAGTGTTTTCATGTTAAAGGGAATAGAGTATGTAATGATGGGAAAAGAACCCCACTTCAATTTTATACAGCAGGACATCTCGGGCTTTAGAAAACAATTCGCTAGGGAAATCTTTGCCAACTCTTTGGAACCATAAGTAGCATGTAAAATATTTTTTGATGGGTAATTACAATTTTTAAGTTTTGTGGATATATTTTGAAATGTGTTTGGATATTGTGTGTTTGAATGAATCATTACACACTAAATGGTCAAAGATTACATGATGAAAAGTAAGCATACTTACACGATTCATGGTAAATTTATCGTGTAAGGATGCTTAGTTTTCATCGTGTAATCTTTGATACTGTTGATTTTGGATGAACACTGTGAATGATTACACGATGAAAAGTAAGATACTTACACGGTTCATGGTAAATTTATTGGATAATCTTTGACACTGTTGATCCAAAACCAATAGTGTGAATGATTACACGATGAAAACAAAGCATACTTAGACTATACATTTACCATGGGCCTAGGAAAAACAAATATTTCAATTTCAAATGAAACAAACACATCCCATCGGAAAAAAAAAATTATTTTAAAAAAATATATTTCAATCGAAAATAAATGCACCAACGACTTAGGTGTTATTCCTAAGCTTAAAGTACCAATTCCTAGGCCTTCAACTTGCCTGGCTGAGCCCCTTTTTTTAACGTGTCACTTCTAATGGCGTGTCAAGGAAAAACTCTCTTGGACCTATGAAAGATTTTACAAATTCCCTAAAACAAGATACAATGTACACAGCTCTAGTTCACAGCCAACACAGTTTCATGACTTCAGGGCCAAAGGTCTAGGTCACAGCCCAGGTGTTAGCCTAAATCTTTTCCCACCAAACCATACAACACCATAAATGTGCAAACAAACCATACATCCCTATTCAACAGAGTTCAACAAAGGTTCTCCAGTGGCATTCTCTTCGTCTGTGTCAATCAAGGTAGGTTTAGGTGTCTTGTCTGGGCACTTAAGTCTGTTATGTCCTTCTTTCTTACAAATGCTACATGATCAAGCTTTTTTGGCTGGTTTACATGTGCTAGATAATGGTTCCAGGCAAGTTGTTTTTTTGTGTCCTTTTTTTCCACACTTTAAACAAGAATGTAACTTTCTTTTCTATTTAGCATATGGCATTATTAACTTCTTTAGTCTTCATGGTAGATTTTTTCTCTTCCATAGCAATACAATACAGTTCTGGATTACATCAGGAATGTCCCAAAAATCGGGATCCGGAACAAGGTTGACAACCATTTCATAAGCATGTTTAAGAAATCTTGTTCTGTATAGTTTAGAAGCTAGTGCGTTGATTGACGTACCTTTGAACCTAGGCCATAACACACCAACAAACAGAAATTAAAGTTTATAAAAAAAAAAACCCACAACAGAAAAATGAACAGAGTTAAAAGAGCGGAAAGCATACCTAGCAACAGCCATTGCATGAGAACACGTCATCTCATCTAAATCTCATTGACGGCATGAGCAAGAATATTCGTCAAAGTTGACCGTTCTAGGAATCCATTTGTCGTCTACCATAAATGTATTATAATAAATGGGGTGAATCTCAAATCGATCCGATGTTTCTTTCCTATCTTTGATGTGTTCATCTGCAAATGTTGTCAAGTATGTAGACATTTCATATGCATTTGTCCAATGATTGTAGAACCACCTTTTTAACAAATCTCTGATACAATCCACAATTACTGTGATAGGCAATTTTTGGACCGCAAGTAGACAAGAATTCATTGACTCAACAATGTTGGTGGTCATAAAAAAATACCTCTTTCTAGTACTATATACAGGTGAAAACTTCTCTACCCCAGGGCCCATGACCTCATCGTAAACCTTACGGTAGGTTTCTTTCAAATCAGCCATTAAACGGTCAAACTGCTTGATACGGTATGTATACGTAGCATGGTAGTAAAGCCAAATCACATCATCCCTCTGCTTACAGAATCTTTTAAGATTTTATGCCAAGTGGTATGCACAAATCCCATGTGCTGCATCTAGGAATATGGCTTCTATTGCATTAAATATACCATTATGCTGATCCGAAACTAATATGACACGGTTCCGATTCTAGATCATTTTACAAAGCTTCTTCAAAAACCAAGTCCATGACTTTGTGCATTCATAGTTTGCCAACCCAAATACCAAAAGGGTATATCATCTCGTTTTTGTCTTTACACACCGCAACTAACAAAACACCCCTAGTCCTAGCCTTCAAGTGGGTAGCATCAATGCAGATAGCCGGCCTAATAACATAATTGAACCCCTCTATAGAGGCTCCAATTGCCATGAATGAATATTTCAATCGATTTTGCGAGTCGATCTTGATCTTTGTCATAGCTCTGGGGTTCGATTGTTCCAAAACATTAAAAAAAAAATGCGGCAACCTCTGAAAGGATTCCCAGGGATCACCGAATACCTGATTCAAAGCATGCTCCTTCGACCTTTAGACTTTGTTGTAAGAGAGGTGTATGCCATACTGCTCCCTCATCTCATCAACTATATCTTTAGGACGGATGATGCGTCCGAGATCGCGATATTTACTTGCAAACAAATCCTTTATCATGGCGACAATTACACGTTTAAATTCAACGTTGTAGTTGTCATTTCTCTCACATGTGTACTCATTAACGAAGGCCTTCACATGCCAATAAGTCCCTCTATTCGACTTCCATGCCCGAAGAACCCATCCACAACTTCTCTGACTACATTGCGTAATGAATCATGTATTGGAAGATTGTGAAACCCTATGCTCAAACCTCTCTCCAAATGCATACGACCCTACAGCTTGCTTCAATGTACGTTTGTCCTTAAACATCTGTCATTTGTATAATGGACCTTAAGTTGTTGAATTGTCAAACACATCCACTGATCGAACGACTTTAATTGAGTAAACCTCTGACCATGATACAGTCCACCGTGTGTTTATGGAAGGTGAATAACTGTTGGGTGTTCCACTAACCCCTCGTTCTTCTATTCCAAGAACCGTTTCTGTTTGCCCACCGTCATCATCATCACCACTCTCATCTTCTATATCACTGGTTTTTGAACTATCAAACCTTTCAGAAGTATCGATGCTTTCAGAACTATCATTGTCACCCAGACCTGGTAAGGTTTCGGTTTGAACCGTGGAACCGGGGTGGAACCGGAACCGAAAAAACTGGAACCGAAACCAAAAAATTTGGTCCGGTTCAAGAACCATAACTGGAACCGGGGGAGGCCGGGCCGGTTCCGGTTTCGGTTCCATTTTTTTCGGAACCGGCGGTTCCAAGTTTTTTTTTTTTTTTCAATTAAAAAAATAACACTTTATTTATAAAAATAAAATGTTTAAAAGAGAAATAACATTAAAAAGTATTGAACCATGGTCCATAACTCTTGTACAAGTATATATATTTTATTTTACATTCTCCTCATTTTTATATAGGTTAGGCATCTCACTACTTTTCTTCTTTATCCAATGTGGGGTGTGAGATTTTCTTATCCTTTCTATTTTAGTTGTGATTTTCTTATACTTTCTATTCTAGTTAGGATATTCTTCTCGTATTACATACAATATCTAATATATGATATAGAAAACTATCCTTTGCCGGAGAATAAATTATTTGTTTAAAATCAAAAGCAGAAGACTTTCAGAGAGTTGAAGATTCAATACGCTCAGCCGCTTTCCCGCAAAGAGATAAGATATACAAAAAGTCTAGTTTCACCAACTCGTGATGCTAGAAATGACAATGAGAGGTTAGGCATATACAGCTTATGTTAATTTATGAATTCATATATATATATATATATAACTTCCATTGTTACATTTATTTATCTTTTTTACATTCAATTTCTTTCTCTCTAGTATCAATTTATTTCTTTTAATTATAATATTATGTTCGGATTGCACTTTGATTTCTGTTTGGAACTCCTATCAATTGTTTTTCATGTCCATTAGCTTTGAAATTTTTGCATGCCTCGTCAATTATAGATTTGTTAGTTGGACATCGATCAATTTCTGTTTGGACATAGATTTGTTAGTTGGACATCGTCAATTATCAATTGAAAGTGCTTGAATGAAAAACCATCTATGTACAAGAACAAAAAATGTTTTTTAATCCAAAAGCTCACTTTCAATTCATAGCTTGTCATAATTATGTAATAAGAGAAGAAAATCACAAGTAGAAATCTAGAATATAAAGGAATATAAGAAAATCTCACATCCCACATCGGATAAATAAGAAATGTGTAACCTAACTTATATAAAAAGGAGAAGAATGCAAAGGAAAATATACTTTATTAGTTACTTGGACACGTGTTATAGGCCACGGTCTAATACTTCACAATGTTCTTTTTAACATATTTTTTTAATTATAAATTAAACATTATTTTTTTGTAAAAAAAAAAAAAAAAAAAACATTTCCGGTTCAAAACCGTCGGTTCCTCTGGAACCGGAACCAGAACTGAAACTGGCATAGGTCGGTTCCAGTTTCGGTTCTGGTTACAGGTTCCAGTGGAACCTGAACCGTCGGTTCGGAACAGGAACCAGAATCGAACCGGAACCTTGCCACCTCTATTGTCACCCATAACTGCATGCTTGGTAGTAGATGCTAGCGTCGCTTGGTCATTGCATGCTGACGTAAATCCAGGTGAAACGTGAGATGCAAGTGGGTTGTTACCACAAACTAATTTATAGTTTGGAGTACCCCCCCGGAGACCGTGGAAATGGGTGGGTTTAATAAGAGAGACCGTACATGTTGATTCGATTAGATTTGCTGGAGGTCAAAATACAGGTTTGTTGACAAATTCAACATCAATTGCGGCTCAACTTTTTTCCTTATGAATAGTCACAAACTCTACATCGTCATCACTCATAACAGACAATCTAACTTTATCAAACCCTGTTTTCACATGCGAAGTTAGCTTCAACTCAATTTGGTCTTTACTAACCCCTATGTGCTGGTATATCGTTTCAACCAATTCATCGTACACTCAATTGTCTTTTTTTGTTAGATGTACTGAAAACGAAATAGGACCGGTAAACACATTACCCTTCAAATGCTCACCGCACTGAACTAACAGACAATACATGGTATCCTTAGACACTAAAAATAAAAAAATTCAATCAATAACAGTACAACAATTACTGTAATTTAGTTTAGTTGAGAGCCTAGGAAATAAAATTTTGAGCCTAGGAATGGTTCCCAAGCCTACAACATTCCTCCCTGGCTTAACTCATCTTCTGTTTTCAAAATCAATAAGACCAGTAAGACCAGCTAAGCCAATAATAAAAGCAAAATCAATCAATAACACCGCCTGTTTTGGTTCAACAAACCAACAAAACCAACACCTTAATCCTAAATTGTATTTCAGTTTAAGTGAGTGCTTAGGAACAATTGTTTTAGGCTTAGGAATGGTTCTTAGGCCTACAACATTCCTCCCTTCCTCCCGGGCATACCTTATCTTTTGTTTTCAAAATCAACAGCACCCCCAATACCAAGATACCAAAATCAACCAACCAACACAACCAACTCAATAGTAAATGCTTGATGTGGCATTTCATCAAACACCTTAACTAAACCCAACAATACTACATACACAAACCCCAATTCATAGGAAACAAATCAAAAACCCTCAATCCCTCATTCTATCATAAATGTCTCAAACTTAAACAACAATAAAAGACCGAGAGATTCAATGACATTGGAAACTTAAGTGTCATTATGGGACTTACATTGATTGTGTATTCTTGACAGTGAAGCTTGACAGTGAAGCTAGATTGAAGGAGGTGGTGGCACTGTCAAGATTCCGATCGCCGTTGAGATTACGGTCGGTAGTAAGATTCCAACGGAGAGGACCCAACTTCGATGGAGTGGATTCCCGTCGACAGGAGAACGATGGAGAAGATGACCCAATTTTGGAAAGTTTTGGTTTTCTTCAGTCAACTGAAGGAGAAGAAGAGAAGGGCAGTTTCGTCCTTACACAATGTAAGAGGGTAATTTAGTCATTTTGCACGATTTAATTGTGGAGGGCATTATTGTCTTACAAAGGCTATTTCCTAGAAAGTAAAGATCAAAAAATGCTAGATATGGACTTTTTTTCCCAACCGGCTATTTTCTAAAAATGATTGTTGGGATGGGCTATATTTGCAAGGCCCCCAAAAATATAAGAGAAACAACGTTATAGTTCAATTAAAAGAAAACTTGTAAACTTATTTTAATGTAACAGGGTCTGATTAAAATGTGTGTTGCATAATTTATATTTCTTTCTAGGTAAAAGAAAACTTTAACGGACTTTTAAAATCGGAGCAAACAACGTTATAGTTTAACTAAAACATAACCAAATAGGATATGATGACTAACTAGTAAATGAGTTTACTATTTCTAACTTTTATCGTCATGAAAGTAATGCAAAGTCTTATAGATTAGACAACTTGAAGGGAAAAAAATGACAAACTGCCAATCTTTATATCCTATTGTTTCCTGAGCCAAACCAATTTACAAGCTAGTAATAAATAAAACAATACAACAATGCTTTGAACTTTCTAAAACCATTCTATACTACTAGACTAGAAAGCGAAAATGCTTTAGCTTTTAATTCATCAATTTTCATTCTACTTTTTGTATAGTGGTCTTAAACAAGAGGATATACATCTTCTGATACATAGAGAAATAAAGAAACTCACCAACTAAATGTGTGACAAAAGAGCCAAAAATTGTCCCACCAACAATGCTTTTTCTTCATGTTTCTAACTTGCTTTGTATTGGCCTGTAACTTCACTATCATATAACTTTCTTTTGACTTGCATAAGTGACTGCTATGTTGTCCGTTCAAGGCTAAATGTGATAACAATAATAAAATATTTTATGCGATTGAATATGATTGAGGTGGGACTGGAATTATATGAGATTGGAGTAGACTAAATTAATACTACATGTATTTGAAGAAACATGAGACTAGACTGAATTAATACTATATTTTGTTTGGTGAAACAAGGGACTTGAATAATTTTTTAAGAAAATAATTATTTTAATATATGTTTTAATAAAGAGCAAATTGTACTAAACTCCCTGAGGTTTGTCCTCTTACATCCAAAAACAACTTTATTAAAAATTGACACTCAACCCCCTTAGTGTTAGTCAAACTTGGTCAAAGTTAACCGTTGACCAAGTTGATCGTCAAAAAGACTAAAGTACCCATAATCCCTAAATTAAATAAATTAAAATTAAAACAAAAATCATATTGTAAAAATGGATCTCCACGGTCCATCTCAAAGATAGATAGTGGAGATCAAATAAAATTTTAAAGATTTGAATTTTAAAAAATTCAAAAAAAAAAAAACATAAATTCAAAAAAAAAACAAACTAAAAAAAATAATGAAATACTGAAAACTTCAATGGATCTGCATCATCCATTTCAACCATCATCCTTGGCTTCTTCCTTCGGCATGGAGGCTTCATCAAACAATACATTTCTACTAAGAATTTTCTTCTTGTTTGCCATATCATAAAGCTTAAATCCCTTCACGCCTTTCTCAAACCCGAGAAATATGCATTCAAGTGACTTTGATTGTAGTTTGTTCCTCTCATCACTAAGAATAAGAACATATGCCTTACACCCGAAAAACCTTCAAATTAGAGTAGTCAACTTCCTTGCCCATCCATACTTCTTCCACCATTTTAAACTCAAGTCCCTTCGATGGTGACTAGTTAACCAAATAACAAGCATGATTAACCGCTTCCACCCAAAATGATTCGGGCATTCCCGTATGAAGTCTCATGCGTCTAGCTTTCTCCAAGAGTGTTATATCCATCATTTTCACGACACCATTTTGTTGAGGATTTTTCTTTATGGTGAAATGTCTTGTAATGCCTTCATCTTTGTAAAATTTAATAAATTTGCAATTCTTGTACTTACCTTCGCTGTCACTTCTCAAATACTTGATCTTCCTCCTCATCTAGTTCTCCACTTCTGCCTTCCATTCCTTGAACTTTTCAAAGACCTCGGTTTTCTCATTCATGAAGTAAACCCAAAATTTCCTAGAAAAATCATCCCTGAAAGTAACATAGTAGTGAGCTCCACCATTCGATCTAGTTGGTGAGGGCCCCCACACATCGGAGTGTATATAATCGAGCAATCCCTTGCTTCCATTTTTCTCGCTTAGAACTTTGAAGCTCACAAGAAGATTTGTGGTAGTGGAAATAAGGAGGTACAACTAGAAATGGTTCTTGATGAACCTAGATACATAGCTCAAGAAAGGCCAATGAGAGACTCAAAGCCACCGCAAAGGTACGGTTGGGATGATGAGAATGATGAAGTGCATTTTGCACTCATGGCTAGTGATAGAGATCCAACCATATTTAATGAAGCAATTGGTTGTCTTGATAGAGAAAGTTGGGTGAATGCTATGATGGAAGAGATGGAATCTCTTGAAAAGAACTTCGTTTGGGAGTTGGTTCCC
This sequence comes from Acer negundo, assembly GCA_035582765.1. Lineage (NCBI taxonomy): Eukaryota > Viridiplantae > Streptophyta > Magnoliopsida > Sapindales > Sapindaceae > Acer > Acer negundo. The sequence goes on along the minus strand of CM069238.1, from coordinate 9,085,537 downwards.
AAACCTAAAGACCAAAAGATTGTTGGTTGTAAATGAGTATTTAGGAAGAAAGAAGGCATACATGAGAATGAAGCACCAAAGTTCAAAGCATGGTTGCTTGCTAAAGGGTACTCACAAAAGGAAAGCATTGATTACAATGAGATTTTCTCACTGGTAGTAAAGCACACATCTATTCGGCTATTGTTAGCCTTGGTAGCTCAATATGACATAGAGTTGGAACAACTTGATGTAAAGGCAGCATTTCTTCATGTGGATTTGGAAGAGGTCATTTATATGGCTCAACTGGAAGGTTTCAAGGAAGTGGGAAATGAGAACCTTTTTGTAGATTAAAGAAGTCACTCTATGGACTCAAGCAATCTTCAAGACAATGGTACAATCGCTTCGATTTCTACATGTTGAAGATTGGCTACAAGAAAAGTGAGTATGATTGTTGTGTTTATTATCATGTGTTTTATAATGGTACAATTATCTTATTGATGTTGTATGTGGATGACATGCTTTTATCATATCAGGATATGTCAAAAATTGATGAACTCAAAGGGCTTTTGGGTAGAGAATTTGATATGAATGATCTTGGTGTTGCTAAAAATATCCTAAGGATGGAGATAAAAAGAGATCGGAAAGCGGGAAAGTTGTGGTTATCTCAAAAGAGGTATACTCATAAGGTGCTTGAGAAGTTTAGCATGCTTGATGCTAAAGCCGTATCTACTCCACTTACTTTACACTTTGTCTTAAGTACAAAGCAATGTCCTTCCATGGATGCCGAGATGGAAGAGATGGTGAAGAGTCCGTATGCAAATGCGATTGGTTGTTTGATGTATGCCATGGTATGTACAAGACCTGATATCTCCCAAGCGATTAATGTGGTTGCCAAATACATGGTAAATCCGGGCAAAGAGCATTGGAATTCCATTAAATGGATTTTGCGGTATTTGAAGAGTACTTAGGAGTTGGGTTATGTTTGAAAGATAACATAGTGAAACTAATATTGTTGGGTTTGTTGATTCCGACTATACAGGTGACTTAGACAATAGGAGGTCTATAATGGGATATATATTTACATGTGCGAATAGACCAATTAGTTAGAGGTCTATGCTCCAACCTACTAATGCCTCGTCTACTACCAAAGCGGAATACATTGCAATCACATAAGCATCAAAGGAATCAATTTGTTTGAGGGTTTGGTGAATGATATGGGATTGAAGCAAAATTCGGTGTTGCTTAGATGTGATAGTCAAAGTGCGATTGCTCTAACCAAGAATCAAGTGTTCCATGTGAGAACAAAGTATATTGACATCTGATTCCATAAAATACAAGATTGGATTGTCTCAAGTGAAGTCTCCATTGAAAAGGTTCATACGGATGAGAATGCATCCGATATGCTTACCATGTCGGTTACAAAAGACAAGTTTGAGCATTGCTTGAGCTTGCTAAACCTTCTCTCTTGTTAAGTTTAGGTAGGCACCTCACCACTTGAGGTGTGTAGAGACAAGGGATTTTCTTGTCAAGGAGGAGTTGTTTTAAACACGACTTTATCCAATGATTTCTAAGGGTTGAAGTTTCTTTTCGACAAGGTGGAGATTGTTGATGTCTGTCTCAAAGTAACATGTATTTGCATTTGAGGCAAATTTGTAATTTGGGGTTTTATTGGGATATGTTGTAATTAGCTAAAAGTCTCACTATATAAGTAAGTTGTTAGTTGAGATTTTAGACTAAGTGTGTGCAAATATGTAGAGATAAAAAAGCTAGAGAGAAAAACCTAAAACAAAAAGCGATTGTGAGGTTGAAGGATTAAGACCTAAAAGGAGAGAAAAGGCTTGTGGGATAGAGGTAATCTCTTGTACTTGTCATTCTAATTATCTAGTGAAATGGGTGTGAAATTCCCTTAAGCAATATAGTGTAATATATACCTAGGGGGTGAATAGGTATAGGCCCAAATTCTTTCAAACTTCTTTTTCGCGGAACAATAATGTGCACACTTGGTGTGTCTAACAAATGGATTGCTTTAAACAACACAATTTAGAATACAATTCACAAGTGATACAATCAATGAAAGATATGAAAGATAATAACAAGTAAAACGAAACTTGACACAAGTACTTTTACATGGTAAAACCTCTTAAGAGGAAACATCCACGAGTTAAATCCACAACCACTAGCAAGCAATTCACTATAACGTCAAGAAGATACACACTCAAGGCAATCAACACATACTATACTTCCTGAGCTATTAACTATTAGTTTACCCTCGGGCCTAGTGAAAACACCTGGCCACAACTTCCTAACCGAGACAAATCACTTGCCTTTAGAAGGCTACTCCCTAACCGAGACTATCCTCTAGTCTCTAGGTAGATTTCCTTACTTGGATTTACCTAGAGCCTCACACTTCTTACCAAGACTTCTTTGCTTAGTTATTTTCAGCCCCTTGCTCTTAACTAAGACTTCCTTGCTTGGATTTACCTAAAGCCTCACACTCCTCACCAAGACTTCTTGCTCGGACTTACTAAGAGCCTCACACTCTACGCCAAAACTTCTCTTGCTCTTTGTTGAAGAATCACTCAATAACAAGAGATTTCACACATTTTGCAAGGCAAATGATATAAGTGATGCTAATGATGCAAACACAATCAAATAGAGAAAGTAGATCACACAAACTCTATGAACATGCAAGAGATAACTAGAATATGCTTTCAACACTCAATCACAAAGTTATCTAGAAATCCAAGCATGTGAATCAATAAGAACTAGATGAAAATATTCAATATTGCAATCAAAAATCCTAATTCTTAGATTATGAAACTAAACCTAGAAATCAACAATGAAGCTCATCATACAAAACATTTCTAGAATCAATTTCATGTGAATCAAGTTTAGCTTTTAAAGATGTTCAATCAAAATCACAAAAAGCTATAACTCAAAAATCGTTCAAACAAGTCTAAAAAAGGAATCAAAATCATTCTAAACATTTTTCATCAATCAAGTTGATCACAAGAAAAATGTAAGAAGATGATTACCAATAGAAAAGATAGAATTCAAACTGAGATCAGAGGATAGCAAGAAATATGGACATCTTGTCACCTTGAAAATGATTTGAACTTGTTTCTTTCTTCAAGACCAATAATTTTGGATTTTTGATCACTTAATTCAGAGTTGAAATGAGAGAGATATGACTAAAACAACATCTAAAAGTTGTGAGATATTTTGGCACAAAATATGAATATATAGGAAGGGAAACTAAATGGAGAAGGAAGAGGGTAAAGAGGTCAAAGTGTCACCATCAGCCTTGATTCCCGTGGAGGGACATGGCCAACACGGGGAGGCTAAGAGGCCTTCTTCCCATGGTGACCACGGAGCTCCACGGGAAGGAATGGTGGTGGCCTTTGCCTCTTCTCCTCTCGATCGCTCCCTTTCGCGCACCTCACATGTTCTTCGGCCTTCAAACTCCGGATTACGAACCGTAACTTAACGACACACGAGGACTACTGCGAAACTTTGACAATTGAATATGAAATCGACTCGATACACAATTATGAAGACATTGTAAGAGAACGTAAAGTAGCGTAACTTCCTCGTTTGAACTCCAAATCAAATGAGTGAGTAACCGAAACAACAAGAACTCAACAAGGAATCATATGAGTACATATTCAAGTTCAAGTAAAAAAAAACCCAAGCAAATAAACACAAGATCACTCAATCATGCAATTTCCTAGAGATAATCCTAGAACATGCAATCCTACAATGTTTGTCAATATTAGATCAATGCATGTGCATACTTTATTAAGTGTGTGAATGTGTTATTTCAAATGTAGCACAACGATTCAGGGACACATATAAATGCAATGTATGTGTGCGCGGTTAGCGGAATGATGCAGGGACACAAATGTATGAATTGTGTGTGTGTGCGCTTACGCCTTGCAAGAGCAAGAAGTATCTCGATACCTTAGCATCAAAGAAAGCGTTTTTCCTCTTGAAGACGATATTTGCATGAGAAGTTGTTTTTTTCCTTTGAAATTTCTTTCCACCAAGAAACACCTAAGCAACTAACCAATAAAAATAAAGAGAGTTTTGCAATGGAATCAAGCCAATACAAATCTAAAACCTTACAATCTTATCCACACATATCCACACATATCCATCTAAAGCGTTTCCAATCTAGGTCAAACCGATTATTATCCGAGTTTTCGCTTTAAAGAGAGTAGATTTCAACATATGAGCATTTGTAAGCATGTGGCTTGTTTACTCATTTCTATTTGACAATCCGAACATTTCATAATCTTCAACTATACTTCATTAAGCCTTTTATTTTCATTTCTTTTAAACTTTGAATCAAAGAATTTTTTTTAATGATTCTTTTCAACACTTTTTTTATTTTTCTAACATAAATATATACGCTTCATTGTGGCTTTAACTCATCACAATGGTGTAGCCCTTTCCTACATTGGGTGGCTTCACAACCAAGGTGTGTAGCCCTTTCCATGAAGGTGGTCGTTGAGTTCTATGTAGTTGCTGAAGTAAAATGGATACTAACCATAGGTCATCTATCATGTACTAAGCAATAGGCTTCTAGATGCATCGAAAATCTACATATTTTCAAACTCAACTACTCAAACATAAACATATAAGAGAAGCATCTATGCACTTTTAAAAACAAGATTTTTAAAGCTAAAAGTTATTTGTTTAAGATCATTACTTCTCATGTGAGTAGCTCTGAAAGATATTGATACAAATTGAAATAATGTTTGTGCTTATCAAACCACTCACAATCACACATAGTCATTAATCAACACACATCATGCAAATGGATTTTTGAAGAGTTTTAAACCTCCCTTGGTCTAAGGGCTTAGTGAACAAATCCACAAGTTGATTTTTAGTAGGCATATGTTATAGAATAACAATAGAATGTTCAACTAGTTCTCTAATAAAATGATACATAATATCTATGTGCAATGATATCATGCATACATAGAGTTGAAAAAAAAAATGAAATAGAAAACAAGTTTTTAGAATAGAGAAATACCTTAGTAAGCTTTTTCACCAATGAAAGGTCTCCGTTCTTTTATGAGCTCTCTTGGCTTGTTTGTCCTCATGACAACAAGTTGTTGGTGTGTCACCCCAAGAGAATAAAGACCAAACACTTTCAACTCAAACAATCACATAAAAATGACTTTTCTAAAAGTCTTAACAAAAATTTTCACCAAATTGATTTCAAAATTCAACTTCTTTAAAGTTAATCAACAAATTTTGGCTATCGTAGTGATAGTATGAGAATTTTAAGTTCATGTATTGACTAAAGACACCAAGTTTGAATACTAGACCTAGCACATTACAAATAGCTTAGTCAAGAATAAAACTTAGAATTCTTATCAAACAAGAACAAAAATATTCTAATATGTGCTACTCAATCAAGTATGAGAGCACTCACCTTTAACCATATTAGTCTTAGGTGAACCAACACAACAACATTATGATCATTACGCATGACAATATGAAATCTAGAAGATAAATCATCAACTATCTTCTTCATGAAAGTATCACTAATATTAAACTCATCATTGTTGCCACACGTAAATATTTCACCAAGACTCTTCAAATGATCATGGTTAACACTCTTCTCAACATTCTTTTTATCATGCTTATTATTAACATGCATATCATTATTTTCAACCCAAATCTTCTTAGTAGGTTTCTTCACATGAATATGGTCAATATACACATTTCTCAAAGCATCAAAGCTGTTATCATGTGTAAAAACTTTCAAAGAAGATTTATCTATTTCACAAGTATGCACATTATTCTTCTTAACCCAAACTTTCCTTGTTGATTTCTTTTCAAAAACATGTTCATCATGCATAGTCTCTAATGCCCTAACATGTTTAGGAACAACCAAAGAAAGTCTTTTCATCTCTCTAGCATGCATATCATTCCCTAGTTTGCATTGTCTAATATACTTGTAGCATTTAGGTTTGATAGGCTCAACAACATTGTAAAAATGACAAACCGGGATAAACTTAGAGATGTTAGGTCTAGCCCTAGACTTAAACACATGCTTATAAGAATGATTAGGTAACGTTTTCACATCTTTGACAAGTTTCACATTTCCTAGTTTGCACTGCCTAATGTATTCATAACATCTAGGCCTAATGTGACCAACCACATTACAATAATGACAATGAATTGAGAAAAATTACCTTTTAGGTGTGCATGCTTTGGTTGAGAAAATGGTTGAGAAGTTCCATTACTCTTCTTGTCTTTGTCTTTGATCTTGGAAGGAATAGTAGATGAGTCTTTCTTGTTCTTGGTTGTAGGAGTCTTTTTAACTTCTTCTACAAAACCCAAGCCACTCATATGATGCTTTCCAAGTTTTATCACTTCATCAAGCTTAATGGCTTCAATCTTCATGCCATTAATAGACTCTTTGAGAGCTTTAACTTCATCTTTAAGCTCACACCCCTTTAACTTCACGATAGTCAAAGATTTATCATTTTGCTTAATCTCTCCCTCCATGGAAAACAACTTCATAGTAAAGTCTTCATTTAGATCATCTATCTCTTGAGCACTTTCCTTCATCTTTGAAAAATACTTTTCAATGGTCTTTTCATGCTCTTTGATGACTTCACTTTGCTCGCTCATCTTCTTTAAAGACATCTTCTTTTCATTGTAAAGAGTTTTAATTATTACCATCAAATTGGCATTGATCAACTTCAACTTGTTATTCTCTTCATACTTCTTGACATTAGTTAGTTGAAGGATATTTTCATTGAAGCTTGTTTCATCATGATTTAAGAAAGCCTGGAACTCTTGATGATTAGAGGAGACTTCACTACATTCAATACTTGAAGAGTATTCACTTTCCTCACTACTTGAGGAGTCTTCACTAATATCCTCAAATCTTCCTTCATATATAACCGGGTGAGCAATGTAATTGCTAGTACATTCTCGATCATCCAAGGACTCCCTTTCCTTTACTACATCACTCACATTCATCTGTGATTTATCATTGATGGCTCTAATGTAGGCTTTCATTGTATTTTTCCAAAAGGTGTAGTTACCACTATTCAAAAGTGGAGGTTTAGCACTAAAATCACCTTTCGGCAACAACTCACCCATAGTAATAAAAATGAACAATTCACAAAACAAACACAAACGCAATAATATGGATCTATCTAATTACTTCTAGACACCCGCTCTGATAGCAAATGAAATTCCATTAAGCAATATAGTGTAATATATACCTAGAAGGGGGGGTGAATAGGTATAAGCCCAAATTCTTCCAAACTTCTTTTTTTGTGGAACAATGATGTGAACACTTGGTGTGTCTAACAAATGGATTGCTTTAAAAAACACAATTTAGAATACAATTCACAAGTGATACAATCAATGAAAGATATGGAAGATAATGAAAAGTAAAACGAAACTTGACACAAGTATTTTTACGTGGTAAAACCTCCTAAGAGGTAACATCCACGGGTTGAATCCATAACCACCGGTAAGAAATTCACTATAACGAAAAGGAGATACACACTCAGGGCAATTAACACATAATATACTCTCTAAGCTATCAACTTCTAGTCTACCCTCGGGCCTAGTGAAAACACCTTGCCACAACTTCCTAACCGAGACAATTCACTTGCCTCTAGAAGGCTACTCCCTAATCGAGACTATCCTCTAATCTCTACGAAGATTTCCTTACTTGGATTTACCTAGAGCATCACACTTCTTACCAAGACTTCCTTGCTTAGTTATTTTGAGCCCCTTGATCTTAACTAAGACTTCCTTACTTGGATTTACCTAGAGCTTCACACTCCTCATCAAGACTTCTTGCTCGGACTTACTATAAGCCTCACACTCTATGCCAAAACTTCCCTTGCTGTATGTTGAAGAATCACTCAACAATAAGAGACTTCACAACTTTTGCAAGGAAAATGATCTAAGTGATGCAAGTGATGCAAATTATGCAAACACAATCAAATAGAGAAAGTAGATCACACAATCTCTATGAACATGCAAGAGATAACTAGAATATGATTTCAACACTCAATCACAAAGTTATCTAGAAATCCAAGTATGTGAATCAATAATAACTATATTAGAATATTCAATATTGCAATAAAAAATCCTAGTTCTAAGATCATGAAAATAAACCTAGAAATCAAAAATGAGCTCATCATACAAAACATTTCTAGACTCAATTTCATGTGAATCAAGTTTAGCTTTCAAAGATGTTCAATCAAAATTACAAAATGCTATAACTTAAAAATCATTCAAACAAGTCTAAAAAAGGAATCAAAATCATTCTAAAAATTTTTCATCGATCAAGTAATAAGATATATCAAGTTGATCCCAAGAAAAATGTAGAAAAGATGATTACCAATACAAAAAATGGAACTCGAACTGAAATTAGAGGATCAAGAGAAATTTGGACATCTGTTCACCTTGAAAATGATTTGGAATTGTTTTTCTCTTCAAGACTAACAATTTTGGCTTTTGGATCACTCAATTCGGAGTTGAAATGAGAGAGATATGACTAAAACAAAAATATAAAAGTTATGAAATATTTTGGCACGAAATTTGAATATATAAGGGGGGAAACCAAATGGAGAAGGAAGAGAGGCAAAGAGGTCAAAGTGCCATCATCAACCTTGATACCCGTGGAGGCGCGTTGCCACCACGGGGAGGCCAAGAGGCCTTCTTCACATGGTGGCCACATACCTCGGCGGGAAGGAAGGGTGGTGGCCTTTGCCTCCTCTCCTCTCATTTGCAACCTTTCGCGCACCTGACGCGTTCTTCCACCATTATTTGGCCTCCGAACTCCGAATGTGAATCCTCTTTTGGATTATGAACTGTAACTTAACAACATACGAGGAAGACTATAAAACGTTGACAATTGGATATGAAATCAACTCGATACACGATGACGAAGATAATGCATTGTAAGAGAACGTAAAGTATCATAACTTCCTTGTTTGAACTTCAAATCAAATGAGTGAGTAATTGAAATGACTAGAACTAAACAAGGAATCATATGAGTACATATTCAAGTTCAAGACAACAAAACCCAAACAAATAAACACACAATCACACAAGTATGTAATTTCCTAGAGATAGTCCTAGAACATGCAATTCTACAATGTTTGTCAATATAAGATCAATGCATATGCATACTTTATCAAGTGTGTGAATGTGTTATTCTAAATGTAGTACAATGATGTAGGGACACATATAAATACAATGTGTGTGTGTGCGGTTAGAGTAACGATGCAGGGACACAACGATGTAACACAACGATGCGGTTATCAAGTGTGTGAATGTGCTATTCCAAATGTAGCACAATGATGCAGGGACACATGTAAATACAATGTATATGTGTGCGGTTAGCGCAACGATGCAAGGACACAAATGTATGAATTGTGTGTGTGTGCGCTTACGCCTTGTAAGAGCAAGAAGTATCTTGATACCTTAGCATCCAAAAAAGTGATTTCCCTCTTGAAGACGATATTTGCATGAGAAACTGCTTTTCTCCTTTGAAGCTCCTTTCCACCAAGAAACATTTAAGCAACTAATCATTACATATAAAGAGAGTTTTGTAATGGAATTAAGACAATACAAATCTAAAACCTTACATTGTGCCTCTATGGACGTAGCCAATTTTGGTGAACCACGTAAAATTGCTTGTGTTATGTTGTGGTTTGATTGCTTTTAGTTGATTATGTTTCTGTATTGCTAGTATTACATTATTGTGCTTGTAAGTCCATTCAAAAAGGTCTTGGAAGAAGTTGAAGGTAGTTTTCGATTTTGCCTACAAGATGTTCGACGAAATTACCAAGTGAACTCAAAAGAGGTGTTGTTGCACCGCTTAAAAAAACCCACCAACTAAATGTATGACAGAAGAACCAAAACTTGCCCTACCAACAATGCTTTTTCTTCAAATTTGTAACTTACTTTGTATTGGCATGTAACTTCACTATCATATAACTTTTTTTTAACCAACATGTAACTTTGACAATAATGCGATTTTTTTTTAATGTTATTTTGTAGACTGACAATATAAATTATGAGAATTTCTTGATAAAACCAAGAAATAATTGGATCAAAAAAGCCACCACCAATGTATATTGCAATTTGAATGGCCTCTCGAATATTGAAAAGATCCTTCGAAAAGTTAGAGAATTAGATGAATTTCGGAAGATATGTTTCCGGCACATACTTTCTATTCATAGAGATTTTAGTTTTTCTATCAGCTTAATTCATAACTTGTTGTTGAGGGAAATATATGTAGCAGGTGTGACTGGAGACAACGAGTTTCACTTCTTAGTTGCTGGTTAACAAGTGAAATTCGGACAGAGGGAGTTTTTTGGTAATGGGGCTGCAGTTCGAACTATTTGATACGTATAAGTTTTTTTTAAGGATGGGGAACCAAAAATGTCCCATTGTTTAAGGAGCATATGGCACTAGAAATTTTTGCTAACAGTGTACCATCAGATTGATAAATGTCTTTGTAGTACTTGTTTATGAAACTTGAAACTATATATAAACGTGTGTCTATACAACTTAGAGGGGGGGTGAATGGGTTGTTAATCCGATTAGTTACCGATTTTTCGGATTAGTTAATATTATAAAAAATAACCCAATACAATCAAATACAATCAATGTAATTAAAGTGTGGAAAGCAATAAATAACACGTTGATTGATTTACGTGAAAAACCCACAACTAGAAAAAACTCACGAGCTATTCTACTAGCCACACACGGTCCTCAAATCCATTATATGTAATGATGTTTACAACCTAGGTTGACCTATAATCACACCACTCTTGGTCACTAACCCAGTACTACTACCCGCATGCTTTTTATAGTGATTCTAGACCAAAATGCTTATGCACTATACACCGATAGTCACAAGACTTAACTCTCAATTAAGAGATAAATAACCTATATGAATATATGACAATATCCAATATGCAATTAATGTTAGGCTACACTAAATACTTATCTAGGAATTCGAGATGTCAATGAGAACAATCATAGATATCAATATGTCTTTTGAATGTTCATAAAGACCTAACTAGAAGAAGATAGAAAACCTAAAATCTAGTCATCAAACAAAAAGTCAATCAACATAAGTTGTCATCAAACATGGCAGAGACAATAAATGCAATCAAGAAATGTAGTTAAGGTATCCTACACATCAATGTCTAAATGCAAAGCATAAAGACTTAACTAGATGGCAAAATATCTAGATGGCAAAATGGTCCTAGATACTAGCTATCAAAGAAAACTACACTCAACCAACATTCAAAGTCTTAAACATGTCAGAAATAACATTAAGCAATGAAACATGCATTTAATTAACAAATAAATACTAAGCCTAGGCAAAAATGTCATAAGAATGAAACAAGAGCTTCTAAGACATGTAGAAATTACCTAGTCAAATAAAACAAGATAACCCATGCTTGGATGATGCTAGGATGAAGCTAGATGCTCATTAGAAAGTGTTTGGTTGAGTAAATGTGAGTTTTTGGGAGCTCTCTCTCTCTATGAGTAATCTCTCTCTAACAATGTGAAATGTGAGCTCTTATTTGGCCAAGAAGGGAACAAGGAATATATATATCAAGCCCTAGCTGAAGTGACGTCGTTTTGAACAAAGCTGTTGAAAACTCATCAAAACCAATGTGCGTGCCGCGGTACGTATAAGGTGTCTTGACCGCAGTACGTACAAGGTGTTCCGTCCGCATGGAAGCCTTGGGAAGCTTCGTGGTTAGGGCTGTCATAGAGGCAAGGTCACCAACCGCGGTACCTACGCGTGAAACCCACTGGTTGCTGTTGCTGTGGGTGCCACGGTATAGGCAAGTGCATGGGGAGCGACCTACACCGTGGTAAGAGGCAAAATCTCTTTTCCCAGACTCTCAAACACACTTAAACTATATGAATTTTGTGTAAGTGTGAAGTGAGTAAATAATATGCATGGGAATAGATAAAATCATAAATAATCACCAAGCATATGACACACAAAAACATACAAGATATGAAAATGCAATAGTGTGATGATAAAACATAAATGCACACAACTAAGAGAAACACAAATACATTTATAGAAATGTAGTATGAAAGTGTGTGTGCAACTAAATCTCTTCAAGAGGCAAGTTAAGTGATTTACCTTTCGCTCTTGCTCTTGAAGCACATTGGGAATTCTGGAAGCTTGTCAAAAACAATAACCTAAGCTACCCGTTACATAACAATCCCAATGTGGTTTGTTAACGAAATAAGCCAATCAAAAACTAAGGAACTTACAATTATGAAGTTATGATGTTTATCAATTTGTCTTTTAATGTTGTTTCATTGAATTGTATTTTTGGAAATATAGTCTTATGAACTGGCAGGTAACTTTGCAATGAACTGACATGTAACTTAATAATCAACTAGCATGTAACTTTGGAATTGTAGATATGGCATGCAACTTTACTAGAATTGTGATTTTCGAAAGATAGTCTTTAAACTTAGAATAACATTATGAACTGACATGTAACTTTGCAATGAACTAGTATGTAACTTAATAATCAACTGGCATATAACTTTGGAATTGTAGATATGGCAGGTAACTTTACTGGAATTATGATTTTCGAAAGATAGTCTTTAAACTTATAATAACATTATGAACCGACATGTAACTTTTCAATATCCTGGTTGTGACTTAATAATAAACTGACATGTAACTAATTAATAAACCAGCATGAAACTTTACTGGAATTGTATATTCAAAATAAACTCTTTGAACTTGAAACAACAATATCAATACATTTTATTCCTAATAAAAGAAAAGAGTACCCATACATATAAGAAATAAAACATCATTGGTAAATACAGTTCATCGAAATCGTTTATTCCATGATTAACGTCGGGTATCGAGACATCATCCACGTTATCGGTGTCCGAAAATTCATTGTTCTCTTGATTATCAACAACTGCCTCATTAAATACAGTTCTCACACTAAAAGCATAAGCATATATGTAATTTGTTCTACCAGTTGCAGTAGAAAGCTCTCATACACGGATTACATACTTTGACTCAAAGTGTATGCACTTATCAAAACTTTTCCATAATCTATGGTCCACATTCTTCGTCCAGATATATTTTATATCAAAACAAATTGACAGTAGAAAGATTGTATATATATATATATATATATTTCTCTTTTCAATTTATTTTATTTTTTAAATATAAATATATTTTAATAATTAATTAAATATTTTATTTTAAACATTTTAAAAATAATAATTTTCAATTTTAACAAATAAAAATAAATATTATTTTTTTTAATTGGTTTTACATATTTTAATTTTTTTTAAATATTTTAATTTTTTTTCTAAATTAAATTTAAATAATTATTTTAACCAGACCAATTCAATATAACCATTTTATCCAAGTGAGGTGGGACTATTTAGTCCCATATATATTTAAAAAAAAATTCTCTTTCTTTTATTTTTTTTATTTAATAATAAATTTTAATAATTATTTAATATATCTTATTATGATATTTAAACATATTTTAAAAATATTAAATAAAAATGTTATTTTCTTAATATTAATTTTAAATAATTTAATTTAATTTAATATTAATCAATTTCACACTACAGTAAATATATGATAAAATTGTATTTTTATCTAATCCTATACCACACTAAATAAGAGGTATGACTATTTTAATCCAATCTTCTACAACACCAAACACATCGCAGCACTAATTTTAGTCCAATCCAATCTAATTGGGAAAAGATCATTTTGCCCCTTGACCTTTGTCCTATTAGAAAGGTGAGGACAAGGTTTGCCCATATTGGCTGATCTCGCCCCTAAAACGAAACTAATGTATATTATTATCCTTCTGTTACCTTTTCCATCCAAATGTGCTTTGACCCTTAAATTTAAAAGGGTAATATGGTAAAAGCATCCTTAATTGATTTCCACTGTCCATCTGAAAAAGATGAATGGTGGAGATTAAAAAGAAAAAAGAAAAAAAAAAAAAAAGAAACATTAATGTAAAAAAAAAAATTACAAAGTCAATAAATATTAAAAGTAAAAAATAAAAAATAAAAAAACAAAATAAAATTTAATCTCCCTCCTCTCTCAAGATCTCTCATCTGTTTCTATCATCTCTCTCTCATTTTCTCATCTCTTCATCTTCATCTTCATCATCAAAGCCTAAATAGACCTCTTTCTAAAACGATCTCTTTCTCTCTTCTTCTTCTTCTTCGTCGATTGGGTTTGGGAGTGGGTGTTTTCTGGGTTCGTTTGTGTATGGGTATGGCCAGTAGACTTGCAAAAATTTTACACGACCCAAACCCATTCGAAAATAGCGGTTGGTGGGTCAGGTTTATTGGATTGGGTTGTTAATGGTTCAACCCATTAAGACACAAAATATAATGGGTCGGTTATGGGTTCACCCTTAAAAAAACCATTAATTCAATAACTCATTAATATAAAGATTTTTTTTTTATAATGCGTTTATGAAAGTTATTAAAAAAATCTTTGTATAGTCACATTATGGAATTTATATTTTTAAAAAAAAAAAAAATCTCTATAATTATGGTTAGAGTATATTTTACTAATTAATTTTTTTAAAATTTCTAATTTTTTCTTTTTTTGAAAGAGCAAAAATTTCTAAATTAAAAACCCTAAAACTATAAATCAATTATTTCACAATATTACAACCCTAACCCTAACCCTAAAACTCTAAAAGTAGCTAGTGAACTTGATTGTATGAGTTTGATCATACTTTAGTGCTATTTATTTTCAAGTTTTTAATAAATCTCAAATATAATATTTTGTAACGGACAATGTCAGGTTACCCATTAATTTAACAAATGCTTTCGGGTTTGTATATTTCAACCCTTATGCTAATGGGTTATGTTCGGGTAAAGCAATTTTAACACGACCCAAACACGAAATGATACGAATTCACAACAACACGACCCATTGCCAGGTCTAAGTATGAGTGAATCGGTTTCGATTTGATTCCAATTTGGGTCGAATAGGTTTCGAATATGGATTTTGGGTGGGTTGTTGTGTGGTAGTGATGGGTGGTTTACGGTGGTGGCCTTTTTTGTGTTTTTGTGATTTTGATTTGGTGTGTGTGAGAGAGAAAAGAGAACCAAATGCGTTTTTGTGATTTGGATTTGGTGGGTTTTCTGGGTTGGGTTCAATTGAAGATATTAATTCTCATCTACTTCCTCTGCACACAACTAGTATATAGATGTATGAGTATGATTCAAAGAGGAATTGAGATTGAGTGTGGACCGTGGAATAGCAGTTTATAAATGCACTGCTCACAAGATACTGAATCGAATGTTTGTGGATATATTATATGTTGGAGTCTTGGAGAGTAGCTATTAATGTTTTTGGTTTATAATGAATTAAATTTGTTGTTATTACAAAAAGAATTGCCTGGGTAGCTCTATGTTGGGTTTTCTAGTTTCTTTACTTATTTGTGTTTTTGTTTTTTGTTTTGATGTTGTGTGTCTTGCCCAACCTTGTTGGCTCGTTGGTTTTTTGTTTGTTTCCCTTGTTGTTGTCTTCTGGCAACACTATTACTTGTTCTTGTTTAATCAAAATAATAATAATAATAATGTCATTCTTGATTATTATTTTCATCAGAGTATGCTCTTATTTTCATTTGTCTTCAATATCTCCTTGCATTAATTTTCCTCTTTATAATTATTTGAGAAATTTAAGCTTTCCATTTCCTTGAAGCTGAAGCTTGAAGGCATAAATGTTAATTTAGTGTTAATTTTTGTAGAGATCCACCATATTTATATCATGGGGAAAATGGTAATATGAGTTGTCATTTGAAGTTTGGTTGTCATTTGAATTTTATTTGGAAATCTGGAAATCTGGCTTGATGATCTAAGGATTTGGTGTTGTGTTTTGTTCTTCAGTTTCTAGGGTTCTGTTTATATATAAATATAAATATTATTAATTAATATCTTAGGGGTTAAATGGTCATTTTAGAGCAAATTGAAGGATAAAACGGTCATTTGAGCATGGTCAAACCTTTTTTGGATGGAAAAGGTAAAAGAAGGGGGAGATTTTACATTAGTTTCATTTCAGGGGGAAGACCGGCCAATATGGGCAAACCCTGCCCTCATCTTTCTAATAGGGCAAAGGTCAGGGGGTAAAACGATCTTTTCCCAATCTAATTCAATCCCATGAAAATAACATTATCCTATCTCACACACCAAATGAGCCCTAAGGGTGCGTTTGTTGCACCAAATTGCAAGGATTGGACTGTTTTTAGTCCAATCCCATGTTTGGTAGGTCCAATCAGTTGTGACTATTTTTTATCCCCTTTTCAATTTTATCCTGCCAGAGCAAGATAAAATAATCCCTCCAAATCAATGGGATTATTTTATCCCATCTCTGATTCATCAAATTTCTACCAATTTCAAAAAATAAAATCATAATGTTCATGTTGATTCAACAAATTCACCCATTTCATTCAACAAATTTCATCCAAAATAAAATCAAACCCAACACAAAAAAATCCAACAATCATCATGTTCATTGATTCCTAAAAAAAATTACAGTAAAATAAAATAAAATTCTCTTAAACAACCTTGATCACATCACCCTTCACTACTAACCTGGAAGGCTTCGCCGGTAACTGATCACCAAATCCCAACCATCAATGCTGCTGATCTATTTGCTGAAAAGCGCAAATGAAAACCCATGAAGCCATCAAACCTCTAATTTATTTTATTTTTTTTTATTTTTTATTTTTTTTTTATTTTTTTTTTTTGTGGATTTGATAAAGTTGTAGTGTTGTGTGTGAATGAAGAAGAAAGTAAGGAAAGCAGAGAAGGAGGAGAGCAACTGCGTGTTTGATCAAGTGCTGGTGGATCTGATTTGGTTGTGTGTGAAGGAAGAAAGAACAACGAAAGCAAAGAAAGAGAAACAAGAAGAGAGAAGAAAAGGAGAGAGATAGTTGATTGATTTTGGATGTGGATTGATTATAGTGATAGTGGAGGTGGATGGGTGGATGTGGATTGAATTTTCATTTTTTTTTTTTTGGATAAATATTTTATTTTGTCCAATCTTATTACTTAACCAAACACAAAATTGAACTGTTTTTAGTCTAATCCCATCTTGCACCAAAAACAGGAAATATTATAATCAATCCAATCCAATCCCATCTCTTAAAAATAGTCCAATCCTATCCCGCGCACCAAACGCTATAAGTGTCGTACAGCGGAAAAAGAAAGATTGATCATTAGTTTTTAAAATTTTTATCATCGCTGGACCCTTTTGTATACACAAACATGAGAAAGGATTTGTTTTCATACCTTTGAAGATCTCTCATTCGGTTTCTTTTCGATACTTCACCACTAAGCCTTTCGAGCTATGTCTCATGATCTAGCAGATGTGTGTAGGCACGTCACGGATTCCAGGAGTACTTGAATGGAGGCTTCAAATATCCAGAAGACAACCCCTTATCCCCTTTATTGAGTTCAACCAACCTGTGAGCAAAAGAAAAAAAAAAAATTCTTTTCTTGTTGTCGCTCCTCTTGACTCTCTATTAGGTTTTTGGCTCTTAAGTTTTTCCTAAGTATATCTTATATACCAGGATCCTAGAGTTTAGTTTAACTATGTCAAAATAGGATTACAAATCCTTTTTAATTCGGTCAACACTAGGTGTTGAACCTTTGACCTCTTTTGAGTAAATAAAAATAATCTCTTATTATTTTATTCCTTTGCTCTTATCAAGTTTCGAACTTGAAATCTCCAAATAACAATTAATAATTCTTAATTATTAATATGACAATTAAAGAATCATATTATTTAATTATATTTAATTAATCAATTAAATAATTTATTAATTAAATAATCATATAATTTAATTAATTCTCAGAATTTATCCAAGTTACTTTCGTAACATAATTAATTAGACCATCCAATTCTCCGCGAGCCTTGTTACTATTAATCGTAAAGGGCTAGTAAGGAGACCTAATGGACTCACAGTTTTGAGCTTCAATAATACTTAGAAAAATTAATTAAACTATTTAATTAATATTTCACGACTGTTAAGCTCGGAGTTATTCCACTAAAAACCCAAGGTTACACTCTAGTAACTATAGATGTTTTACGCAAACTAAAATATTAGTATCCATTGAATATATATATATTATATGAGACTTGACTAAATCATATATATATATAGGAAAATTTTCAAGTCAGTACTTCCTGATATAACTCCATCAGTGTGTTGGATATGGACCATTAGATTTACATGATTTGACTCAAAGTGTATGCACTTGTCAAAACTTCTCAATAATATATGGCCCACATGCAACGCACTGATGGAGTTATATCATGACGCACTAAGAAGAAAAGAACTATATATATATATATATATATGAGACTTGACTAAATTACTACTATACTTTTTATAGTGAAAAATGAATTGGACTAAATAAAATAATATTTTAAATTTGAAATTGAATAACAAATTAATAAAATAATTTTTTTTTCTTAGAGAAAATCAAAAGTGACTTCCCAAAATATTAAACTTTTTGTTTTTAACCACATATGAAAGTTTAATTATTAATAACCATATTTTTGAGAAATTGCTTGAATACCCTCGAATAAAAACCATTTTTGAGAAATTACTTGAATACCCTCGAATAAAAGCCATCCCCAAACTCTCTCACTCCCTCTCACTCACTCTCTCTCTCTCTCTCTCTCATCTCCTCTCTATCCTGTCAAACCCTTTGTCGGACGATGTCGCCTAGGCATGCACTTCCCGGTGAAGTCGTGAAGGTGTTGTTGTGTCTCAGTGGTGCGCTGCCTAGGGGCTACACAAACCAGGCGAAGTCACCTGGCTTCGCAAACCAGACAAAGTCACATGGGCTTCGTCAACCAGGCGAACTGGCTTGGGCATCGCGCAAATGGGCGATGTCGTGCATGGGTAGGCAATGGTGTGGCAACAATGCCGCTAGGGCTATCCTTCACTGGCAACGCTATTCAATGAGAAAAAAAAACCCTAACTCATGAAGGGAAATTTTCTAAAACATCCCTCCTAGAAAAAGGAGGGAGGTTTTGGTAATATTACCATATAAAAAGTATTAAAAAAAACATGATTTTAGAGGGTGCTAATTTAGTAAATTTACCTTAAAAAAATGTTTCCTTTTTTTCTTTCAACATTTCAAGTTTTTTTTTTTTTTCCAAAGATTTCACGTTTTTTTCTCTAGATTTCACGTTTGAAAATATGTAAACATTTCACATTTTTTGCAACATTTCATGTTTTTGTCAACATTTCACATTTTTTCTCTAGATTTCATGTTTTTCGTAAAAAATATTTAAAAGCTAAGTTGCAGGGGTAATTTTGTAATTTATGGATTACTCTAATATATATATATATTTAAAAGAGAGCTCATCCTTATACTTCACAAATTATCTATTTTTATTCTATTAATATATATATATATATATATATATATATTTTTTTTTTTATTGAATGACAATATTAACCTAAATTAAAATTACCGAACAAGATAAAAACAATTATAAAGACACTCCAAACTGTTTTTTTTATATTATTATTTTAGGGAAAATTGCAATGAAGTACCCCCAACGTTTGATAAAAGTGCAACAAGATTGTAATTTTGCCAAAATTACAGAAACATACCATTAACTAACCCTTTGACTGTTAGAGTTAATAGATGTCAGAGTTTCATAAGGGCAATAAAGTCATTTTATTTTTAAAAATTAAAAAACAAAATATAAAAGATTTTTTGTTCATAATTGAATTTTGTTTTTTATAAAAACCAAAAAAATAAATAAAAATTTAGGAGATCTGTTAACTTTCCCAGATCTCTATGAAAAGAAATTTTCCAGTTTCCAAATATTTATAAAGAAATTAAAACAGATCTAATTTTTTGTTTTCAAGATCTCCCTCTACCCATCTTCAGTCAAAATCAACAACCTAAGAAAAAAAAAATGAAAGAAACAAAATAAATAATTTTTGATTTGAAAAAAGAAAGTTTATAGTTCACAGATATTTAAAAAAAAAAAAAAAAAAAGGTAAGGAAATATTTTTTGTGGAAGAGATCTCTCCGATCTCCATTGTCATCCCCATCTCCTATTCAATCATCATCAACATGAACTAAAGAAATAAAATAAAGATTATTTCCCAAAAATCTGGGCCTATATCTCCATATCTCATTTACTAGGTTTTTATTTTTTTATTTTTTTATTTTTTTATTTTTTTATTTTTCTATATGTTAAAATAAAAATAAAAATTTACAAATAATAACGGGTAATATAAAAATAAAAAGTTTTTTTTTTTTTTTTTTTTTTTTTTTAAAAAAATAGAGTATCATTAGAATAGGGGTATCAAAAGATAAAATATATAATTTTGGAACAAAATAAATTATCTTTAGAATTTTTTTTTCAATTTAAATTTTTAGAATCGTCAAAAGAAACTCTCTTTTTAGATATGTGATTATTAATAATTAAATTTTTGTATATGGTCAAAAGATAAATTTTCATATTGTATGCGGTAATTTTTAGCAATTTCTACCTTTTTGGATGAAATAAAGATTAATTAATAAAATATTAAAATATTTTAAATAAAAATAAAATTTTATATCCTTTTTAATTGAAAAGGAATTTTTAACAAAAATACCCTTTTGAGGGACGAATTGCAAATATACCCCAGATGAAAAAAAAAAAAAAAGTTCCAAAATCCCCTAAATGACATTATTGCCCTTAATGATATCTTAGATCACAAAACCCCCAAATTTTATATATCTATTGTTGTAGTCAAAAATGGTCTTTAGGCCCAACGCTTAACGCCCAACCTGTTTCTTATCAAACCCAATCTAGGGCCACCTGATTTTGGTCGACCTAGCAAACCCAACCAGAATCACTGTTTGACTCAGTCACACTTTCACTCTGATTCGACTACTCAAACTAACAAATAAACGTGACAAACGTTGGAATTGGTCAAATAACAATAAGATTCCATGAAATCCGGTCAGGATATCAGGGATATTATCCAACCAACTTCAAATGGTCAACTCTACACTAGAGCCTATAAATAAAACGATTCACTCACAGAAGAAGGATTCAGACTTCTATTATTTTTGCTAAAGCTTTCGCGTGCCTAAACTCTGCTCAAACTAAGTTTTGATCACCAGAATTCACTCATTTTTATTCAATTGACGGTCTTCTTTATTTCCACGCTCAGCCCAAGTGAACCCAAGGCTTAAAGAGTTATCACCTTGTCTTTTGCTTTCTTTTCTGCATTTCTTTTTATCTTTTTTGCAGGTTTTAGTTGTAGGCGACATTGTCAGTTCAACAGGTTAGACCAAGATATTTGGGCCCAACTCGAATTCGACTCAATCCACAACAACCGTAGATCGACCATCTACATCTACACTTATGCCCTAGCCAACCCGAATTCCACCCAACCCGAGACTCACTGTCTCCATCATCGTTTGATCATTAGCAACCAGCAATCATCGCGCGGCACCTCAGATTCCGCCGCGTCTCAAAGGCTTCATTGCGGAGGTGACCCGAAAACCACCTAACTCGCACATCGTCCGGGATGTTGGATATATATATATATATTGGAATTTGAGGGTTTTTTTTTTTTTTTTTTTCATGATTATGGTTCTTTTGGTTTGCTGAGAACTCTTTTTTTGAACATCTAGAGAATATATATATACATAAATTCTATTATCAGTTTGAACTGACAAAAGTTATATCAGTTCCTTGCATGTGGGCTACTGGATTTAAATACTTTGACTTGACTGTATGCACTTGTCAATCAAAGTATTTAAACCCAATGACCCACATGCAAGGAACTGATATAACTTTTGTCAGTTCGAACTGATAATAGAAAGACTATATATATAGATTATCTTTTTTAATAATGTGATTAGGTTTTTTTTTCTTCTTCTTCTAGTTTTTCATTGATTAAATTGATCACTAGGTTCTTTATGGTTGCACGCTATTCAAGGAGATGGATTTCAGAGGATAGGTTGTGGTGATTTTTTGGGTTTAAGTTGAATTTTGATGGGTTTTTTAGACTTAATCTAAATTCGGTGTGAATTTGGGTTAGAAATTGGATTGTATTTTGGGGTTTTAAAAATGGAGTTTATTATCTATTCGTTTGATATAAATGTAAGGGCATATTGGATATTTCATAAGTCAAAAGTGGTCAATTTTAACGGAAGAGCTAGCCAAGCATCTGTTAAGTGCAGTGGTCTCTATGTAGAATATCCTAACCTTAGTATCTATATGTATTAAGCTTAAACTTGAGGGAGTCCAGTGTAATTTCCCCTATTGAATAAAATAACCCCTGTTTAATGGGAATGCTATTTGGGACCCACAAGGCTCAATCACCTCCCACAAATAAAGGTCATCAAAGTTGCAGCACCAGTATCCACTGATAATGGAAATGAAAGGAACTCCGGCGCTTTATGGATATCGTATGCCTGCAGAGTGGGAACCCCATTCACAGTGCTGGATGGGTTGGCCTGTAAGCCTTTTCTCACTTGTACATTAATGGTGATGAATATTTATCATCGGTGGTTTTTATTTACTGCTTTGAAATGGATGTTTGCTATGTTGAATGTTATATTGGTTTTTGATGTACTACTAATTCATCATCCGGTTCCTGCTATTGCTATCAGTTTGGTTTCTATGTATTTGATTACTCATCTGGGTGGCTGATGGTTCCTAGGATTTTTTTTTTTTTTTTTTTTTTAATTTATTTATTTATTTATTTTTATTGTTTGTTTTTCATGTCATGGGCATCTTTGGTAACTACTAACTAGTTAGAGCTACATGCTTTTTTGGCTTTGGTCACTACTCATGTATCATCACTGTATTTTCAGCAACATAGTAAAATTCTTAGAGATTTGACTGTTTCTTATTTTCACAAAGATTTACGCTAGGTTTAAAAGTATTCCTACTTTACTTATGGGTTTTGGGTTTGCCGAGTGTTTTTGTTGTTAGCCTCACTAATTCAACATATTAGTTGTTGCTATTGAAGTTAAATGTCATGATATCTTGCATTGTATGGTATTTGGCTTAGTGTAATCTTCATTTTTCTTCCTTTGAAGAATTTTGGTTTGCTGAATATCTTTATTAAATCATATGATTTCTGTTTTTAAGGTAGAAAAAGTATGTTGAGTTTTAGGTTTGTTGAGATTTAGTTTGTTTTGATGATTGCCATCTTTATTGTTAGGAACGTCCAGATAACTGGCGAGACAATGCACTGCATGCTCAATCTGTATTTGCCAAGGTAGCAACGGCAATCTCAAAGTTTGTGCCAATGACCGTCTGTGCAAGTGCTGCTCAGGTAGGTAGAAATTGCAAGTGATGGAAGCTTTTAGTACATATGGTCTTTGATATTGTTCACAATGAGATAAAAGATTTTAATTTACTGTATTGGTAGTGGGATAATGCACAAAGTCAGCTACCAGAAAATATCAGGGTTATTGAGATGAGCATGAATGATTCTTGGTTTCGAGACACTGGGCCGACCGTGAGTTTCTCATTCTTTACTAAAAATTGTTCTCAGAGTTGGCGATTTTGATGCATATTCAATTGGTCTATCTTTTATATTTTAACCATTAAAATTGTTTTTTTATTTATTAATGTTTTTCCCTTATAGATTGTTGTGAGTAACAACACATCAGGTTCAGGTATTTCAGTGCCGAAGGTTGCTGGAATTGATTGGACTTTCAATAGTTGGGGAGGTGAGCTTTGTGTGTGTAATTGTGTATAGATGTTACCCAAAAGTGATGGATCATACATCATCATCCCGTATACTGCATCATAGGCTGATATTTATAACTTTAATCTGTGTTCAGCCTGTTCTTTTTGCTTCTATCATTTTATGAATATGATTGGAGTCATTTTTCTTGCCAATGATATTCTTATTCAAGTGTGATTATTTATCCCAAGAAAACAAAAATTCTAGAGTAGTTTATTTATGGAATAGAAATAACTGTCTGACACTAAATATTAAAGCTTATTCATGAGTGTTGCTTATCAGCTTATGTGATTGGGAGTCTGTGTATCCATTCTTTCAACAATGGTAACAATAAAGGACCAAGGATGCTTCGATGAGAACTTTTGAATCCTTGTAGTAAGAGTGGCATATTGGTACATCACAGTTCTCATTGAAGCATCTTTTGTCCTATATCTTTATCGTTGTTGAAAGAATGGATACACTGACTCCCAATTACATATATGAAGATATTTCCTTGAATTAATGATTTTGGCTGTGTCAGTCCTTTTTTCATAAGTCTACAATTGTATTCACTGTGGAGCCTTCTCTAAAAGGCAGTACTCTTATATTTTTCAGGGGTTGATGATGGTTGTTACCAGGATTGGAGTCTTGACCTTCATGTGGCAAGGAAGGTTTGTATAATGGAATGCATTCCAGTTTGCTGGATTTATGCTTATCTTTTCCCAAGTGCTATGCTTAAAAAGTTTTGTTTGCTAGTATATTATCCTTTTTCATCATTTGTTGTTAGATTCTGGGAATTGAAAGGCTGCCCAGGTTTTCTCATTCTATGGTTCTTGAAGGTGGAAGTATCCATGTGGATGGAGAAGGTAATGGCAATTTATGTGCCGCTTGGTTAGTTTTTGCAGAATATCTTTTTGTGAAAAATAGAGTGTAACTTGCCCCTTAGAAGCTACACAATTGTTTTAAATATCACTATTAGACAATTGTTTGACATCCAGCGTGGCAAAGAATAAGGCCACCTTTTGCCTCTTGTTGCTCATGCTTTAAGTATTTGGAGCGGATTTTGTCATCTGTCCTTGTTTTACCACGTTGGCTTAATAAAACAAGTGTGAAACTCTTCCCAAGCCGGTCTTTCTTTCTTCATCATATCTATAATAATATTATTGAGGTGAAAACACATCACTTACTGAAAAACTGTTTCTGTAATGCTTTCTCATGTAGAATATATATGGTAATTTGGTTGTAACGTATGACGGTTTTGGGTTAATTGATCCAGCTCCTCAAAATAATGGGATTGAATAGTCGCTGGAGTGCTTGGATGGTTTTCATTCATGACTTCATTACAGACACTGAGACACATTTCTTTCAACATTTTTAGAGATGAGCTTGAATGAAAGAAGTTTGCTAATGGGACTTGAACTCCTAGAATAATTTTTCTTGCATATTAATCTTTCTAGGAAGTTAGTTTGATTACAATGCATATCTCACTTGAATGTGCCTCTAAAGTTCTTAAACAGTTGCTTCCTTAGCTGTTGCAAGTATTCTAAAATTCTTAAACCATGAAAGGAGATTTTCTCTGTGAATTAAGGGATTATTTTTATTTTTCAAGGATTACTGGATTTAGCTTTATACTCTCATGTTCCTGCTCATTGTGTTGGAGTTATTAAAGGAAGACAGCTACTGCCAGTAGAAATTTGATGAGTTTCTTAGTGTCTTGTATATAAGTTGCGAAAGGTTGTATTTATTTGTGGCATATTATCAAAATCATCATAAATGCATCAGTTTGTATTTCACCTACTGTTAAGTCGAAACCTGGTTTTCTTTTGTTACAGAAACTACCTTCGATTGTTAAAAATTTCTGTCCGCAGCAATATAATTGTCATACTTTCACTTTGTTGAGCATCTTTTGTTGTTCCTTCAGGTACTTGCTTAACAACAGAGGAATGCCTCTTAAATAAAAATAGGAACCCGCATTTGACCAAAGGGCAAATAGAAGATGAATTGAAGGCATATCTTGGAGTTACAAAGGTTGTTTGGTTGCCTCGTGGATTATATGGTATGTTTCTTAGTGTTTGCTTATTTTGGTCATGGTGATATAGCTTACACTTGTTCTTAAGATACCATTTCCTCTCTGTACTTGTATGTTTTATTTTATTATAATATAATTTAGAGCTGACTACTTTAATATAGAACTCTATGTTTCAAACCTGAGAACAATTTTTTAATTTCTTCTGATTTATTGAATGGTTGCAGCACTGTAGTATTCATCAATTATCCATATGATGCTTTTAGAATTTGAAATACTGAGTCAGGCAAAACTAATATACCATTTAGCATTCATCACTACACAACAAACATAAAAATGGGAGTTTCTACTTAACTTTGGATCACAAACATTATTGGTAATAGTTATTCAAATAATTTATTTAAACAGAAAATCTCATTTTATTTTATTTTATTTTCTGTTTCTGTAAAGTTCATGGATGATTTTTTCCCACTTCATTTTGTTGGGTTCCACATCACAATGTTGGCAAAACTCTGTCCATCGATGCATTATAGAAATATGTAACAGAAGAAGACAGATAGTCTGATGTACTTTAAGATGTACTTTTATGTTCATCTAAACAGTGTTGATTTAACAGGGGATGATGATACTAATGGTCATATAGACAACATGTGCTGCTTTGCAAAGCCTGGTGTGGTCTTGTTGTCTTGGACTGATGATGAAACAGATCCTCAATATGAAAGATCTGCGGAAGCCTTTTCTGTTCTCTCCAATGCTACCGATGCTACTGGTCGGAAATTTCAAATAATTAAACTGCATGTACCGGGGCCACTTTATATGACTGATGAAGAAGCTGCTGGGGTTATTCAGGTAAGCATCATGCAGTCCTACAATTTGTCTCTCATGTTTGCATCTCACTCTCGACTAAATACACAGAAGGCTAGCTTAAAGTCTAAAAAAGGGTCTTATGTGATAATTACCCAAATGCACCTCTATCAACTCTACCTAGGCAGAAACTTGTTTGTGCACTCTTTTGGGTATACCCTTTTTCTTTTTGTGATTTCAAATGTGCCCTATAGATAGAACTTTGAATTCTCGTGTGCATCATTTGAAATAGTATAAATTTACTGAGAATGCATGACATTATACATTTTGAGGCTTGGGGACTTCATGGATTGATTGTTTGCTCTTCAATGTCACTGCAACAGGTTGGAGAGGCTAAACCTAGACTTCCTGGGACAAGACTTGCTGCTTCATATGTAAACTTTTACATAGCGAATGGAGGGATCATCGTACCACAGTTCGGGGACCAAAAGTGGGATGATGAAGCTGCTCGTGTCCTGTCTCAAGCCTTTCCAAATCATGAAGTAAGCAAGCAATTCTGTTAAATTTATAGTAGTTCACTCCAGTTTATGCATGGATGAAAATTTAATCATTCTGGTTGATGTATTAAACTATGAGTATTATCTTTAGTTGGTGTGAAAATTTAATATAGTATACTTGTACACCAAAATAAAACATGACCTAGAGTCTTGTGTTCAGACATAAGTATTACCATAAAAGATTTGAATCTTTCAATCTAAAATCATTATGAGGTTCCTATATCTAGGTTGAAATGATCAGATTCCAATTGTGATGGCATTTCATTTGGTTATTTTTCTGTTTCTCTGTGCAACCACCAAAAATGCGGCATTCTGTATCTGCACTTGAAAAAAATAGAAGAAATAGAAAACCTGTCAAACATTTCAATCTCTCTTTTACACTGCAAGTTAACAGATTAGTTTGTGCCATTTTTTCATGTCAAATGTATCACTTCTAATTTATTATAGTGATTCAGTCCTGTTACAAGTTTCCACTGCTTGATTGGGTGTATGCAACATTTCCTTCTTACTTCTAGGACATGGAGGCATAATAATATCGTAGAACATAATTATCTTTAAAATTAAAACAGAGTACGCATGGAATTTACACCTTCACCAAACATAATAATAATAATAATAATAATAAAAGGCAAGAGGTGTAGAATACTTTTCGATGGTAATTTTACAATATCCGGATGGACTTGTTAAGAAATGCAATTGAAAACAACAGACTTGTTTCAAATGCTTACGTAAACCGAAACAAGTTGGTTTTATATTTGATGAATGGTGATCTTGCCCTCATATTGTTTCTTAATGGACTGACTTTCTACAATGGTTGTCTGGCTCAGGTGGTGAAAATAGAAGGTGCAAGGGAGATTGTTCTGGCAGGTGGAAATATACATTGCATTACTCAGCAACAACCAGCCATTCCACCTAGTGTGTTGCAGAGCACAACTGATTAGTTTTGTACATTGAATCCCCTGAACTCATAGGCAGCCATTCAAATCGTGCTCGCATCAATGCTTAGGAAGTATTTTGTATTTGAGATTTAACTCTACATAGAATCCTTATCTTGTTTCACATATGCGATGGTATCAAAGGGGCATATTTTAGGATTTTTTTGCTAGGTTAAATATAGCTTCAAAATAGTTTTAAGATAGAGACGTTTTGTTTTTTCTTTTCGTTTTTTTCATTTCAATTTTTATATGAAAAATATTGAATTATTATAATTATTGGATAATATCCAATAAACATCAACGTAATTTGTAAATTGTAACTAATATGGTAGCATAACTTTTTGGGCAGATGTAAAAAATTTTAATTCTAATTTTCTTTCAAAATATTAGAATTTCTTTAGTTTGGCCAAAGCTATCATATGGAAGGTTATATTTTGCCGACCAAAGATTATGAAAACAGATTAACTTTTGATATTTTCCAAAGAATTTTTACCAACCATGTTTATTTGTGGAAATGGTGGAAAGTATCACCTTTTCCAACTCATTTGGTGACTCTATGACCGGTTTAATAACTTAAGTTTAAAAGGCACCTATTATGGTGAACTACCAAAATTGCCCTTAGATAATCATTTATGTTGTTGTGTTTGTCTGGTTCTCTCTCCACACTTGCAACAAAAACGATAACGGGGTTAGTCTCTCTCTCTCTCTCTCTCTCTCTCTATCTCTCTCTCAATACAAATAGAAGTTCAAGATCCAAACAACTGGACGTGCTTCATTACAACAAGGTAATATTTCGTGTAAATACTTCTTTTCATTTGTTCACATTTTCATTGTGACAATTGTGGATCTCCGAGACTTTGTCACCTTTTTCCGAGCCTTTTTAAAAATCACTAATCGAGCATTTTCATGTCTTGTCCGAGCCTTTTCATGTCTTGTCCGAGCCTTTTTATGTCTGCTCCGAGCCTTTTCAAAAATCAGTAATTGAGCCTTTTGAAGTCTTCTCCGAGCTTTTTCATGTCTTGTCCGAGCCTTTGCAAGTCTTCTCCGAGCCTTTTGAAGTTTTCTCCGAGACTTTTAAAAAATAACTATTCGAGCATTTTCAAGTCTTCTCCGAGCTTTTTCATGTCTTCTCCGAGACTTTTCAAAAATCACTAATCGAGCCTTTTCAAGTCTTCTTCGAGCTTTTTCATGTCTTCTCCGAGACTTTTCAAAAATCACTAATCGAGCCTTTTCAAGTCTTCTTCGAGTTTTTTCATGTCTTGTCCGAGCCTTTTGAAGTCTTCTCCGAGACTTTTAAAAAATAACTATTCGAGCATTTTCAAGTCTTCTCTGAGACTTTTCAAAAATCAGTAATCGAGCCTTTTCAAGTCTTCTCCGAGCCTTTTCAAGTCTTCTCCGAGCCTTTTCAAGTCTTCTCCGAGCCTTTTCATGTCTTGTCCGAGCATTTTCAAGTCTTCTCCGAGACTTTTAAAAAATAACTATTCGAGCATTTTCAAGTCTTTTCCGAGCTTTTTCATGTCTTCTCCGAGACTTTTCAAGTCTTCTCCGAGACTTTTAAAAAATAACTATTCGAGCATTTTCAAGTCTTCTCCGAGCTT
Organism: Acer negundo; assembly: GCA_035582765.1. Lineage (NCBI taxonomy): Eukaryota > Viridiplantae > Streptophyta > Magnoliopsida > Sapindales > Sapindaceae > Acer > Acer negundo. The sequence goes on along the minus strand of CM069238.1, from coordinate 9,055,864 downwards.
TTTCATGTCTTCTCCGAGACTTTTCAAAAATCACTAATCGAGCCTTTTCAAGTCTTCTCCAAGCCTTTTCAAGTCTTTTCCGAGCTTTTTCATGTCTTCTCCGAGACTTTTCAAAAATCACTAATCGAGCCTTTCCAAGTCATCTCCGAGCCTTTTCATGTCTTCTCAAAAATCACTAATCGAGACTTTTCATGTCTTCTCCGAGCCTTTTCATATCATCTCCGAGACTTTTCAAAAATCAGTAATCGAGCCTTTTCAAGTCTTCTCCGAGACGTTTCAAGTCATCTCCGAGACTTTTCAAATAATCACTAATCGAGCCTTGTTAGGTCTTCTCCGAGACTTTTTATTGAATTACTAATCGAGTCTTTTAAAGACTTTTTCGAGACCAAAAATGTCTTTTTCGAAACTTTCATGTATTCTTCGAGACTTTGCTAGTGTTCTCCGAGCCTTTTAAATATCCTCACCCGAGCCTTTGTAAATGTAATTTATGAAAATATTTTGTACTCCTGAGTTTTTATTAATAGTTTTGATTAATTTGACAGCATCATGAATCGGGTTAGAATAGTAATATCTTACAACGGTCAATGGGAGCAACTACCCGACGGAAGTCAGAGGTTTGTTGGATCCGATAACAAGGGAATGTATGTGTCAAAGAATATGACTTACGAAGAATTGGTGGCGATCGTGCATACCATTGTGAAGTATGATGTAAACAAATTCAATGTTGATTTGGCATCAGTATCAATCGTTCCTGGCAGTACATGTCGTACATTTATAAGAAATAACGATGATGTTCAGTTTATGCTAGGGGAAGATCGGGTGATCCCTCAAGTATGTGTAAGTCTAACTCAGAGGACACCTGGAGATGTGATAGGGAATGATATTCCTCCTCCTGAAAATACCCAACAATTTGGATCCTTTAGCGGTAGCAACCAACTATATCCCCAAAGGAGTTTCGCCGAAAGTGGGGAAAACATGTGTGGTGTCCCACCGGTAGCGGTTGACCAAGTAGTTGAACCTCAATTTGGCGATGTGTTTGGTTGTCGAATTGAGCAGTACCATGAGGTGGATAATGAGGCAAATAATGAACAGGTAGATGATCTAGAAAATGTGGATGAAGAGCGTACACAAATTCAAACACAAGGAAGATATGTACAAGGAGTTAGTTGCACTGTACCAAATATGCCTGGGACTTCTGAGGTCCGACATAATATAACTGTATCTGATTCTGATAATACGATAACGTGGGTTATTCCCGGAGCACATTCATACTCGTTTGGTATTGGTAGAAGCAGCACCTTGGCAACCCAAGAACCTACATGCATGATTTATAAAGGTCAATTTTTCCCGAGTAAAAAGGATTTGAAGAGGCTAGTTGGCCTTATTTCAATGCGGGAGAACTTTGAATGGAAGGTGAAAAGGTCTAATAAGACAACGTTACATCTAGTTTGCATCATTGACAACTGTACGTGGAAATTAAGAGCGGTGAGGAGAGATGAAGGGACTTACTTCCAAGTCAGAAGTTTTGTCAACCAGCACAGTTGTCCTTTGGAGAAGGTTCACCGTCGCCACCGACAAGCTAGTGCAGTCATAATCGAAGAAGTCATTGCACCTAGACTTCAACAACATGATGGTCGTCTCATGCGTCCGAAGGACATAATCGCCGATATGAAAACAATGTATGGCATCCAAGTCATGTACAGTAAGGCACATGATGCCTTGCAATATGCATTGTCCTTGACCTATGGAACGCATGAAGAAAGTTTCAAATTGTTACCATCGTTTGCGTACATTTTGGAACAGCAAAATCCTGGCACAATCACCGACTTACAATGCGCAGACGATGATACATTTTTGTACTTTTTCATGTCGTTAGGGTCCTCAATTAGAGGTTTTCGGAGGTGTATGCGTCCTGTGATTGCAGTTGATGGTACCCATTTGAAGGGAAGATTCGGGGGTACAATGTTTGTTGTAATTGCACAAGATGGAAACGAACAGGTGTATCCAATTGCTTTTGGGTACGGTGACTTAGAAAACAACCTTTTATGGGAGTGGTTTTTGGAATGCTTGAGGGGTGCCCTTGGTCATATAGATGATCTGGTTTTCATTTCCGATCGACATGCAAGCATTGAAGCGGGGATTTCTAAAGTGTTCCCTTATGCAACCCATACTATATGTTGCTGGCATTTTGGTGAAAATATGAAGAAGCGATTCCACAGAAAGGATGTTGCCGACATAATGGATTCAGCAGCTAGGACGTACAGTGAATTCAATTATAACAGGCACATGGAGGAGTTACATAGGCTGCACAAGGGTGCATTCAAATATGCCATTGCTGCCGGTCCACACAAGTGGTCTCGCGTACACTGTCCCCAAAGAAGGTACAGGCTGATGACCACAAATGTTGCTGAGTGCATAAACTCATGCCTAAAATTCGCACGGCAACTGCCAATGATGACACTGGCGGAGTTCATTAGGAATATGCTACAAAAGTGGTTTCACGATCGTCATGCAGCTGCACGGTCCATGCGTCATCAACTGACCGACGCAGCACATCTTGTGATCCTAAAACGTGTCGAGAAGTGCAATTATATGACCGTAAATCCAGTTGACTGGAACATATTTTCCATCAAATTGAAGGGAAACCAATGGACGGTTAACTTACACTTGAAGACTTGCACATGCAACAAATTCCAAATGGACCATTTCCCATGTTCTCATGCACTCGCAGCGGCAAGGTACATGAGATGTTACAGTTAACGATTTATATTATTTGGGTTCGTGAATCTCATTGTTTTCATTGTTGTAGGGAGCGAAACTTGGATTTCACATCTCTGTGTGCGGACTACTACAAGAGAGAGACACTTATTGATGCATACTCGGTTCCTATTATGCCTGTTGGCCATCCTTCTTCATGGGTAGTGCCATCCGACATCGCATCTCGGGTGGTTTTAAATCCAAAGTCGAAGAGACAATCAGGTCGCCCGATGGAGGGTCGACATGCCTCGTCTTCGGAGAGGACAACCACACAGTCGTGTAGAAGATGTGGACAATCAGGACATAATAGCAGGCGGTGCTCCAACCCACCGATGGTTAATGAAGGTCCCAGCATAAGTGTTCCCGATGAATACCGTCGCAAGTGCAGCATCTGTCATTCAATTGGACACAACAAACAAACGTGCCCTGAGAAAGACTCTACCGTGGAATGAATGGAGCCATTGAGGAAGGCGATCAAACATAACAAGGCAGTACAAGAGGAACATGTCTCCAACTTGATGTCTTCCAACATCGTCCAGACGTTGGGAACCATGCTCGATACAGTTGTGTTATGAGACCGTTGGTTATTATGCTTTTTTATGTTGAACTATTATGATATATTTATTGGTTGTTCGTTTAATGCCATACTGTATCTTTTGTTATAGTGTCTACAATTCATTGTATTGTTTATGGATTTCAATATATCAAATGTGTGTTCAAGTGTTAATTGCAAACAACTAAATTTTTTTTAAAAATAATTTCATTTCATTACTCAAATGTTATGTACATCAACTAAATCACTAATTGGAAGACCAATCCTTTGAGTTACAATAAACCTCCACAGCCATCTTCTCTCGGATGGTGCCCATTTCGTTTTCTGACCAGTCGAACGTATCCCTGTTCGCTGCCAGGTACTCTATCAATCTCAAAGTATGGGCACCACAGTTACCACTGCAATTCACCACATAAACAACCGTTAGAATTGAATGTTATTAAAACCGATTAGGATAGAATAAGATCTTTAAACAGTCATACCCTCTATCCTGTTGGGGTACACGGTCTCTAGACACAATGTTGAGTGGAAAGGGCTTATTCTGCAATGTATACGTCATATCGCCCCTCCGTCTGCGACCGTGAAAGTCCAACGCATGCAGCATCGACGGTAAAAAATATCGTAAGCAAGCGAGCTGCGTTTTCCTATGGCGAAATGGTACCTCCTGTCTGAACGGGTCCATCAGGTAAATACTCCCTGTTGTGAGGTCGACGCTGGCTAGTGCCCAATGCGTACGTCCAAGGTTGCAAGTAATCAAAACCTGTATGTGTTTCAACAAAGTGTTATCAATGGGAAATTTATTTAAAATTCAAATTCAAACAATGTAAATAAAACACTGACCACGTCAACTTCGTTCCATGGTTTGGTTCCTACCGGGACCAATCCACGTACCACCGCAAGGTCCTCAGCGGACCACTGATGCTTGAACATAGACCAACTGCGGCGGGGTTTGTCGGCCCCACTTCCCATCAATCTCTCCCAGTCATTCAATAACCATGACTGTACAAAGAAAATTTATAAAACGTTAGATAAAAGTTGTACGAAACACATAAATAGATGTTCAAAAGCCGTACAAATTAAACACTTACATAGAACTGTGAATCCTGTATGTTGATCCTCGGACCGTAGACAGTGGAGTAATATCTCTGACGCTTCCGCAGAATATGCAAGTACGCGTCCATATGCTGACAATTTCAACATTTTGTATTGTTAGCATTCTACTATTTCAGAAACATCTTATACACAATGTTCAGGTAAGGACCATACCGTATCCTCCAACTCCATGCTGTTCGTTTGAAATCGTTGGAACTAAGGAACACCAACTGGCTCGAGTAGATCCACATCACGCCTGCATAATTTTTGAAAAAGTTATATAAGAAAGTCGTTTTACTTAGCAGTTTCAAAATACAAAATAATTTTTGTAATATTTGCGATTATACTTACAATTCCCCAGTCGAGTTCCTCTTATAGGCTTGGTACGCCGCAAGGTGGTCAGGATCTATCAATGCGTGGGGCGCCCATACATGTGCTGGTTGTGGCCTAATCCTTGGCCTCTTCGGCCGACAGGGGTCAGTGTATAGGGTCCGCTGCTGCCAACCTGCCCTGCGAACCCGATCCTGATGTTGAAGGGGTGGGGTAATCCGGTCCACAAAAAGGATGTGATCCACTGGATGGCTGAGCTGTAAGGAGGAACTCTGTCCCCGTGTATTGCCTCCAGAGGTGCGATGTGTTGACGGACTATGTCCCCCTGTATCGCCTGTAGGGGTGCGCTGTACATTGGAACTATGTCTCCGTAGATCACCTGCAGGTGTAAGCTCTTTGGGTGCACTGAGACTGGGGATCTCTGTCTCTGTGGAATAAATGAAGGGGTGCTCTGCACCAGGATCGACCGGAGGGGTGTGCTGTAAGGAGGTGCTCTGTACCAGTTCTTCAGAATGAACAGGTTGGTCCGGTAAAACCTGCTGAGGTTCTTCCTCTATCTCCATAGGTGTTGTATCAGTACCACTAGTACCACGAGTAACCTCCTCTCGTGGTGTCACACCAGGCCCTTGCTGATCACCCTGATGACTACCAGTCCTCCCTCTGGGACTGAAGTCTCGGTGTCCGTCTGGGTCGTCGAAGGGTGGGTCATCGAACCGTGTACCTCGAGTACGGACGTGCGACGTCGAACCCTGAAGCCCTCGAATCAAATCTAGCAACTCATGATGCTGTTGATCTCGTTTCTCATTACTCTTTCGCACCTCCTCCTGTAACTCGCGTAACGCATCCATTAGTTCAGTATACCGACGGTCCTGAAAGGATTTCGAAATTGTCAGTACTAAAACCATTCACTCGATTGAAATTAAATAATAAGGTAAAAAGAATTATACGTACCTCTGTTTGCCCTCCAACGCCTCCTCGTGAGTGATCTCCAGTTCGAGAGTCATCTCTAGTTCGAGGCTCTCTAAGCAACGTGAATCGAACCCGCCTAGTCCTCGCAAGACGAATATGACGACCGTCCGAGTCAGAACCCTCTGTATACTGGGTTCGAAAGACGGACCCTCAGTGTCACTGGTTCCAGCAGTTATATATCGTTCGGGGTCAGAGACGGGAACAGGTATATCACCGAGATCAGCATCATACAAACTGCCTCCCTGGGAAATGCCCTCGAAGTACCGTGCAGCCCTCTCAGTTGCCGTCGGCACCAATTTCACCCTCCCAAACATCTGAAATTGCAGTTAGACCATTGTAATTGTATACATACTAATAGTTATGAACATAAATATATATATATATATATATAGATATTTACACTTTCAAGGAAAATGCTATTCAACTTCTCCCCCCTCGGTCGCGTACTCAACTCCCATTTTAGAATTCGGGGGGAGAGCTCGATTTCCCTCCGCTTCCCACATCCGCTGTTGCCAAGCTCGGGGATAACCTCGAAAGCAAATATCTACAAAACAGCTAAGAACGATAAGAATCCAATACAATACATAAGTCATATGAAAAAAATAACAAATTCAAAATTCTCACCAACAGGGCGTGCGTTAGCCCATATATGTTATATGTCTCCGTGGTGTGTACATCAACGCCCTTTCGTCGCTGGCGTTGTTCAAACCGCCTACGTCGACCATCCAACGCATGCTTGAAACCGTATATAGACCGCCTATACACGTGTGCACCCCACGGGAACGCATCAAAAGCGTCCAAGTCCTCGACTAGGCGAAACTGCCATACTGGAACTTTCTCTCTCTCGTCCAACCCCATCAGTATCCAGTTAAGCATATACAATAAGCAAAGCTTAACCGCATCGTACTGCTCAGAAAAAACACCAATCCGTAGAACGGCTTTCAGCTCTGCATACTCGACCTCATCTCGACCCTCAAAGTACCGCTGGTGTATGCCATTCTCTACCATATCATAGGTCGACGTGTTAGGAAGTTCTCCGAACTTCAATCCGGTGATTAGACAAAACTCAACCTTTGAGAACCGGACCGAATGCCTTCCTAACAAAAATCTCATCTCATCTTCAGGCCCATCGTGATGCAACTCGCGAATAAGCAACCGATGTACAATGCCAGCTGAAAACTTCATCCCACGATCCATCCGAAGGAGGTGTCCAAAACACGACTCAGTATACCGACGTCGTTCTTCGATCGCAAGATGTTCAGGTACCTTGTTAAGTGCGTTGTCGATATCTGTAAGGTCATCAAAATGGTCATGTCGAGTTATTTTCCCCGAATACCTTTCTTCCTCTGGAGTTTTAAGCGAATCTTTTAGTTGATTCCACATCTGCATATTGACATAAAAAAAATATATCTAGTTAAATAAAATAAATAATATAAAAATGAAAGGTTTCGGACATTAAATGAAAAGTCTCGGACACTATATGAAAATGCTCGAAAACTATATGAAAAGGCTCGGGTACTATATGAAAAGGCTCGGAAACTATATGAAAAGGCTCGGACACTATATGAAAAGGCTCGGACAATATATGAAAAGGCTCGGAAACTATATGAAAAGGCTCGGACACTATATGAAAAGGCTCGGAAACTATATGAAAAGGCTCGGACACTATATGAAAAGGCTCGGACAATATATGAAAAGGCTCGGAAACTATATGAAAAGGCTCGGACACTATATGAAAAGGCTCGGACAATATATGAAAAGGCTCGGAAACTATATGAAAAGGCTCGGAAACTATATATGAAAAGGCTCGGAAAATATATGAAAAGGCTCGGAAAATATATGAAAAGGCAAATATATTAAAAGGCTCGGAAACTATATGAAAAGGCTCGGAGACTATATGAAAAGCTTGGAGATTCTAATTCTAGAAACCTATTCATATTCCTTAAAAGGCTCGGATTACTATTTAAAAGTCTCGGACAATGTTTTAAAAGGCTCGGATCCTATTTTAAAAGTCTCGGAGCCAGTGTGAAAGACTCGGAGATTCAAATAGCAGAAACCTATTCAAATTGCTCGGAAAAGGCTCGGATTACATGTGAAAAGCTCGGAAAAGGCTAGGATTACATGTGAAAAGCTCGGAAAAGGCTTGAAAACCCAGAACTTCATCGTGTTCAACAGAATTTTTTCATAAATTTAAACCCTAACCTAATCAAACAAACCTAATCAACAACAAATCAAATCAAACGAACATCCAACATCAAACGCAAATAAAAGTTTCAACAACAAAAACGCGTCAGAAAATCATATCACCTTCTCGTCGATTTCAAGACTGTATCGCCACCGCCGGCAGGTTTCCCATGAGATTTAGTACCGGATTTCTTGCACCCAAGGTCTCTCTTTCCACTGTTCTCTCTCTCTCAACTTTTTTCTCTTCAGACGCAAACTGATAAGAATGAGGGTATTTTTGTCTGGTCACCTAAATAGGTGCCTTTTAAACTTACATTAGTAAACCAGTGACATTCTCACAAAAGCCCCTCCAAATAGTGACAAAAAATTTTTGAACCCTGTTTATTTTAGGGTAAATTGCCCAAACACCCAAAATATTAGGCTTACTTGCACGCATAGGCAACTTTTGCTCAAAATTGCAATAATATCCCCCATCGTTAACGAACCGCCATTAGAAGTTAAGGGTTAAGGGGCAAAAACATCTTTTTTTCTATTAATATGATAAAATTATTATTAATTATCTATATAATACTTAATTCTTTAAAAAAAAAAAAATGAATGTAGGAGATCCATTAGACGAACACAACCGTTGAAAATAACGTTTTTAAAAATAAAATAATTGAAAAAAAATTATTCCTTTTGTAATTGGATAAAAATGTTTGTTAGCTTTAGAATAGTAATTAAAGATCGAATACTAGCTGACTTGAGTCACTAGTAAAATTTATTTTATTTTATTTTATTTTATTTATTTATATATATATTTTTTTTGAAACTCAATAGTAAAAAAATCTGCATATATACGTGTGTTTTTTTTAAAGCCTAGATTCTAGTAACTTCTTAAATCAAGTGCATTTATCGTCGTCACTTTTGCCTTTTTACTTTGTTACTGATTTTAAAAACCAAAAATCCTACCATTACCTAGCTTGATTTTCAGGAGGCATGCTGCCATACTGATTCTTCCATGGGAGCATATAATTCACATACTCTTATCACTGCTAATGAAGTCACTATCCTGATTCAAATATGTATCGAATAAATGACGGTTTCTAATTTCCCACCCTTTTTTTTTTTCTTTTTGTGAAAATGTATCTCTCTCAAAGTCAAACCTTAAGTTGTATCAGACTTGGGAAATGGTATGCTTGATCTCTTCTCTATAGACCTCGAAATCATAATTGGAAAGGATGACAAGATTTCTTTGTAGGGTTATAAGTTTCATCCGAGAAATCTATACAATACTGATTGTATAATTTGTATGGGTTCTTGTAATGGCTTGTTGTCGATGATAGATGAATATAAACACTTGTTTACGTATAATCTTTCTCATAAAGAAAGCAAGTCTATATCATATTGTGTGGCATTTATGCTTGGCTTTTGTTATAATGAGTCCATTGACGACTAAAAGATTGTTAAAATTTATTATCTAGGAAACATTGTTAACATCTATTATGTGAAGAAAGATTCCTAGGCAAGCAAACATAGTAATTTTTCTTTTTTAGAGGAATATTACAATGTAGATGACGATGATGTTTTAGAGAATTTTATAACAGAGATTTCTTTGAATGAAGTTGTCCATTGGTGTTTGAGAATTTTGAGGGCTTGTGCAATACTGCGCGCTAACTTGGTGGAAGAGAAGTTCAAGAAGTTACCTCCACCTGACATTGTGCATAAAGGTGAAAGATGAAGATATTCTCTTGGAGTTTCAAGAGGCCTTCTTTGCTTGACAATAGAGAAAAGTGACTGTGATAACCAAATTTAGAGGTAATTATATATGAGGAGGTGACAAAGGTAACTTTTGGAATGATGTGAAGATGGATTCGGTGTCTTTATGGAGATGCTTTCCCAAGAATATTTGCATTGGCTTCGGATAAAGATGGTCCCATCAAATTTTTTGGTTAGTGGTCTAGGCTGAATTGGGTTTGGAGGGTGAACTTGAGAAAACAACCTTTTAATTGGGAGAGAGATCAGTGGAGTTACTTCTTAAAATTCCTTGATTGTGTCACTATCTGTAAATCTATAAAGAACTCTGTAGCTTGGGGTTTTTGTCAGAAAGGCATATTTACGGTGGGATCATTTCGAAAAGCTATGGAAGACATTGATAATGAAGATCATAGTAAGTATAGATCTTTTTGGAAAGGAATTTTCCCTCCAAAGGTAGAAGTTTTCACGTGGCAATTACTAAAAGATAGAGTGATGGTTGATAGTGTTCTTCAATGATTTGGGATGAGTTTGGATGAGAATGTGAACTGTCCTTTTTATAAAAAAGTTAAAGCGATTGTGAACCATTTATTTCTCCATTATGAGTGGTCTTGGGAGGTGTGGACAAGCTGCATTGGATGGTGGGATGTGTATTGTTGTTCGAATGATTCTATTCCAAAGTAATGGAACAATTGGGTTGGTCTATCTCTATCGATAAAAAGCATAAGAGCATGGGAGACTCTGTTCTATATAGTCGTGTGGACCATTTAGGAGTTGAGAAACCAAGTGGTGTTCAAGAACAAAAAGTCTTGTGTGGCTCAAGCAATTGATACGGTTAACTTTAGATTAGCCCGGTGGTTCAAACATCACGGTAGTGGTTCAATTCGAAGGAAACGATCACATCTATGTTGCTAAATATTAATGAGGTGTGCATAGACTCCAACTGGGTAAGATTCAGAGAGTTGAAGCTTGGTTACCGCCCAAGGACGATGAGCTAAAGTTTAATGTTGATGGTTCCGTGAGAGGGAAGCCTGCTCCGACCGGAATATGAGGGGTTTTAAGGAACTCTAAAGGTAAAGTTATGTGCATGTTCTCTATTTTTGTTAGCTCTTTAGAATCTAATTTAGTAGAAATATTGGCAATTCAGAAGGTTTGTGCTATTTGCGTTTCTAGACCCATCTTAGTAGGCCGTAATGTAGAGATCGTGAGCTATTCGAGGGTGGCGGTTTCTTGAGTTAACAATGGTGGGTTTGGCAATCTCAATCATGTGAACACCATTTATGACATTCAAAGTTATATGGATATCTTTGGCAGCACGATGGTCTCTTACAATCCGAGGGCCTCAAACTACTTTGCGGACATGTTAGCTAAGAGGGGTTCTAGCATGGGGGGAGACTTTGTTGAGTGGGGTGACCTCTAATTCTATGTAGTGTTGTTGTTGTTTTTTTTGTTAGCTATGTGGGAGGTCCTTGTTTCTTTTGTTTTGCAGTAGTGGTTGACTGCTTTGCTTTGTTTTTATCTATTTATTCTTTACTTTTCTCATTTATTGTAGGGGGTCTGATGTGTCTTGCTGCATCGGGTGGCGGGGCTGTTTATCTTTGTGGGCTCTGGTTGTGTTTGCTTGTTTGTTTGGTCTTTTTTGGTTTTCTTAATAATATGTTGTTGTTAAAAAAATAATAATAATAACCAAATTTGGGTTTAAAATATGGCATGAAAGGATTGTAAACTAAACTCTTGATATTTGAGAAGTTCTCGCGATTGAAGCCAGTGTTCTATTTGAATAATAGTGAAACAATGATGTTGTTCAAGAATGGACTGGTGTTTTGTGATATAAATGATGAATAATTGAAGATGGTAAGGATTAGTACTCTGGATATAGATAATGGTACTGAGTACTTTATGGACTTTGGAGGTGAGTGAAATTGAAATGATATGTATGTGTATATGGAGTGTCTTGTTTCACCCATTCACAAGTTATAGTATCTTCTTTAATAAATGGGGTATTTATCATTGATACTTCGTTTTTTTACTTTGTTAATGATTTTAGGAAAAAAAAAAAAAAAAACTTGCCATTATCTAGCTTGATTTTGCAGGAGTCATACTGTCATGTTGATTCTTCCATAAGAGCTTATAGTCGACATACACTTAGCATTGTCAGTGAACATTTATCCTAATTCAAATGAGTATCGAAGAAATATAAATTTATGATTTTCCACCCTCTTTTCGTGAAAATGCATTTCTTGAAGTCAAATCTTAAGTCAAACCAAACTTTTGGAAAACAGTAAGCTCGATCTCTTCTCTGTTGACCTTGAAACCGTATCCGGAAAGGATAAACAAAATTTCTTCGATAGGTCATGACTTTCATCTGAGGAATCCTTAAAATGTTGATTACATAATTTTATGGGTTCTTATAATAACTTGTTATCAGTTAAAGATGAATATAAACACTTGTTTCTATATAACCATTCTCTTAAAGAAAACAAGTCCATATCATATTATGGTGCTAATTTAGATGTGACATTTATGCCTGGCTTTGGTTATGTCAAGTCCATTGATGACTACAATATTATTAAGATTGATTATCCAAGAAACATTATTAACATCTATTATGTGAAGAAATATTCTTAGACAAGCAAACAAAGTAATTTTTCTTTTCCAAAAGAATATTATAATGTGGATGACGACAATGTTTTCAAGAATTTTAAATTGGGGATTGTTTTCAATGAAGCTGTCCATTAGGTATTTAAGAATCTTAACAGTTAGTGTGAGATTGCGGCGCTAATTTGGTGAAAGAGAAGTTTAAAAGGTTACTTCAACTTGACATTGTGTGAGAAGGTAAAATGTGCAGATATTCTCTTGGAGTTTTAAAGGGCCATCTTTACTTGGAAATGGAGAAAAGTGGCTGTGATAACCAAATTTGGGTCATAGAGAAATATGGCGTGGAAGGATTATGGACCAAGATATTGACATTTGAGAAGTTTTCTCGGTTGAAGCCAATGTGCTATTTGAATAGTAGTGAAACAATGTTGTTGTTGTTAAAAAATAAATTGGTGTTTTGTGATTTGAATGATGGAAAATTGAAGAGGGTAAAGATTAGTACTATGGATATGGATAATGATACTAAGTGGTTTATGGACTTTGGAGGTGAGTGGAATTGGCATGATATATATATATATATATGTATATATGTATGTATGTGGAGAGTCTTGTTTCATCCACTTACAAGTTCTAGTTGTTTCTTAAATCAAGAGGCATTTATCATCATTACATTTGCCTTTTTACTTTGGTACTTATTTTAGAAACCCAAAAAACTTGTCATTACCTAGCTTTATTTTGCATAAGCCAAGCTAACATGCCGACTCTTCCATGGGAGCTTATAGTCGACATACTCTTGACATTGCTAATGAAATCTCTATCCCGATTCAAATACATATAGAAGAAATGACAAATTTTGATTTTCCACCCTTTTTTGTGAAAATACATCTCTCTCAAAATCAAACCCTAAGTTGAACTAGACTTCTAGGAAATGGTAAGCTCAATCTCGTCTTTGTAGACCTTGAAACCATATCCCGAAAGGATGACGAGATTTCTTTGCAGGATCATATGTTTCATTCAAGTAATCCTTACAATACTAATTATATAATTTGTACGGGTTCTTATAATGGCTTATTGTCGGTTATAGATGAATATAAACACTTGTTTCTATATAATTCTTTTATTAAAGAAAACAAGCATATATCATATCATAGTGTTATTTCGAATGTGGCATTTATGCCTAGCTTTGGTTATGCCGAGTCTATTGGTGACTACAAGATTGTTAAAATTGATTTTCCAAGAAACATTGTTAACAACTATTCTATAAGGAAAGATTCTTGAATAAGCAAACAAAGTAATTTTTCTTTTTGAGAGGAATATTAAAATGTGGATGACGATGATGATTTAGAGAATTTTAAAATAGAGATTTCTTTGAATGAAGTTGTCCATTAGGTGTTTAAGAATCTTAAGGGTTCGTGCGAGATTCCGATATTGATTTGGAGGAAAAGAAGTTCAAGAAGTTACCTACACCTGTCATTGTGTGAGAAGGTGAAAGGTGAAGATGTTCTCTTGGAGTTTAGAGGGGCCTTCTTTTCTTAGCAATGGAGAAAAGTTGATCTGATAATCAAATTTGGGTTATGGAGAAGTATGGCGTGAAAGGAACAAGGACCAAAATCTTGCATTTAAGAAGTTCAATCTCTTTGTTGATGTCATTGTGCTATTTAATTAACAGTGAAACAATACTATTGTTGTTCAAGAATGGACTGGTGTTTGTGATCTAAATGATGAAAAATTGAATACGGTAAAGATTAGTACTCTTGATATTGATAATGGTATTGAGTAGTTTATGGACTTTGAAGATGAATGGAATTGACATTGTATGCATGTGTTTATGGAGAGTCTTGTTTCACCAACTTACAAGTTCTAGTAGCTTCTTAAATCATAGGGCATTTATCGTCATTACTTAACCTTATTTTATTTTTTATTTTTTATTTTTTTAGAAACCAAAAATACCTACAATTACTTATCTTGATTTTGTAGGAGCCATACCGCCATGCCGACTCTTACACGAGAGCTTATAATCGACTTATTCTTGGCATTGTAAGTGAAGTTTTTATCCCAATTCAAATGGGTCTGGAAGAAATGACAATTTTTGATTTTCTACCATCTTTTTTGAAAATGCTTCTTTCTCGAATTAAAACCTTGAAGCTGAATCAGACTTTGAAATGGTATAATTCTTGTGATAAATTTTAAAATACTCTCAAGCACATGAGTCTTTGGTAGAATGACTAATACGAGTACAAGGTTGATCCCACGAGGATTGATGAAAAACTAATCGAATCTAAATTTAATCTAATCATAACCTAGTTAACTGAATGTGATGAATTAAAACTAAAATTAAACTAAGAACTAATAGCAAATAGAATCGAAAACAATCAATTAAAAAATACCTAGGTATCGAAATCTACCACTGTGTAATTTCATAGCTTTTTGATAATTTATTAATTCCCCAAATTAGAGCGACAATGAAAAATCAATTTACTATCTACCCATGAATTTAACAGTAAACACATTAATCAAAATCATAAGTTGGTTTTCCTTCTTTTCAAAATACAATCCGTAAGCATTATATGGCCTTGTTTGACTAGGCTTTTGAAGGGGCTAAAAGCTCTTTTGGAGCCCAAAAGTAGCTTTTGAAAGTATTTGGATGTTTCATAAGAAGAGCTTTTAATTCTTGAAAGCTCTTCGTGTCAAAGCCAACACCATCCAGCTTCCTTCACCAGAGCTTAAGTGAAAACACGCAAAACCACATTTTGGTTTAATGAAATTTTCATATTACTGATATTACCCCTCTAACTATAAATACTAAACTAAAATTGACACTTGTATCCTTTTATATTTTTCACCATTGTTTATTCCATCATCCTCCTTCTTCCCCCTACCCCCCACCCCCCACCCCTCCTCAAAGAAAGATGAACCCTAACCTTTTGGATTTGATCTGAGTTTTTGAATTTGGCGAAGCCATGGCTAATCTGTTGAGAAGGGGAGAGAGAGAGAGAGAGAGAGAGGATGCGAAGGGTTTGTTTGGGTTGGATGCTAATGGAGGTTGTATGTGGGTCTGTAGCGGGGGAGCCACCCATGAACCCCACACATTAACTGGGGTATTTGTCATATATATATATATATATATCTCTCTCTCTCTCTCTCTTTTACATGTGTTTGGGATTATTATAGTGAAATTTGTGAAATTTATGCTTTAAATTTTGATAACAATTCAATGGAGCATCTGGTTATTTGGTGATTTTTTTAGTTGGTGTATGAAATATAGGATATCTGTTGGATTTCTAAGTGAAGTAAATCGCCCAATTTTAGTGATGGAATTACAGTGTTTATGTGTTATATGAGCTCATCATTTAGTTGTTAGATGGAATTTTGTGCTTCAAATTTTGATAACAATTCAATGGATTATATGGGTATTTGATCATATGTGAGTTGGTTTATGAAAATGTAGGATACCTGTTGGATTTTTGACTGAACTAGTAAACTAGATTGCCTAAATTTTGTAATGAAGTTACTATATTTGTGAGATATGTGACCACTACATGTTTGCCCTCTTGAAGTCAAAAGCATGTAGGAATTGTTTTGTTGTTTTTGTTGTTAGTTTGCAACTTGTTCTTCTACATGTCATTGTGTGTGTTTCAGCTTCAATTAAAATTCCATGCTTCAAATCTTAACAACAATTCAATGGAGTATCCAGGTATTTGGCAATTTACAAGTTCATAAGTTGATTTTAAAATTTTACAAGCAAACAGTCCCAAAAGCTATTCTAAATACAAAAGCTCTTCTAAAAAAGACCATCCAAACGGTAATTGAAAAGCTTGGATTTTTACTTCTCTTCGTCTATTATCAAAAGTCAAAAGCAAAAGTTATCCCAAACGAGCTCTATGTATCCAAATTAATGAAAAACAAAGAATCAAAGGAATTATAATTAATGTTACAAAACCAAGCATTGATTAAAATATACACCTAATATCAAAAATACGTGATATTAGAGATGAAAGGGTATATTTAAAAATCAGTAGAAGCGAAAACCATAAACATTGAAGAACAATCTTTGGGAATTAATAAATATATCTAAAAATTATTCCATAACACATGGTTTCATCGTCTACCCTAATACAAAGAAAATTAGAAAGACATTAAAATTAAAATAGCTATAGAACCCGGAAGATGCATTGGAGCTCGTCTTCAATGTCGAAATTATTCTTCGTTACTACAGCTCCATGTGTTTTAGCCTTAAATATAAGCATGAGTTGTTGCCTATGAAAATGGCTTGGTATAGGAGTCATCAAGCCAAACCAAGGCATGTTGGGCGGGAATGGCCTTCGGGAAACAAGCGTGCTCTTTGTTAGTTTGGATAGGCTGACAGTATACAACAACAAGGCAGCGTTAGGGCACTATGCGTATGAAACAAGCTTGGTTTGGAGAAACAAGCTTGGCATGGTTAAAACAAGCTTAGTGTGCAACATTGGGTCGATGTGTGTGAGAAACAAGCTTGGTGTGCTGAAAACAAGCTTGACATGTGGCGTGGGAAAGACTATGTTGATAGGCTGTGAACTATGCATGTGAATGGCACGTTAGACACACATACAGGGGAAACATGTGCAAAACAGTTGTAGTCTTACATGTAATTAGCATGTGATGAAATCAGAAGGATGATGTGGGTGGCAATTACCTGGTAGGTACCAAGTATTTACTTGATATAACTTTATTATTGTTGTATCATATAAATACTTAGATGGCTGTTTATTTTGGTAGAGAGATCAGTGTGTGATCATCATGCAGACAATGTGTAAATGTTCCTGATTATTGATGATAAATAGTTAGATTGTGATTGGTTCCCGTAATTGATGTGTTCTTACTTGTGCATTGATGTGTGTGTGTGCTGTAAGACTAGCTTGTTGTGTTCTTGATATAGACAGGCTTGTTGTGTGCTTGCTATAAACATCCTTGTTATGTGTTTGTATTTGTGGAGTGTCTGTATTTGTGCAGTGTTTGTGTATGCCACAATTAGATCGTGTGGATGAGTGTTGTTGGGATTTTGGGAAACACTGAAAAGAGAACAGTTCCGTGTGACTGTCAAGAAAAGGGTTGGTAGGCTGGACAGGGCTTCAGCACCTACATATAGCAAAAATTCATAGGGGATTTTTTTGTGTTACATTGGTATCAGAGCTTTCAATTGAAGTGATTTCTTCTTAATTTATGGAGTGAAAAATGACTATAGCAAATACAAATGAATGTGTGGCTCGATTGGAGAAATTACTTGGTGATCCCCCCTAAAGGTTTTAATGAAGTGATTGCTGTTTTGGATCAGTTGGTTGAACAAAAAGAATGTATCCTTCTTATAAAACAAGCCTATACCAATTTGTTGAAGGATCTAGAGACAAAGTTTGAAAAAGTTCGATCAAAATAGACTGTTTTGACAGACAACATGTTTGAAAAGATGAAGTTGTTGGAGGACGAGATTGTGGTGCTGAGAAGAGCATTGAACAACCCCAACACATCCGAGGAAGGCCCTAAGTCGAAGATAAATGTGCCTGAACCAAAACAATTCAGTGGCAGTCGGAATGCCAAAGAGTTGGAGAACTTTCTGTGGGACATGGAGTAGTACTTCAATGCTGTAAGTACACATGATAGAGAACATGTGAGTATCACAAGCATATACCTTAGTGGTGATGCGAAATTGTGGTGGTGCACAAGTGATGTGGTCGCTTTTGCACAACAAAATAATGTTTTTATGTGTTTGTTTTGAAAACCAATTTCACCACTTAAAAATCCACTTAGATGTAAAATTTAGTAAAGTGGTAAGTTAGGATTCGTTCCATAGGGAATTAGAGTAATTAGTTGAATAAATTAACAATTCCTAAATGCAATAAAGTAAATCATAAGAAATGGATGGTTGTATGGTTGGTCAAGCCAACAAACATACATGTAAAATAAACCTAATAAAACTAAGGAAATAGGATGCTCATCAAATCTAGATAAGATATATATGGAATAAACAATTAAGAGAATTGCTAGGGAATTAATGGGATTGCAAGTGGATTATAGGAAATGTTTCTCAAGCTACTTTAGTGAACCAAACTCACAAATGTTAATCAATTGTATTCTTGAATGTGTTTAGACCATCACTATGAACCCTAAACAACTTCCTACTGCAATACCTAACCGATTAAGGAGATGGGGTCACAACGAAATCGGTTTGATACAATTAAAGGTTTAGATTATCGCGGTTGATATACCCTCTGACAATCTATCCCATTCAGTATATTCTCAATCCATCAAGGGTGTCAATCCAATCAAGATTATATAACTAATAATCCTAAACAAAAGTATAATCAAATAGTGGGTATACATGTCAATTATATAATGAATATAATCTAATTATAAAATGAATAGAACACAAATAGAGATTAAAATATATATAAAACTTAAGCAAAACCCAATCCAAATGTTCTCACATCAATCCCCTAGAAAGGAGGTTTAGTTACACATATTATAATCAAAGGGACGGTAAGTAAAAGATTAGGAAATCACCATTGGGCCTCCTTTTGTAAAGCTTGATCCTTTCCTTACCTTTGATGCTCCTTGTGCAAAGAGTGGATGATGAGGATATGTCTAGATAGGTGGAGTCAAATGAGAAGTGACTAAGGAGATATGTGGAGAAGATGGGAAGAAAGGAATGATTGGGGAAATGTAATCTAGGTTAATTGTTGAGTTTAGGAAGGAGAAGAAATGGTGGGATTAGGAATGGTAGAAGAAATGAGGTTTCTTGGTTGTCAAGAGTTGTCTAAAAGGGGAAAATAGGGATGTATTTATAGGGTTTTCAAATTAGGTCACGGATGGTCAATTGCTATTTTGGCCCCTCTATGAGGCCTTTCCATAATTTTCCCCACCAATCCTATTTTGACAGAGATGGCTTCACGGTTTGGTTCATGGCGACGCATTTAGTGACATTTGCACGACATCAACTAGAGCCAAAAACAACTCTTTGTTGCTATGGCGACGCCAATAATTCTTCTATATGGCCATTTGTTGTGGCGATGTCCCGTGGCCACGCCATGTTTTCTTCTATGTTGTCTTTTGTACTTCTATGTCGCCATGGCGACATCTCATGGCCACACATACCTGGTCGATTTCTACTTGGAAATAATCCTTCTGTCGCCATAGGGACATATGTAGCAACACCGTGGTGACTTTTTGCTCTGAATTGCATCTCCCTGTCGCCATAGCGACAATTGCTTCATCAAAGGGCGACAATACCTTGTTTCACAACCTTTTGCTTGCACCAAACTCTTCTTCTTCTTGACAAATGCTCTTGTGGCATAAATAAACCTGAAACACTCGATTTAACACCATTAAATACGGGGAAATGCCCGAGAATCAAGCATAACAAGACGGAAATTAGGGCAAAAATCATACCAATTTTTGTCCGATCAAATACCCACAAACCTATCTTTTGCTCGTCCTTGAGCAAAACAAACATAATCACATATGGACATGCATCTAAATATCAAACAATCAATCATTGAAGCACCGACTCTTTTGTAAAAGACTCAAAAGTCAATATTCGACTTGTAAAACCAAAAGTGAAGAGATTTAACCAACGTTATGCTCATTAGGAAATAATGCATGTAAGAGATGCTAAATGAGGATTAAAGTCATGCCACTCTATGTACACATTGTGCGCAACACGATCCTACATTCAAAATGCTAAAGTTTCAAAAACTAGAGTGCCATTCGGTAGAGACTGTAATTCACATCGACATCTAATTCTCACCGAATTCTCTCATTTTCGCACAGATCCTAGGCTTTACTCACAATCCATATGCAATATGAGTTTATGTTCAGGATATCAAATATAATTGCACATGATCATTTGAAAACACAATTTCTGAAAATTTGTCTCATGAATGGAATTGAAAACCATGAACTGAAAAGAACATGAATCAACCAAAATTTTCAAAGTGGACATCCCTAAAGATCAAATAGGTCTTTCATTTGGTTGTAATGGGGTCTAAGGTGAATGGCGAGTCAACAAATGGGAAATATTGATAGCAAACACCCAATGGTCACACTAAGGCATACATTATAAGTTTAGCACATTTTGCTCATTACAACTTGCATAATCCACACTTTGGCGTCCAAGCTTACAATTTACTATGTGCATTTTATACTATTAATTTTCATTGAGTAGCTCATTTAATTTCAACTAAGCAATTTGTACCTCATTCATCTTTTTTTTTCTTTCTTTTTTTTTTCTTTTCTTGTCTTTTCTTTCCTTTTCGAGCATTTCATTTCATCTTTTTAATGTGTTTGCACATACATACTTGCCTAGGTACACGCTTTACAATTTCTACAACTCAAAGCTTACATTCAACCTCTAAGCCTTAGCAAACCATTTGGTACAAGGTAAGTCTAGTGTATAGGCTATATGGTTTATGTTGATGTGGTTCATGAATGAATGAAAAGCTTAATTGTGTTTGGCTTCAAAATGGGCAATGGAGCACACACATGGAGGGATTAGAAGTATTTAGGCCAATTTAGTGGTTTTTCACATGCATTGCCTAAAATCACCTCTAAAGGTTTATCCACAAAGTCAATTAAGGCATCTACAAGCAGTCCATATGTTCTATGGCAAACAACATTTAAGTGCAAATGAGAAATTTTAAAAAATGTTTAACATGTGTGTTTGATTGAATGTTTAAAGAGTGAAAACTTCTCTCAAAATAAGCTTTTTAGGCTGTGTTTGTAAACCTCATAGAAAGTCTCTACTATAAATTCCTAACCTTCAAGAACAATTGAATATTCACTCCAATATCAAGAGAAAAGAACTAGTGCGCTTTGTGCAATGCTACCCAAAATGGCATGAAGTTAATCTAAACTACGCAAGGCAAAAATGCACAATTCCTTACTCGCACACACAATGGCACAATCTAAACAAGCAAAATATGCTTAAGCATGGCATTATCACCAGATTTTTGAAAATTTTGAAAATTTTAGGCTTAAAACATTTGCACACAATTTGCAAACAAGAGACGGTGTTGCACACACACCCCCAAACCTAAATTAGACATTGTCCTCAATGTCTTTGGGATATATAAAAACCGGTATACGCGGCGCAACACACATCCACAATCAAAGAGATTTAAAAACACAATCAATGTCCATTACCACAAAAGTTTCCCAAGAATAGAATCAAATGTTATAATAACATCCTATAAATTCATCATCAACTCAGGAGATATGGCAATGTAAATTCATCAAGAGTTATCATCACAATCCATGTGGACCAAATATGTGATCATTCAAGCCTAAATCCACTATCACAAACATCTCACACCCTTATTCTAAACAAAAATAAAATAAAGCAAAAATAATTCAAAAATGAAACGACTAATTAAAACTAAAATTTAAACTATAAAAGAAATGTACCTAAGTTGGTTGCCTCCCACCAAGCGCTCGATTTAACATCTAAGCAAGACGTGGCATTGCGCTTCCGCACTTCAAACTTCCAAAATGTTGCTTTCCTAAAAAGGATAAGGCTCTCGTCCATTTTATGAGCACTCTTGGCTTGCTCGTCCCTCAAAGACTCGCAAATTGTCTTTGTTTCCATCCCAAGAGATAAAGAAACCTTGCTTTATCGCACAAGCAACACAAGCAACACAATACACTTCCTCAAGAAGTAATAGAAATCCTACACACGCACAAAGCCTATTAGAAAGTTCCGGCAAATAAAAATCTACTCAATTCATGCAATTACCAACAAGAGTTTGGAACACCATTTATTCAAAAGAAACAAAATATATTCAAAAGAAACAAAATAAACAAATAAAGCATAAAAATAAAATGCTCAAAAAGTGTTTTTTTAAAATTATGTACTTGTGCTAGGGGTGACATCAACTAAATAAGGTTTTACCAAGTTTTTAAATTGATTCTTTTTCACAACCCAAACAAGTTAAGTTGATTTCCCCTTTTCTTTTCCCTTGGGTCTAACTTGGTTAACCAAGTCTTTTCTCACCCAAATTTTCCTAAATCTAGGTGGACTTTTCCTATTCCTAGACTCTTTCATTTTTTTGTGCTTATGGAATTTAAAACAATGTGCTTTTAAGTGTCCTTTTTGCAAGCAAAAATAGCAAGTAGGAGGATGGTTAAGAAAACTCCCTCTTGGTAGGTGACTATGAGGTCCACGGTTCTGTCTCATTTGTAGTGCTTTGACCTCCTTCTCCATCTTGTCTAGATTGACTATGTAGTCACATTCTTTGACCTTGGCTACCTTAAGGACTTCATCCTTCCTACCAAGTGCTTCCTTCGTTTCTTCCACAGCCTTTGCTTTACGCTCCACTTCGATAAGCAACTTTCTTGTCTTCCTTGTATATTCTTCTTCGAATTATTCACTTAGCTTTGCAAGGTCTTCGAATTCCTTTAATGTGGAATTCCTCTCAACTTCAAGTCTCCTAACTTGTATTTTGAACTGTTCTTTTTAGAGACTTCTCCTACCTTCCTCCGAAAGGTACAATTCTCCTCTTTGAGCATGTTTACTTCAAGAGTGAGCTTCTTGTTTTGCATTTCAAGCTCTTCCACTTTCACCTTTCCCAAGGCCTCTTTATCTTCCAACTCCTTCATCACGAGTTGTAACTTTCTCTCAAATTCTTCCCTCACTTCTTCCTTCTCTTGGGAAGTTTTCACTAACATCTCTTGAAGCAAAGACAATGTTTCTTCCAATTTCGTGTTTCGAGCTTGGTTCCTTGGCGGTTCTTCCTGGATTTCCGCACCTTTCTCAAATACTTGTACAAGAGCGTGTACATGGCTCATTGTCCTCCCTTGCTTGGGATTCTCTAACTCTATTGATTCATCCGGCCGGTTGCAGATATTCTCATAACTCTCAAAGCTCGACCCTTGATTTTGCTTGAAGAAGTCCATAGAGTCCTGAAATAAAAAGAAACAAAAACTACCAAAGAAATAAAAAGGAACTAAAAAGGCTAGAAACAACTAAGAGACTAAAAATTATTAAAACTAAACTAACCACTACTAATAAAAGTTAATTGATTCAACAATCTCTTTAATTCTCCGGCAGCGGCGTCAATTTTGATGCGGTCATTTTTGCACAACAAAATAATGTTTTTATGTGTTCATTTTGAAAACAAATTTTCTCCACTTAAAAATCCACTTAGATGTAAAATTTAGTAAACTGGCAAGTTAGGATTCAGTCCATAGGGAATTAGAGTAATTAGTTGAATAAATTAACAATTCCTAAATGCAATAAAGTAAATCATAAGAAATGGATGGTTGTATGGTTTGTCAAGCCATCAAACATACATGTAAACTAAACCTAATAAAACTAAAGAAATAGAATGCTCAACAAATCTAGATAAGATATATATGGAATAAACAATTAAGAGAATTGCTAGGGAATTAATGGGATCGCAAGTGGATTATAGGAAATGCTTCTCAAGCTACTTTAGTGAACCAACCTCACAAATGTTAACCAATTCTATTATTGAATGTGTGTAGACCATCACTATGAACCCTAAGCAACTTCCCCCTGCAATGCCTAACCAATTAAGGAGAGGGGGTCACAGGGAAATCGATTTGTTTCAATTAAAGGTTTAGATTATCACGGTTAATATACCCTCCGATAATCTATCCTACTCACTATGTTCTCAATCTATCAAGGGTGTCAATCCAATCAAGATTATATATCTAATAATCCTAAACAAGAGTACAATCAACTAGTGGGTATGCATGTCAATTATATAATGAATAGAATCTAATTATAAGATGAATAGAACCCAAATAGAGATTAAAATATACATAATTGTTCCCCTAGAATTAATCCAAATGTTCTCACATCAAACCCCTAGAAAGGTGGTTTAGTTACACATATTACAATCAAAGGGAAGGCAAGTAAAAGATTAGGAAATCACCATTAGGCCTCCTTTTGTAAAGCTTGATCCTTTCCTTACCTTTGATGCTCCTTGTGCAAAGAGTGGATGATGATGATATGTCTAGATAGGTGGAGTCAAATGGGAAGTGACTAAAGAGATATGTGGAGAGGATGGGAAGAAAGGAATAATTGGGGGAATGTAATCTAGGTTAATTGTTGAGTTTATAAAAGAGAGGAAATTGTGGGATTAGGAATGGTAGAAGAAAGAAGGTTTCTTGGTCATCAAGAGTTGTCCAAAAGGGGAAAATAGTGATGTATTTATAGGGTTTTCAAATTAGGTCACGGATGGTCAATTACCAAAATATCCCCTAGACTTGTCAAATTGCCATTTTGGCCCCTATAGGGGACCTTTCCATAATGTTCCCCACCAATCATATTTTGACAGAGATGGCTTCGCAGTTTGGTTCATGGCGACGCATTTGGCGACGTTAGGGGGACATCAACTGGAACCAAAAACAACTCTCTGTCGCTATGGCGACGTCTCATGGCGACGCCATTAATTCTTCTATGTGCTATTTGTGTGGCCATTTATCGTGGCGACGTCTCGTGGCCACACTATTAATTCTTTTGTATGGCCATTTATCGTGGCCATTTGTCGTGGCGACGTCTCGTGGCCGTGCCATTAATTCTTCTATTTGGCCATTTGTCATGGCCATTTGTCATGGCGACGTCTCGTGGCCACGCCATGTTTTCTTCTATGTTGCCATTTGGTCGCCATAGCAACATCTCATGACCACACCATGTTTTCTTATATGTTGCCATTTGTACTTCTATGTCGCCATGATGACATCTCATGGCCACATATACCTGATCGATATTTACTTGGAAATAATCCTTCTGTCACCATGGCAACACATGTGATGACACCTTGGCGACTCTTTGCTCTGAATTGCATCTCCCTGTCGCCATAGTGACAATTACTTCATAAAATGGCGACAATGCCTTGTTTCACAACCTTTTGCTCCTTTTCGCACCAAACTCTTCTTCTTCTTCTTCACAACTGCTCTTGTGGCATAAATAAACCTGAAACACTTGATTTAACACCATTAAATACGGGGAAATGCCCGAGAATCAAGCATAACGAGATGGAAATGATGGCCAAAATCATACCAATTTTGGTCTGTGAGTGTAAGTAGGCCTAATATTGTGGTGTGGGAGTTATTGAAGAAGGAACTGAAGGATCAGTTCTTGCCTTGCAACACCTCTTGGTTAGCAGGGGAGAATCTCAAGAAGTGTAAGAAATCAAGGTCTGTGAAAGGAAGACAAATTGTTCAATTTCATGTGAAATAGTTTAGTTTTTTGATGTTGGATATTTAGAACTTGTCAGAGAAATTCAAAATTTTCAATTTCATGTTTGGGGTGTAGACATGGGCCTAGACAGAATTAAGAAGGAAAGGCGTGGCTATAACTACTACTAAGGGTGTAGTTGACTTTCAGATGAGTAGTTTGATTTCTTCTAACTTTAAGAAGAAAAAGCCAACGGATGGCAAGAAAGGGAATAACAAGGACTAAAAGAAAAAGCATGAAGGAAAGAAGAAGGAAGCTGAATCCTCCAAGGGGAAGGACTAACATTAGAACAAGGGGAAATCCTAAACACAGGGTTGTTTTATCTGTGGTGGTCCTCATTTTGCAAGAGAATGCCCAAAAGAGGAGAAGGTCAGTGTGTTGATCAGTCTAGATGTAGATTGCCGCATTGATGCTAGTCCTTCTTGAGTGAAACCTTTGCAGTTTCTAAACACCATTTCGATGGAGAAGCAAACCTACAAAGGGTTGATGTACGTGATTGCTGATGTCAATGTAAAGTAAATTCGAGCCATGTTAGATACTAGTGCTACCAATAACTTTGTGCTCAACGAGAGGTGGATGGACTGGGTTTAAAGTTATCAGGTAGTAGAAGTCAAATCAAGGCAGTGAATTCCTCAACAAAGCCTGTGCATGGTGTGGTTGAGACAACCGTGAAGATTTGCTCTTAGTAAGGGTATTGCAGCATGATGGTAGAATCTTTAGATGATTTTGATCTAATCATTGGCATCGAGTTCTTTATGAAGGCCAAGGCTATATTAATGCCTAATCTATGGAGCATCTTTATTGGAAGATGAGTAGAGCCTATGTTTCAAACAAGCTGAAAGAGGGAATCAGAACATAAGAAAGGGGAAGGGAGTAGAAATATCAACAAAGCAACTCGAGAAAAGGTTAAAGATATGACATAAAACATTTGTGGCAATAATGGTGCAGATCAAGTAGGGTGTTGTCGTTGATGCGCCTGATAAAGTGGGGGTGGTGTTAGATGAATTTATGGATGTAATGCCAGCAGAATTACTGAGAGAACTACCTCATAGAAGGAACATCGATCACCGGATTGAATTGGAGCAAAGTGCTAAACCACTTACCAAAGCCCTTTATCGTATAGCTCCTTGTGAGTTGGCTGAGTTGAAGAAGCAACTGGATAAGTTACTGAGAGCATGCATGCTACAACCTTCTAAGGCTCTCTATGGTGCCCCTATGTTATTTCCAAAGAAACAAGATGGATCTTTACAAATTTGCATGGACTATAGGGCGTTAAACAAAGTTGCTATCAATAGGGGTGGGCGTTTAATGGATCAGTTCACTTTTCGAGTGAACCGATAAAAAACTGATAATACCCGGTTTTTCAAAAAGTGAACTGATCCGATAAAATTGAATAGTGTGAACCGATCAATAACCGATTAAATCGGTTCGGTTAGGTTTTTTTGGTTTTTCGGTTTTTTCTATGCTCCAAGACACTGGAACATCTATGCATTTCATAACAACAATTTTGCTTCAAAACAACATAAAATTTCTCATACAAGTAAAGAAAATGAAACGGACTGAACTATTTACCTCTTTTGACAAAAGAGTTTCCAAATTGAAATCCATTCTTGGATTCACAGTAGACAATTTTATAGAGAGAAACTGTCTTTGTTCAAAATCATTTTAGCAAAATTACAAAGTGTACAAGTAAAGAAAAACCAAGTTGGAATGGAAGTTGTAATTACCTTAAACTGTCGTTTCAATGGGGACATAGTTAATAATTTCATCAAGCATAACTGTTTTCCCAGTCACCTAAAAAAAAAAAAAAAGCATTTTTAGGAGTAACCAATTAAGAAATCAAAGTAGAAACATTTTTAGCATATTTTTGCTGACCTTATTACTGCCAAGAACCTGATCCTGAAGGAACTTCATTCTTTCACTGATCTTTTCTCTACGAACCTAATAAAAAACAATTACCCATAATGAATAAATAATAAGTAAATAACAAGTATACAACAAGTGATGATTTGAATTCAACAACTAATATAATGCATCTTAACTTTGAAAACGGGGTTATATACACCGGTTCTCGGTTCGGTTTGGTTCACCGGTTCGAACCTTAGAACCGGAAACTGAACCGAAAATATCGGGTTTTTTAAAAACAAACCGAACCGAACTGATTAACCGAAAAAAACCGATTGGACCGGTTCGGTTCGGTTCGGTTCAGTTTAATGGTTTCTTGCCCACCCCTAGCTATCAATAACAAGTACCCGGTGCCGAATGTGGCAGATTTGTTCTATAGATTGTCCAAGGCTTCATATTTTACCAAGCTTGACCTATGGTTTGGTTACTGGTAGGTGAGAGTGGCTGAAGGGGATAAGGCAAAGGCAATAATGGTGACAAGGTATGGCACACTTGAGTTTTTGGTTATGCCATTTGGTTTGACAAAGGCCCTTGTTACGTTTTGCAACTTGATGAATGATGTTTTGTATGAGTTTCTTTATAAGTTTGTGGTAATGTATCTATCACATCCCACATCGCTAGCGAGTGAGGTCCATGGTTTGTATATAAATTTGTGGTTATGTATCTATCACATCCCATATCCCTAACTAATGGGGATAGGGGCACCTAGCCCCAACCCCAAACCATTTTAATTTGGGGTTAAAAGCTCCCCCATCCCCCCCATTACCCTATTTCCCCCCAAAATATTTCCCCTAAGTGGGGATGGGGGAGCGGGGTTTTGGGGGCTCGAGGGAAAATGGTCATCCCTAATCAAAATAATTCTAGACATTTTTCATCAATCAAGTAACAAGAACAATCAAGTTGATCAAGAGAAAAATACAAAGAAGATGATTACCATACAAAAAGATGAACCATGAACTGAGATTAGATTGTTGCGATTTATGTGGACATTTTTTGACTCTTAAATTTTTTGTGACTTGTTACTCTCTTCAAGACCAAGGATTTTGGTTTTTAATCACTCAATTTCGAGTTGATTTGAGAGAGATATTACAAAAACAAAATACCAAAAATTATGTTGAGTTGTATACGGGATTTTGAATTATATAGGGAGGGAAAACATTTGAAGAAGGAAGAGGGGCAAAGTGGCCTTTTGGCCTTACCACCCATGATCCCCATGGAGGCGTGTGGCCCCCATAGGGAGGCCGAGAGGCCTTCTTCCCGTGGTGGCCTCGCCCTTCCACGGGAAGGAAGGGTGGTGGCCTTCTACCACTTATCCTCTCATTCGCTCCCTATTGGGCACCTTGCGCGTTCTTTGACTGTTCTTCGGCCTCCAAACTTGAAATTTGAATCCGTCTTTGGATTACGAACCGTAACTAAACGACACATGAGGAAGAATATGAAACTTTGACAATTGGATATGAAATCGACTCGATACACGATGACGAAGATAATGCATTTTACAAGAACATAAAGAAACGTAACTTCCTCGTTTGAACTTGAAATCAAATGAGTAAGTAACTGAAACGACCAATAGTTAACAAGAAATCATATAAGATCATATTCTAGTTCAAAAACAACAAAACCCAAAACAAACAAACACAAGATCACACAAGTATGCAATTTCCTAGACATTATCTTATAACATGCAATTCTACAATGTATGACAATAAGAGATCAATGCATGAGCATACTAAATCATTTGTGTGAATCTGTTCTTACCAAATGAGCACTACTATGCAGGGACACATAAGATTGGAATGTATATGTGTAGGTTTGCTCAACGATGTAGGGACACATATGTATGAATTATGTGTGTGTACGCTTACGCTTTGCAAGAGGAAGAAGTATTTTGATACCTTAGCATCCAAGAAAGCGCTTGTCCTCTTGAAGACGATATTTGCATGAGAAGTTGTTTTTCTCCTTTGAAGCTCCTCTTTACCAAAAACCACCTAAGCAATTAACCATTACAAATAAATAGAGTTTTGCAATGGAATCAAGTCTATACAAATCTAAATCCTAACAATCTCTCCCTTTAGCTATTCCATTTGCAAAACCTCATCCTCACCATACAATATACATTCCAATAAACTCACAGTTGATTGCATTCTCTCATCCTCACATTACAAAAAGATCCCTAGCCTAAAAGGTCTTCAAGTCTTGATGAGTCTTCAAGAATCCCTCTTCGATCATCAAGGTACGTATGAGACAAATAGCAAACCAAAAAAGAGATCTTCTTCCAAAGAAGAATGGTGAGATATTTTACCAAAAACAAAACAATAAACTTCCCTTATCTCAAACAAAAAAATGCATTATCTCAAGCGAATGAATGTTATCATATTAAAGCTCTCCCTAAGAACCTTAACACAATAAGGCAAGAATTCTTTTCTCCCCCTTAAGACAAAGTCTCCATTAAAGTACAAAGAGATACAAAATTCACACATTTGGAATATTTCTCCACACATGCTGAGGTATAAATTTTTTTCTCTCCTATATCAAACATGGTCTCTCCCATATCAAACATGGTGAGGTATACATTTTCTCCCCTTTTTTGTCAAAGAATAGATAAAGGACACAAGAGATAAAGAAAACAATATTAAGCAAACAAATCGTATAGAAAGAAAAGTTGAATAAACAAAGCTCTCCCTTAACATATGCTCCACATATGATCACCAAGTAGATTTGTTCACAAGGGAAAATCACACATTCACACATTCAAGCAATAAGAGAGAAACTATTTCATCACTTTTCAAAGTCCAAGAGATAATCATAGATTTTCTTTAATCTCTCAAAAATATTCTCACACTGCTAATGAATAAAGCATATAAGCAAAATATGTATGTGTGTGTGAATGCTTCTCATATATATAGAAGAAGTAATTGTAATATCAACATGTAAACTATTTTAACACCTATCCAACTAAAGCATTTCCAATGTAGTTCAAACCAATATTCATCTGGGTTTTTTTGCTTTAAAAGAATAGATATCAACATGTGAACGTGTGTGTGCATGTGGCTCGTTTATTCATTTCTATTTGACAACCCGAGCATTTCACAATTTGCAACTATATTTCATTATGCCTTATATATATATATATTTATATTTATTTCTTTTAGGCTTAGAATCAAAGATTTTCTTTTAATGATTCTTTTCAACACTTCATTGATTTTTCTATAATATATATATATATATATATATATGTCTCATGACGGCTTTCACTCATCACAATGGCGTAGACCTTTCCTACATTGGACGACTGCACAACCAAGGTGTGTAGCCCTTTCCATGAGGGTGCTCATTGAATTCTAAGTAGTGTCGAAGCAAAATGGATACATACCATAGGTCATCTATCATATACTAAGCAATAGGCTTCTAGATGCATCCATAATCTACATACTTTCATCCACATATACTCAAAACTAAAACATATAAGAGAAACATTAGTGCACTTTTCAAAAGTAAAATTTTTAAGCTCAAGGGCATAATCTAAAAACAATACAAGTTATTTGTTTAACATTATTACTTCTCAAGTGAGTAGCTCTCAAAGATATTGATATTCAAGAAGTTTTGCTCATCAAGCCATTCATAATCACACAAATCATGCCAATGGACATTCTAAGAGGTTTAAATCTATCTTTGTCCAAGGGCTTGGTGAACAAGTCTACAAGTTGATTTTTAGTAGGCATATGCTCTAGAGTAACAATAGATTGTTCAACTAGATCTCTAATGAAATGATGTCTAATATCAATGTGCTTTGTGCTTAAGTGTTGAACCGAATTCTAAGAGATGTTAATGGCTCTTAAGTTATCACAATAAAGTGTCATTTTTCCTTGTTCTATCTCATAATCTTTAAGGATTTGTTTCATCCAAAGTAATTGTGTGCGAGAACTTCCGGCCGCAATATACTCGGCTTCGGAAGAAGAGAGAGAAACAAAATTTTGTTTCTTACTAGACTAAGAAACTAAGTTATTCCCAACATAAAATCAACTGTCAGATGTGCTTATACGGTCATCTACGTTCCTTGCCTAATCGGCATCACATAGCCTACTAGGATATCATTGGTGTCAAATGAATAAAATAGACCAAGATTATGAGTTCATTTGACATACCTAATGATCCTCTTGATGGCTTTTAAGTGAGATTCCTTGGGATTGGTTTGGAATCTAGCACACAAGCCTACACTAAAGCAAATGTCCAGTCTACTAGTCATTAGGTAAAGTAAACTCCCTATCATGCTTCTATAAAGGCTGTGGTCAACACTCTTCCCCTTTTCATCTTTCACTACAAGAAAAAGTGTCGTTTTCGAGGGCTAAATATGGTCGAAAAATGTCAAAAAGTTGTCAAAATTTTGTATTTCCGACGGGATAAGGTCGTCAGTCTCCATCAGAAATGATATCGTAGGAGATAATCTTTTTTGACGAGTTGTTGGAAATACAAAATTTCTGAGGGTTATGAGTGGTTAGAGATAAGGGAACTATACCATCACAAAAAGGTTTTGGAAACCATGTTAGGGGATCATTTCTGAGGGAGATGGTGGTCGAAAATAATGTACATATTACCAAGGAGCATTGCAGTCAAAAATAATGTTTTCTCAACAGAACGTGTGGTTAGTAATAATGTATTTCCAAGGGACACAATGGTCAATAATATTGTATTTTTGATGAATATAATAGTCATAATTAATGCATTTCTAAGGAATGCAGCCGTCAGAAATAATTTATTTCCGATGAGGCAACGAGTGCCAAAGTCATAAATAATATATTTCCGAAGACCATAGCGGTTGAAAAAATGTATTTCCAAGGGCCATAGCGGTTGCAAATAATGTATTTCCAATGACAACACCTGCCAGAAATATAGTATTTACGAGCAACTACACGATCAAAAATACCATAAAATACCATATTTCCAATGAGCCCAATTGTCAAAAATAATGTACGTCTGTTTCTCTTTGCCATCAAAATAAAAAACTGCACAATAATACAATTGATTCAACTTATTTCAAATATATATAAATTACATTGTCTAATATTACAAATAACAAATTATAAACTTCTATACACAAACTAGGAATCATCTTTCAAAATGCAAAAATCTTCTTTTGTTGAGTTGTTTGGAAGATTAAATTCACAATTAATTTCTTTTTAGCACAAATTCTACAAAACAGAATAAAGAAAAATAATTAACTTCACAAAATAACTAAAAAATATATTGCAGAAAATAAATATATGAGAAAAAATTACACACACTATTAGATTGTTACTAACAGATCCTATTACAAATTAAACCAAATCTATTGATGTACTTCAAGTAACTCTAATTTAAACTCTAAATGAAAACACAAAAAGAAAAAAAGAAAAAAGATGACCACCATTCAACAATAGAAGCTATCACCGATCATCTGATTCCAAATTATGAAGCCTCACCTAATAAGATGACCACCATTCAACAATAAGGCAAGGGTGCACATTGTCATTTGTTTCTAACTAGTAAAATTAATTCATCAGAAAAAAGAAAATAGCTCCAAAGGGAAACATTAAATATTGTACAAGAGTTAAGTAACTCACTTGAGCAAAATGTCCGATGGCAAAATCTCGTAAGAAAACATAACCCTTTCGCTACAAGTATATGAAACAATGACAAGTTATTTTGACAAAATAGATATATCGAAACTGTCTCAAACCAGTAAAACACAATATGCTTACCTTTAATACTGATTTTATATGCTCACTTCAGATTTCCTGAGATAAGAAAAATTAGAGGCATATTTTTGGGAGAAACTGCAGACAACATAAAAATATGCTGAACATGTTAGGTGTTCATCTACATACAGGTCTTATTTGAAAACAGAGTAGAAAGTGCCCAGTCTTACCAGGGCAACAATTGTCATCTACAACATCGCAGACAAATGCATTTATCCCGTCTTCTTTGAATCCCACTTGTGACTGCATTTAGACCAAAATTATGCACACTCCTAGCAATCCAAATTAACAATAGCATTGCTCTTCATAAAGCAAATTGATGTGAATAAGAACCCACATATACACCCATAGACCTTATAATATGCACTTTTATTAACATTTATGATCATATTCAGTGAACCTTAACAAAGGGAAATTGAGCTAATTTAATAGGGTAAAACCTGGAAATTAGCAATAAGTAAAAAAAGAGAGGCAAGAATTTGAATATATTTCTAGACAAACTCCTTGGAGGATAGCCAAGAAACAAGCATTTTGGATTTTTAAAAAAAATAGATCATGTACTCAAATGATGTTAACAAGTTTTAACCAAATGCATAGGAAATTAAAGAATATAATCACAATGAGTATTTAGTATGCATTATAAAAAAAAGAGTAAACCTTAACAAGTTCAATCGCATAAGGCGAGATATCGCAAGCATGAAACAAAATGCAAGACAAACAAAATATATCTTCAGACAACAATTTTGCTACAAATTTCCAGTAAAACATCCTAAAAACTCATGTAATTCATATACATTATTTCCCTCTTTTGTGCAATAAGAAAATGAAAACTACTAATACACAAACCATTATAAAGCAAAGTACCTCAAAAAAGACCTTCCCCTTAGGGGAAAACGAATCATCGGAGAAGAAGTGTCCCCAATCTTTCCCCAAGTAATGTCTGTCCTTGAAGAACTACACCATTCAAACCCAAAATTATTTTTTTTCTTCTAAAATTGACAAAAGAAAATAATAATAAAAAATCTAGACAAGCACATTCTAGAATCATTCATCAAAATTTCAATCAAAATACTTTCAATTAGAGAAATTGAATCGTCGTTTTAACCAAATTTGAAACAAAAAACAAATTAGAGAGAATTTGTTGTTGTGGCGCTTGTAAAAGTAGTTCCAGTAAAACAAACTCTACTGCCGAATCGGCAACAGGACTATTTTCAAGGTCCTCCACCGCCACACCTCTCAGCTCTGCGCGCTCAAGGAGATCTATGATCACCATGACTATTCTGTCCCCCACCATAACTCATGTTAAGAAGAAAAAAAAATTAGAGAATGGAATCATGTTAGGATTGGGAAGTCTGGGTAGAATCGAAGAAAAAGAAATTTGGGCGATTAGGGATTCGAGGTTGTTGTTGGTGGATTTTGAAGAAAGAGAAGAAGATTGGGAGAGAAGCTGCGTTAGGTTTGTGTCAGAAAAGAAGGGAAAGCTTTTTGACAAAATAGAAGAGAAAAAACGAATATGTAGCGGTCAGTTCTCTCGCTCCACTAAATTTTAACAGCTTAAGGAGAGTAAAGGGTTGAAATCCTAGTGCCAAATTTGTGGCGGTCAATTCTCCTGTTTCACTAAATTTTACTTTTTTTTTTTATATATTTTTTATTTTCAATTCTCCCGCTTCCCAAATCGATGAAGAAGAACTCCAAATTTTATTGCTGAAAGCTTCATTTAGAGACCAACAATCAATTCGTCTCGTAAAATGCCTAATTTGGAGACAAATTATGTCATATTTGAATGTCCATCCAAGTCAAATGCTCTTTGAGAAAACAAAAACTCAAATTTATGGATACGAACTCCAAATTTTGTTGCCGAAAGTTTCATTTGGAGACTGACAATCAAAGCCAAGATTCCAGAAAATTTGACAATTTGATTGGGATGATGTTGAATCTTAATAGGTAAAATAAAGAGTAAAAACTCCTTAAATGCTCATCGTGATCTAAAAGAAATGAGTATAAGGTGAGATGTTCATCCTATAGATTCATCTTCATCCTACATAAGAAATAACATTTTTTTTTACCTGAGACAGTGCCAGACTGAATGAATGATCTTTACCACAAAGCCACATTGAGGAGAAACTATTATTTTATTGATTTTTATATTTTTGTTTTCTTTAGAGTTCAATATAATGTTTTTGCATTTAGTCCAATGCTCTTTATGTAAAACATGTTTTTGCCAAAAACGTGATAGTCCTGCCACAATTTCAAACCGTGATCCTATAGTTACTCACTCACTTAACACTATCTTTTCCCTTTGGTCAAAAAAGATTCATCTTTTCCAATGAATAAATACATATGTCATGTAGTCGTAAATAGTATTGACGTTTTCGATAATCAACTATTGTGGTCGGAAAAAATTCATCTTTTCCGAGAACTACATACACATGGTCAAAAATAGTATTGGCGTTTCCAAGGATGAACTATTGTGGTTAGAAAATATTCATCTTTTCCGAGGAATAGATACATGTGGTCATAAATAGTATTGGCGTTTCCGAGGATCAACTGTTGTGGTCGAAAAATATTCATCTTTTCCGAAACCTAGATACATGTGGTCAAAAATAGTATTGGTGTTTTCGAGGATCAGTTATTGTGGTCGGAAAATATTCATCTTTTCCGAAGGCTAAGTACCTGTTGTCAAAAATAGTATTGGCATTTCCGAGGATCAAATATTACGATCGGAAAAGCTGAATCTTTTCCAAGGGCGAAATACCTATGGTCAAAATTAGTATTGGCACCAAGCTTTGGCACCATTTTAACATTATTTCTGACGACTTTAGACACTATTTTCATTGGTATTTGTTTTGTCGTAACAAATACACATTATTGTTACACTTCTTTGACGACCTGATTTTTTTCAGTGGAAAAACTACAATAACCGACCATAATTTCATCCCATCGGAAAATAGTTGGTGGGAAAAGACACTTTTTCTTCTGGTGTTTGTCAAGTTTTAGAGTAGTACTCATAGGTGTTTCAAATTGTTTCCAACTTCCTAGGTCAAACCTCTTAACTAGGTTTCTAGCATATTTAGATTGACTCAATATAATGCCTATTCTAGTTTGCTTCACTTGCATCCCTAGAAAGTAATTTAACTCACCCAC
Organism: Acer negundo; assembly: GCA_035582765.1. NCBI lineage: Eukaryota > Viridiplantae > Streptophyta > Magnoliopsida > Sapindales > Sapindaceae > Acer > Acer negundo. The sequence goes on along the minus strand of CM069238.1, from coordinate 9,019,632 downwards.
CATACTCATTTCAAACTCACTTGACATTACACTAACAAATTCATCAACATTGGTTCTATTAGTAGACCCAAAAACAATGTCATCAACATATATTTGTACAACGAAAATATCATCAAACAATGTTCTATCAATGCCACCTCTCCTATATTGGTTGTCAATAAGATATTGAGTCAACCTATCATACCAAGCTGTTAGAGCTTGCTTAAGACCACAGAGAGCCTTTTTCAATTTAAACACATGATTAAGAGAGTGTGGGTCTACAAAACCTTTAGGTTGCTCAACATACACTTCTTCTTAAAGATATCTATTGAGGAAAACACTTTTGACATCCATTTGAAATAATTTGAATTTTTTTAACACAAGCAATGGATAACAAAAGTCTAATGGACTCAAGACGTGCAATCGATGCAAATGTCTCATCAAAGTCTACACCATCAAATTTGAGTGTAACCTTGAGCTACTAGCCTAGCTTTATTCCTTACAATCTTGCAACTTTCATCAGTCTTATTCCTAAACACCCACTTATTGTCAGTCACATTTATGTCTTTAGGCCTAAGAACTAAAGACCACACTTCATTACTCTCAAATTGGTTAAGTTCATCTTGCATAGCCGTAACCTAATATTCATCAACAATTGCTTCATTAATATTTTTGGGTTCAATTTGAGAAGTGTAGCAAGCAAATGAATTTTGGTTAGCTAGTTGATTCCAAATTCTAACCCCTTCATTCAAGTCACCTATGATGTCTTCTTGATAGTGAGAGTTTCTAAGTCTGGAGTGAGAACATTCAACAACTTGGTCATTTTGTTGGTTATTATTTAAAGCATTTTCATTCTCTTAACTTTCTACTTCATCAACACTATCATCATTTTGACTAGATTTACTACTAGCCACATCAATAGGTGCATTAGTGTCATTAACAAGATTTTCTTTAGGTTCATTGACACTATCATTTACACATAAATCAAATATGCTAAGATCATCTATCTTCACATTGATAGATTCCATTATAGTCTTTGTGGTCAAGTTAAAAACTCTAAACGCACAACTATTCATAGCATACCCAAGAAAGAGACCAATATCACTTTTAACATCAAACTTTCCTAAGTGATCTCTATCATTCAAAATGTAACACTTACTCCCAAAAGTGTTGAAGTAACTTACATTGGGTTTCTTGCCCTTCCATAACTCATAGGACATTTGTTTTGTGCTGGGCCTCCTAAATACTCTATTCGACACATAACAAGCGGTATTTACCGCTTCGGCCCACAGGTTTCTAGGCACTTTCTTGCTATTAAGCATGACCCTAGCCATCTCTTGAAAGACTTGGTTTTTCCTCTCAACAACACCATTTTATTGAGGAGTCATAGGTGCGGAGAACTCATGAGAATTCTCTAAACCATCACCGTAAGGATTCCCATATTTTGATTGGCTTATTTCATGGACAAACCACATTTTGGGGTTTGTTGTAAGCAAGGCTCCTTTAAGACTCAAGGGACAAGCACTTCAAAGGTAAATTTCTAAGTGCTTACTTGTTTTGAAGATATAGTTGCACACACCCACAACCCAAGCATAAATCTTATCCTTGTATGTTGTGTGTGTTTATATTGTGTGCATTAATGTTTATTAATCTCTCTTCTTGCATGTGTAATTGATTGCGTCTAGCTTGTTAAATACCATAACTTGTTAGGCATTAGGATGCATTCTTTTCACTCACACACTTGCACTTATTGCATGTTCATTGTGTGAGATACCGCGTGAGAAGGCCTTGCCTCTCACTGTCGTGGTTAGGTAACTATGGCAAGCCAGGCGACAAAAATATTCTTGTTATGTTGCGGTTGATGTGCCGCGGTTGGGGTTGAAGCAACCGCGACACGTAGGAGACAGATACATTCTCTGTGCCGCGGTTGACCCAACTGTGGTAGTCGCAAACCACGGCAGTTCGTCAGCGCGAGAATGATCAAAACACTGCAGTTTTGTTGGGAGCCTATAAATATCCCACTTTCATTCTAGGTCGCCTCCAAGAGTTCCAAAAGCATATTTTTTTTTCTCTTATAACACATTTCAAGAGACAAAATCATCAAGAGCTCACCTTTAATCACTCAAAGCATTTCCTTTTTGCATCAAACTTCATATTGTATCATTTATGCTCACATAGAGTGCATCCATGCATAGGTTTGCATCATCACATCTTGCTTGGTAAGATTTTCACTAACTTCATCTAATTTTAGTGTCTTGCTTAACAAGTCATCTCTTTTATTATTTGTATGCTCTTAGAATATATTCTAGATTCAAAATAGAGATTGATTGTGATGTATTGATTGAGTGTTGTATTTTAATAGCTTCATAGGATTGCCTAATCTATGTTTAGCTAAACTTTATGACATGTCATTTAGGTCTTGATATCTAGGAATGAATTAATTGTTATATTGTCATTCTAGATAAGTATCTAAGGTTCCCTAGCCTTGTTTGTTCCTTGAATATTATCATATATTCACATAGGATTGTTTATCTCTTCATTAAGAAGTAAGTCTTGTGAGATTGACTGGGATTAGGTCTCTATACCGAGATTAGGTGGTCTCTCAAGCAAATTGGACTAGAACCGCTTTTAAAGGCCTGTGGGTAGTGGTAGCGGGATATTGGCCGGGATTAGGTCGTCAAACCTGGATTAGGTTGTATACGCTAATGCAATTAGTGGATTCGAGGTTCGACTATGGCGTACTTACCAGCTCGTGGTTTTTTCCCGTGAGGGTTTCCATATAAATATCAAGTGTCATTTATAATTCCGTACATATTACACTTGATGTATTAATTGACTAGTTATGGGTATTTTCGGAATATTGACTAATAACGAAAATTGGATAAAAAGTGTTAAAATCTATTCACCCGCCATCTAGATTAATATTTGAACACACCATAAATTTGTTTCAATAACAAAACTCACTAAATTTGGTATTCTCAAATTCCGTCTCATGATCACTCCTAATGTGACATATTTTCTTGATATCAAGAACTTTTTCATTTTGAACTTGATTATGAAATTATTTGAAGTAATCAAAAGCCTCGGTCTTGTTTCTAAGAAAATAAACCCAAGTAAACTTAGAGTAGTCATTAACACATACAAAAATGTATTTTTTGTCATTTATGCTCTCGGTTTGAATTGTGCCCATTAGGTCCATATGCACAAGCTCTAAAGGTCTCTTGGTAACTATGTAAGTATTCTTTTTGTGATGCATTTTGGTTTGTTTACCTAATTGGCAAGGTTCACAAACAACATCTAGCTTTTCACCAAGATTGGAAAGACCTTTAACAATGCATAATGTTTCAAGCTTCTTTAAGTCTTTAAAGTTCATGTGGCCCAAACGTTGATGTCACAAATTAAGCTTATTGTACTCATGTGGCATGTTGCAAGTTAGAGGGTTTATCTCAAGACAATAGCAATTGTATATAGACCTTTTGACTTTTAGATAACATTGCCCTTTTTATCAATTAAAGTGCACACATCTTTGTTAAAGCTAACTTCTTTAAAAATTTCACATAAGTGAGTGATGCTTATTAAGTTAGCTTGTAACCCATCAACATACAAAGTATGAAGTTTAGGCAATCCGGGGATACAAATTGTTCCCTTGCCTAGAACTTGCTTTTTGGTGCTATCACCAAAGGTGACCTATCTTCCATCCTTTAAAACAAGATTCTTAAAGAACTCTTTGTTCCCGGTCATGTTCCTAGAGCAACCGATATCTAGGTACCAAGAGTAGGAGGAGTTGGCCTTTAAAGCATATTATGCAACTAGACATTTAGGTGTGTCTTTTCTAACCCACACACTCTTCACAATATGCCTTTCACTCTTACCTCTATAATGTTTTGACTCAATATTAGACTTGTCAACATGCACCCTGACCTCATTGGTCTCATTTTCAAATATATCAAACAAAGCATTATCAATTTTCTTATGCTTAGTAAAGTGAGGCATAACACAAGATTTAGCAAGCAAGTCATCAACACATTTCTTCACAACATGCTTTTCCAAGGTCTTCCTAGGTCTAGTTCTATATCCATATATGGATGATTGCCTAGGCCCATTCAAAGACATATCATGAAAAACATTATCAAGTTCGCATTTACGATTATATTCAAAGCACCTAGGCCAAATATGTCTTACCATATTACAATGATGACAAATAGGAATAAATTTGAGAAATTTACCATTTGCATTTGCTTCTAAAGCCTTTGGTCTTCTCACAATTTTTCCTCTTTGAAGTGCGACCCTTCATGCTTCACCTCTTGCATTTGAGGTTGTTGCTCCTTGACGTTGATCTTGTTGTGATATTCCATTTAACTTCCTTGTTGATGTAGAGGCATCTTTGGTAGCTTTCATTGTTTTACCTTGAGAGAGAGTACCTACATTTATTTAAACACTTGCTTTGAAAAATGTAGAAAGGGTTTCCTTTTTATTGATATACCTCAAACCACTTTTGTCACATGGATGCCTTACCACTTTTAATGAGGGTTTCAACCATGTTTGAACTAGTTGACATCTTGTTAATCATCGTGCTTGCCTCATCAAGTTTATCACTAAGCATCCTATTTTTAATGGCATATTTCTCTAAGATGTCATAACTTTTCCTAACATATTCATGTGATTTATTTAGCCATTGTTCATACTTTTTCTCATGATTTAAGAGCTCACTAAGTTTGGCTTTAAGCATGTTTTCTAGCCTTCTAGCACTAACAAGAGAATTATCCCTTTGCTCAATTTCTTGCTTCAAGATGCTAAGTCTATTATTGCTATCTTTTAAGTTCACTTCTAGACTTAAGATCTTGTCTATAAGTTTATTGAATTCTTTTAAGCCTAGACCATGATTATCTAGCTTCTTATTGAGGGACACATTGACATTTGATAAGCGTTCAATTTCAAGAATAAAATCATTGATCTTTTTCTCATCCAAGTCAATAAATTCAACAAAAAAACTTCCTTAATCATGACTATATCACAAACAAAAAACACAAACACTATAAAGAAAGAATCTATCTAAGTGCTTCTAGACACCCACTTTGATACTAAATGAAATTCCCCTTAAACAATATAGTGTAGAATATACTTAGAGGGAAGGTGAATAGGTATAGGTCAAAATTTTTCCAATATACTTTTTATGCGGAACAATGATATGCACACTTGATGTGTCTAACAAAAGATTGCTTGTTAACACAAATTAGAATATAAAACACAAGTGATATAATCAATGAGAATATGGAAGATAATGAAAAATAAAACAAAACTTGACACAATTGTTTTTACGTGGTTGAATCCACAACCACCGGCAAGCAAATCCACTATGTAAAAAGAGATACACACTCAAGGTAATCAATACATGATATACTCCCCAAGCTATCAACTCATAGTCTATCAAAGGACCAAGTGGATACACCTTGCCACTAACTTCCTAACCGAGACAAATTGCTTGCCTCTAAAAAGCCAATCCCTAAGTAGGACTTATCACAAGCCTTTAAGGAGAATTCCTTGCTTAGTTGATCCGTGCCCCTTGCTCACAACTAAGACTTCCTTGCTGTTTTAACCGGATCTCACATCCGAACCAAGACTTCGCTTGGACTTACTTAGAGGCTCCACACCTCTTAGCTAAGACTTCCCTTGCTTGTCTAACTAGAGCCTCACACTCCTAGATAAGACTTTGTGCTCGGACTTACAAAGAGCCACACACTTTAAGCCAAGACTTCCAATGCTCAATGTTAAAGAATAACTCAACAACAAGAGACTTCACACCTATTACAAGGCATATGATCTAAGAGATTCAAATGATGGAAACAAAATAAAATAGAGAAAGTTGATCACACAAACTCTATGAACATGCAACAGATAACTAGATTATGCTTTCAACACTCAATCATAAAGTTATCTAGAAATCAAAGCATGTAAATCAATAAGAACTAGATTAGAATATTCAATATTGCAATCACAAATCCTAGTTCTTATACCAAGAAATTAAAACCTAGAAATCAACAATCAAGCTCATCACAAAATATTTCTAGAATCAATTTCATGTGAATCAAGTTTAGCATTCAAATATTGTTCAATCAAAATCACAAAATGCTATAACTCGAAAATCATTCAAACAAGTCTAAATTAGGAATCAAAATCATTCTAGACATTTTTCATTAATCAAGTAATAAGAAAAATCAAGTTGATCAAGAGAAAAATACAAAGAAGATGATTATTATACAAAAAGATGAACCACGAACTTAGATCAGATTGCTGCGATTTCTGTGGACATTTTTTTACTCTTAAAATGTTTGGAACTTGTTCCTCTCTTCAAGACCAAGGATTTATGTTTTTGAATTACTCAATTTCGAGTTGATTTGAGAGAGATATGACAAAAACAAAATACCAAAAATTGTGTTGAGTTGTATACGGGGATTTTGAATTATATAGAGAGGGAAAACATTTGACGAAGGAAGAAAGGCAAAGTGGTCTTTTGGCCTCATCACCCTTGATCCCCGTGGAAGCATGTGGCCACCATAGGGATCCTGTGGTGGCCACACGCTTCCACGGGAAGGAAGGGTGGTGACCTTTTGCCACTTCTCCTCTCCTTCGCTCCTTATTGCGCACCTTGGGTGCTCATATACCATTCTTCGACCTCCAAACTCAGAATTTGAATCCGTCTTCAGATTATGAATCGTAACTCAATGACATACGAGGAAGACTATGAAACTTTGACAATTGGATATGAAATTGACTCGATACACGATGACGAAGATAATGCATTGTATAAGAACGTAAAGAAATGTAACTTCCTCGTTTGAACTCGAAATTAAATGAGTAAGTAACCAAAATAACCGGTACTAAAAAAAAAATCATATAAGATCATATTCTAGTTCAAAAACAACCAAACCCAAAACAAATAAATACATGATCACACAAGTATGCAATTTCCTAGACATAGTCTTAGAACATGCAATTATATAATGTATGACAATATGAGATCATGCATGAGCATACTAAATCATGTGTGTGAATGTGTTATTACCAAATGAGCACTACTATGTATGGACATATATGATTGCAATGTTTGTGTGTGCGGTTTGCTCAACGATGCAGGGACACACATGTATGAATTGTGTATGTGTGCGCTTACGCTTTGCAAGAGGAAGAGGTATCTTGATACCTTAGCATCCAAGAAAGCGTTTTTCCTCTAGAAGACGATATTTGCATGAGAAGTTTCTTTTCACCTTTGAAACTCCTCTTCACCACGAACCACTTAAGCAACTAACCATTACAAATAAAAAGAATTTTGTAATGAAATCAAGCCAATACAAATCTAAATCCTAACAGGATGATTTGCTGTAGAAAACTTAAACTCTGATCCCATCGGTTGAATACGTATCTCCACCTAAGCAACTAACCATTATAAATAAAGAGAGTTTTGCAATGAAATCAAGCCAAAACAAATCTAAATCCTAACAGGATGATTTGTTGTAGAAAACTTAAACTCTAATCCCATCAATTGAATAAGTATCTCTAAAACTTCCTTGTGAATCGAGCATCCCTATCACTCATAATATTTACTGGTACCCCAAAATACTTCACTACGTTTTTGAAAAGAACAGCTACGTTGTTTTTTCTACTGGGCATGCATTTGGAGTTGCAATGAACACTGCATACTTTGAAAACCTATCAATTAATGAAAGGGTTAGGAAAGTGGCTTACAGTTTAGCTTTACTAAACAGGTTGAAGATACATCCAACATTTCATGTTTGTTTCTTAAAGCCTTACCATGAAGAAACTGCTGATCAGAGTAGGGTGCAATAGAGGTGGCGCCTCCTGTTATTAGAAAAAAATTGACAAGGCAATACAGAGGGTCTTAGACCACAAGACAATGGGGGAAAGTAAACTGAACAAAATGAGTGATTTTCTGATTCAGTAAAAAGGTAAAAGTGTCTTAGATGCCAATTGAGAGAGAAGGGCAACTTTGTGGCAGTTTGAAGATTTGATCCATCAATACTTAGAGAACCTATCGAAGAGGGTGTCGGCTTCTTTGAGTGGGGATGGTTTTTTACAACCCCAAATTTACAACCCCAACTATGAACATCGGTTGTTGCCTATGCAAAGGGCTTGATATGTGTGTCATCAAGCCAAACTAAGGCATGTTGGGTGGGGCATGGCCTTAGGGCAACATGTGTGTTAAATGTTAGCTTGGATGAGCTAACAGTATGCAACAATAAGGTAGCATTATGGCGCTAAGAAACAAGCTTGGCGTGCTGAAAACAAGCTTGGCATATGCAACGTTAGGGCATTGTGTGCAAGAAACAAGCTTGACATTCTAAAAACAAGCTTGACATAAAGAAACAAGCTTGGCATGTGCAACATTGGGGCGTCGTGTATAGGAAGAAAGCTTGGCGTGTAGAAACAAGCTTGGTGTGCTGAAAACAAGCTTGGCATGCAGAAACAAGCTTGGCATGTGGCATGGGAAAGACTATATTGATTGGCTATGATTTAATCATGTGAGTGGCACGTTTAACTTAGACACACATATGAGGGAAACATGTATGGGAAACATGTGCAAAACAGTTATAATCTGACGTGTAATTAGCATGTGATGAAATCAGAAAGCTGATGTGGGTAGCAGTTACCTAACAGTTACTAGACAGTTACTTGTTATAGCTTTATTGCTGTTGAATCATTTAAATTCTCAGATGACTATGTATTTTGGTAGATAGATTAGCGTGTGATCATCCTGTAGACATTGTGTATATGCTCCTAATTATTAATGATAAATAGTTGGGTTTTGATTGGTTTTTGTAATTGTTGTGTTCTTACTTGTGCATTGCTTTGTTTGTGTGTGTGTGTGTGTGTGTGTGTGCGTGTGCTGTAAGACTTTCTTGATGTAAACATACTTGCTGTGTGTTTGCATTTGTGCAGTGTCTGTGTGTACAACAATCAGACTGTGGCTAAGTGTTGTTGGGATTTTAGGAAATGCTAAAAAGAGAACAGTTTTGTGTGACTGTCAAGAAAAGGGTTGGCTGGCTAGATAGGGTTTCAGCGCTTACACAAAGAAAAAATTCATAAGGGATTTTTACTTGTGTAACACCATGCCTCCACACACAAACTGTCTTCAATTCATGTGCAAGAAAGAGTTTTATAACTCTCCGTCCCTTCCCAATTGGTTTCCTAAAGCAAAGAGGAAAATCAAATCTGATTTAATCTCATCGAGCTACTTGGACTTGGCTTTGGTGAAACTTATGGTCATTTGTGGCCCGTGCTTGAGTCCACTTCTTTCTTAATTCATTTAAATTTAGTTGAGCTTTAGTTGGGCTTCTTTTTTACTTTTCTTTAATTTCGTGCTTTTGAGTTGTTGTCAACTTGTGATCCACAATTGGGATTGGTCTGATATGAGACTTGGGCTTAACTCTTGGGACTGGGTCTTCAAAGCTCTAAAATTGATTATTTCTAAGTTCCATGCTATTTCACCTAAATCACAAAAATAACTCTAATTAAATAAAAATAAATATATCAAGTAGCTAACATATCAAAATTAAGGGATATAAATATGAATTAAAATATGTCCATCAAATACCTATATACTTAGATTTTGTTAGTCCTTAAGCAAAACAAAATCTATAAAACACAAAATCTTATCTAAACCTAAGCTAAGCCATTTTCGTAGGGAACACGATAACATTGAGTGTATGCTATAAGCCTTTAAACCTCTAGGTGTTCATAGTAGGAGGAGTTTTGTCTCCTGAGGGTTTACTAGCTATGAAACCCACAAACATATTTCTATAAAAACCAATTAGATCAAGATGCAACTCAAGATGTGAATAAAGACAAATGCATGCTAAAACCACTGGATAAAGACTAAAATTATGTCACCTATTTGAATGCATCACCAGTTGATGAAAAGCCCATACTCAAGACACTCTAGCTTTAAAAACACCATTGTCAAATGCCATAAGAGCTTTCAAAACAAACATTTATTGAGTTATTCAAACATATCTTTTATTGTGGTCTTTTAAATTTAGTTTTGAAAACATGTAAAACTAGACATACTTACCTTTCAAACTATATATTATTCGTATCATTTTGACTTCGATTGGATAAGTTGTGAATAGTTTGAAGTTGGATTCAAAAAATAGGAGAAACGAGAAACAGGGATCTTGGGTCTCGAATGCACTGCTGCCAACGGTGAAACCCGAGAGCAATACTGCTAGTGGTAGGACTTGATGGGTCTTTTCATCCAAACTTTTGTTGTTTCGCCGTATCTCAATCGTTTTACGTCTGATTGATTTCTTATTTGTTTCAAACTTTCCATATCAACATTGCAATTTCATCATCCATAGCCCTTATTCTCTTTATCATACTTTCCATAACATTAACATAATTTAGAGTTATTGAACTTGACCTCCAAGTCTTTCAGGAAAACCCACATGAGACTATTAAAGAACCAAAATTCTCTCTCTCTTGACCAACAAGTCATGCTAACTGAGCAATCTGTTCTTTGGCGTTAGCAAGCATCATTTCTACACAAAAAGAGCCAGCCTTAACTAGACTCTGATACTACTATCACACGATGTGATATTTGCACTACATTTTTCAAAATATGCTTGTGCTGAAAACCCTTTTCCATCCAACCAACTCACAATACACACCCACAAGTGTGTTCTCTAGTGTTTTATAATCCTAACACAACACCAATGCCACAATCATGAGCAAGGCCAACACACCAAAGTCATTCAAAAAGAGCCGGCCTTAACTAGACTCTGATACTACTATCACACGATGTGATATTTGCACTACATTTTTCAAAATATGCTTGTGCTGAAAACCCTTTTCCATCCAACCAACTCACAATACACACCCATAAGTGTGTTCTCTAGTGTTTTATAATCCTAACACAACACCAATGCCACAATCATGAGCAAGGCCAACACACCTCATAAAGCCACAATTCTCACAAGCAACCTACATTATAGAAAGGTAGAAGTAAAAACACAACACAATCAACCTTAATGGGTGACCACTCCTAACCTAATTCGTTTTATTAATCAACAATTATGAATTTACATCAAAACTCCATAGGATCACAACACTATATATTCTCTCGTCTTTGCATATTTTATACAACACATACATATAATAAAAATGATGTCATTTTCACACACACACCACAATTGATAACTCCAATTACCAACTCCAATTACCTAGGCCTTGTGGCACTAACCAACATACAACAACTCAGCATGTAGTTGATATTTGACATCTCCAGCTGGACATTGTTGGCACAAAAGTACTCAATCAAAATTATTTCTCCCTAGCCTACTTACAACTTGCATAACACATGCCATCAAAAATTTCCTCACACAAGTGTTACGTACATGTAAACCCACACACACACATGCACACAGTTCACTACCCAACGTTAGCAAACAACACATATCACCCAACATAACACTTCAACCATTGTGCCTTGCTCATGCCCCTACTGCTGCACAACACCATTCCACAAGCCATGCCCATCACAACAACTAGCAGCACATAAACCTGTAACACAATGCCAACCCATCCAAGCTAACACCAAGCATTTCTACCCAATACGTATTGTCCTTGGCCTAATGACACCCATACCAAACCCATGTATATGCATCATAGCCCATATGCCCACGTTGAATGGCGTAAGAGACATGCATCACAGACGAGTGTCTAACAAATATCCCTATTTTTTAAATTGGGTATTAAAGAGACATCTCTTTGTGTATATATATTATAAGTAATTACTGGAACTTACATGAGGTTTCTCAATTTACACTCAAAAACAACGTTATCAATAATTGACACTCACCTTTAGTATTGACCATTATATTTAACAACTGACTTTTTCAAAAAGCTACACAGACGAAACTACCCTTTACACCTATAATTTAAAAAATAGTAATTTAAGAATTAAGAAAAATAGTAATTTAAGAAAAATAAAAAAATTTTAAAAAATCTTAATTTTTTTATTTCCACCTTCCATCCTTTTGGGATGGATGGTGAAGATTTATATATATATATATACAGTGCATATATACATATATATATAAATAACTTAATTTTTTTTTTCTTTTTAGATGGACAATGGAGATCAATTGTTTTTAAAATTTTATTTTATCTTTATAAAAAATTTATTATTATTATAGAATGAATCTCCACAATCCATCTATGTGATGGATGGATGAGATCTATCTTGTTTTATTTTTATTTTTGAAATTTCTAATTGTATTAAAATAAGGATCAATGTTAAAAGACGATATTATACTTTAAAATATCAAAGTGTAAAGTCAAATTTGGTCAAACTTTAATAGTAGGGAGATAAGTGTTGATCGTTGATAAATTTGTTTTGATCATAAATCGGTAAACCTTATACGGTTCCGTTCCTATCAAGACATTCTTATATAGATTTATCAGAATATTGAATGTGAGCCACTCATTTATAAAAGTGATTTGACAATTACATACATACCAAGTCAAAACATATAAAACAAATGACTCACATTTAATATCCTTATATAATTCTATCAGGATATCCTCATAAAAAAAATTCTCGTGTATATATATATATATTATTTGATCAATGCGTTACAAAATTTTAAATCGACGATATTAATTAATGATTGGCATAGTGCATAGTGCATAGTGCATAGTGCATAGTGCATATTTTGCTGCATCCACTCCACATTAACACTAAAACATTAGAGTGTCAAAAGCAAGCCACGTGGATATTCTTCACATTTAAGCGATCCCATGAGTGACGAGTGAGAGATCTGTGTTGTAGAAAAAAAATAAAAAATAAAAAAATAAAAATAGTATATCAGAGACGGGAGGCTCCATGTCTCGTAACCCATTGACGTCGAAATTAAATTCCTTCTTCACAACAATATACTGAGAGAGAGTTATTTGCGAGGTGAGATCTACAACGTCTATGAAGAATTGAAGAAGATCCCTCCCTCATCCGTCGACTTCATTCATTTTGTGGATCATGGGGTGTTCGTTTTCGGGTCTGAATGCGTTCTACGACGCCGTTAACGGAGGAGGAGACGTGTGGATCAACGACAACAGGTTCAGGATCGTCAGGCAGCTCGGTGAGGGTGGTTTCGCTTACGTCTTCCTCGTCAAGGAGGTCCTCCCCGACTCTTCCTCTGCATCTTCTCCTCTCTCCAAGAAAGTCAAGGACCCTTCTCATCTCTCTGGTTCGTTATTATCACTTTTCTCATCCGGGTTTCTTTTGTTATACTACTTTTTGCGTGGATCTGCATGGTTGTGTTTTTAATTTCCTGTACTTAAAAGTGATGTGATTCCGCTGTGTAATTTTACAATTTGAATCATAATAATCATATTTGCAGTTTAATTTTCTGATTTAAATGAATCATCTTTACTGATGTTTAATCTTGAGAAAGTAATATGCATTTGTTTGTATTATTTGAGGTCATGGTTTGTTTTATGTCCACTGATTTCGATATTTTATTTTCTGGAATGTGCTTTCATTTGAAAACTAATTAAGTCTTGGTTTGGACCTATGGTATTGGTTTGACTTTGACATATCAATGCAGATGATGGGACTTATGCAATGAAGAAAGTTCTCATTCAAAACAATGAGCAGCTGGAGTTGGTGCGTGAGGAGATTCGCGTTTCGTCACTATTTAGTCATCCCAATCTGCTTCCGCTTCTTGATCATGCTATTATTTCTGTTAAGGTACCCATATTTTTTTTTATTCAGAGCTAAGGTATTATATAACTAACCAGAATTTCCATACTGTTATCAACAAAATTGGGTGATTATACTTTAATTCAACTGGTATGTCTCTGTTTCCTTTGGTGAACAAGCTCATGTAAACTAGTAGGTCTTAAATACACTACCAGCACTGGTGCTGGGGTAGATAACTATAGTTGTTTATTGATAGATTGCTCTGTACCTAATTTTTTGCTAGAATCAATTGAGTATTTGACTTTTAAAGCATGCCAGCAACATTGCAACTGGTTCCAGTAATCTAATGAATAGCAGCTTATGTAGTTCATTATTCATTGAATACAATACTTCGGAAGACAACAAGATAATGATTGCACATAAATCGTGTGTCTGTCAATTGTTCATGCTTCAATCTTATATATTTCTTTTTTAGAGGACACAAAATTTTATAAACATATTGAAAACACATACATGGATGAACAAGCAGTCCACAAAAGGGAAAAACAAATTCATGTTTCAATCATATATGAATGCTGTATATTTTTTTGATCCTATTATAGATGCTTAAATACTAAATCAATGTATGGCTGTCCAGTGAAATTCTCAAACATATGACAGTTTTTTAGCAGCATGTTAGAACAATGAGAGGACTTAAGATTGGAGAGATGTATCTTTGCATTAGTAAAAATCAAAATTCAAAACCTAGGTTATAAGTATTACATTTTTTTTAGCGATCCCCGACAACAATACAAGTTTTATTAAAGAAAAGAAAAGGCTTACCTACCTATGGAGACATAATGACTCGTACCCCTTAGAAAAAGGATCTAATGCAAAAATACCTAGATCTAAATTAATGTAAGGCAAAATGACCAACCAACAATAGAGTTAGCAGAATCTTTAAGTAGGAATACCCCATTGGTCTTGCTGGTGGAGTTGAGATTTGTGTCGAGGAGGCGAATCAAGCCATTAAAAATTGGGGAGAGCTAACCTAAAGTTAGTCAAAACTATCAGCAACCATGTTACCCTCTTTATACATGAGTACAAAGAAAACAGAGTATGGACAAGCTTTGTAGTTATTTCATCTACTTGGAACTTTCCACGGAGGATGATATAAAGAATTAAGGATACATTGTACAACTGAAAGAGTATCACATTCAATCCAGACCTGACTAAAGCTTTAGAAAACCACCTAATTAATATTCATTAATGAAGGAAGAACAAGTGTCTAAAGCTTTAGAAAACCTCCTAATTAATTGTTTTCATAATCTCTAACAACGCTAAACGTGAAGGTTGACCAGAATTGCCCCTTTGAAAGTTCATATGTTTTGATTTTAATCCAAGAATAAGGAGATCCAAAAATAAAAAGAATGATTTAAGCAGCTTTTTGCAGTGAGGAGATGAAGTATTACATGAGCTGATACACAAATCGGGAAAACAAAATATTTGATTGGTGAAAAAAGAAAAGACGACCTGTAAAATTATAATGGGTTTTTGAAGATCAGTTCCTTTTCTTTCGTTCTTTGTTCTTTTATTTAAAGTCCTCAAATTTAATTTTAAATATTATTAAAAATATTTTCACTCATCCTTTTGTGTGTAAGTTCCGAAGTTCAGTTCTCAATTTTTGGACATCTCCTTCATACTTTTCGATTAAATTCAACATGGATGGGTTTTCGAAAGGAAATCCTAAAAGAGTTCCATGTTCCAATATCTTCTAGGGATTTTCAACCTAATTAATTAGGTGACTTAATTCAAAACCCAAGCACTGTGTACTTTTTTTCCTGAAATTGTGGCAGTCATTGTAGTTGTGGAAGTTCTTATCAACTAAGAATGGAAGTATGTGTAGATACCCTCTTGCTATTGTGTATAGCATTCTTAATTCGTGCTATGACCCATCCTAGCTAGAGATGGTAAAACTATAAGACTTCTCTGAAATTTAATCGTTTCTGCCGTACACATGTTTACAGAAAGGTAATAAGATTGCTGATGTTTGGCCTAATTTAGGTCTTCTCTTATAACTATTGATGGTTGATCCCCCTCGCCCACCCCCCACATTGTATCGTTGGGTTTCTTTATCCAGATTAACGTGAAATACCTAATTATAGATTTTATTAATACATCTTTCTTGTGATCAGTTTTGATTTTGATTTTTATATAACTTGAATTGCATGCTTATAGTTGATTTACTTTTGCTTGTAGTAATTTTTTCATTGCATGCATATTGTTAGTTTAAGTTCTAATTTTGTATTGCATTCTTGAATTGTGCTATGACACTTCCTGGATAGAGATGGAGTCATGGAGAAACTATAAGACTTCTCTGAAATTTAATCATTTCTACTATACACATGTTTACTGAGAGAGTAATAAGATTACTGATGTTTGGCCTAATATAGGTTTTCTCAGTCTTCCAACCACTGTTGGTGGATTCCCCTTCACAATGTATCATTACGTTTTTTCATCCGGATCAATGTGGAATACCTAATAGGTTAATTATATAGATTTTGCTAATACATCTTTCTTGTGATCAGTTATTACTTTTGATTTTTATATAATTTGTATTGCATGCTTTAGTTGGTTTACATTTCATTTTTGTATTTTTTGCATTGCACGCATATAGTTGGTTTAAGTTCTAATTTTGTATCAGATTTCTCTTCTGGGAGGTAAGACTCATTATGTTCCCCTAGTTAGAAATATCTTTACCCCCCTAAAATTTTTTTCTTTACTATTGAGGTTTGTCAAAAAAATGAAACCCAGTCTATACTTAATAAACTTGTAATTTATCTGTTTGGTTCAGAGGAGGTTGCTTTATTCTAATTTGTTTCGAGACAATTATTCATTAGCAACAAATACTTTCCTACCTTCTAATAATAGCTTTAAGGACATACATGTATGTGTATGTTCTAATGGACATGCAATTTACTTTGTAGGGGGTACCCTCCTGCCACTGCCATTTGACATTTATTCCTTAAGATAAAATTTATTCTGAAGTTGGTCAGAGAACATCCTGAATTTGAATTATTGCACACTGATTATAACATATTTTTCTAATGTGATATTTCGTCCTAAGATATAATCAGGGGTTCGTTTTATTTCATCCTTCTTTATTCATTACAATTGGAAGCTGCAGTTATATGATGAATGGGAGCTTTTTGGTATTATGTGTTTGCTTTTTATGTCTCGGTTTAGTTTTAGTTTTTGTTTCTTTGTGGTTTTTTGGATCTCTGATTCTCCCAATTTCGTACTTGTTGAATTCACATTAATAAAATGTATGTTCATTACACAAAAAGAAAAAAGAAAAAATAAAAAAGAAAAAAGAAAAAATAAAAAAGAGAGAATATTTTCCATTGTGGTACATTAATCCTTCCGTTCTAACTACCAGGACTACATAACTAGTAAGTGGTAAAATGTGAGTAGAACACTGCGAATTCTACAACTCCGTTTCTTATCTTTTTTATCTCTGCGTCTGAGAATACCATATATTAACTTCACTATCCTGTTATCACTTATATACAATATACGATATATACGCCTTCTATTAAAATTTTCATATTGTTGTTTTATCCTAAAACCTTGGTTGAAAGATATATTTGCATTGACTAGGCTACCCCAGATGGACCGCGAAATCATGAAGCATACTTGCTATTTCCTGTTCATTTGGATGGAACATTACTGGACAATGCCAAAGCCATGAAAGCTAAGAAGGAATTCTTTTCTACATCAGATGTTCTTCAAATTTTTCGGCAGGTGAATAGCAGTGTCATTTTTCTTCTGGTTGTTGATGCTTTTGCTTCAGCAATTCAAATTCCTAAGCATGAAATAATATTGTTTCATGAAAATTCTGCACCCTCACTGGAGAAGAAAATCAGATAATGCTGCCTAGATTGCGGATATATGTTATCTATTTGATGCTGAATGCATTTTTTGTTTGGGATTAGGTCATTTATCGTGCTGTCATACATCGATTTCCTTTTGCTACAATATACTATATTTTGACTAAGCAACATCATTATCACAGCTTTGCGCAGGACTCAAACATATGCACAGTCTTGAGCCCCCATATGCCCATAATGATGTCAAACCTGGTAATATTCTGATAACCCATAGAAAAGGGCAACCGCCAGTTGCAATAATGATGGATTTTGGCAGTGCTCGACCTGCAAGGAGGCAGATTCGCTCTCGTTCAGAGGCATTACAATTGCAGGTGCCTATTAATCCTCTATTTCTAATAGCTTATTTTAAACCCTTGTTATGACTTATGATTCTAATAATTATTCTCAGAGTTCGCTAGTTTCACTGACTAGTATAAACAAGCACATTTTTCTTTCCAGTCAGTTGTTTTATATATGATATACCATGCTAATGGTTGGACTTTGGGTGGTTATTGTATAGGAATGGGCATCAGAGCATTGTTCTGCACCTATCCGAGCTCCTGAGCTATGGGATTGCCCAAGCCATGCAGATATTGATGAGAGAACTGATATTTGGTCGCTAGGATGCACTTTATATGCAATAATGTGAGGACTAATTCTTCTTCTTTGCTGCGATCACTTTTGTTTTGACAACAGCAAACTGTTTGAATTGTATTTCCCCCAAAACCAATGGCATGTTTTTCATCTTAAACTTTTTATTTTTATTTTTTTAATGAATTATATGACAACTTAACTCAATTGTAAACCAACCCCATTTGGCCCCTCCCTCTCACCCTCAGTGTGAGTAGTATTTGATGCAGGCCTCTTATACAATAGTCAGAGATCTCACCAGCTAACCAGTACCCGCTTGGAATTGTTTGATCTCACTAGCTAATTAGTACATAAACCATGTAGAGAAGTTTTTAGATGGAACCCGGTATATGATTATTGTAGATCATATCAGCACCTATGTTGATTGACCAATTGATGCTTCATCATTGATTAAAGTCTAGTCTTATTGATTGCAGTTTTAATATCTGGTCCAGATATTGTTCTTAGAGGCAATTATGAGTATCTTAAAACTTAACTAGATAAACAGAAAAGCATGCTCCACGATGGCTTCACATGACATCAGACTCCGCAAAGTTCATTACCTCATATGAAACTTATTGTTATAACCCTATTGAGCTGCAACATGTTGGAAATCCTTATAATTTCCCATAATATTGAACATTAAGTGAGACTTAGTATCTTGATTACCAGCCCATAGTCCCATACAACTGCAATATTTATTATATGTTCCTAGAGTGATGAACATCAATATTGCCATTTTAATTTTTATTATGTAACAATGTGCTTAGTAATCAAACATTTTGTTTTTCCTTATCTTGATTGAAGATCCTCAACTGCAATTTTTTCTCTTCATGGTACATGCATATATAGAATCTGAATAATGTTTGATTAAGTTATTTGTTGATTATAAAGAAAGTTATTGATTGTTTTGAACTAATAAATTGTCCAATATATTTTCAGCACATTTTGGCCATATTGTTTCCTTTTATTGGGAGTATTTTGCTGCTTTTACATTATAAAAGTTTTACTTTTGGAAACTAAGTGGAATGTGGATTTTTTATTATGTCTAGCTAGCATTATTCTTCTGAAAGACCTTTTTTTTTTAATTTTTTTTTTTAATTTTTAGGTATGGAGTATCTCCATTTGAGTATGCACTTGGAGAATCTGGAGGAAGTCTTCAATTGGCCATTGTAAATGCGCAGATAAAATGGCCAAGTGGACCTAATCCACCATATCCAGAAGCTCTCCACAAGTTTGTGACATGGATGCTTCAGCCCCAGGCTGCAGTTCGCCCTCGTATTGACGATATCATAATTCACGTCGACAAGTTGATCTCAAAGTTTTCTCAGTGAGATGAAATTCAAAAATTGGCTGAGCAAATTTATGCAGTTTGGTTTAATGTCAGTCATTCTGCACAGATTTTATACTTAGGAGTGGAAATGGAAGTTATAGTGATACCGATTCCTTGTTTTTTCGAGTAATTTTGGGGGTTGTGCATTGGATTAATATTAGTGTTTTGGCATCTGTAGCTTCTATTTATACAAGACGAAACCCAATAATTTGTGATGATGTTCACTTAAAGATATTGAGAGCAAGAGATTTATGGGTAAAGTTGTTGGTCAGCAAGAGATTTACTCAGCTGTCAACCACAAGTAGAATAAACCATTCTTGTTCATTTAATTTTCTATTAACTTCCGATTACCATATAAACCAATCAACTAAACTGCTTAAACTGTATTGTAGAAAAGCAACAATGTGTGATTCTCCAGGTCCAACTGAAACACAGATAACAACCACAAGATGAAACACCAACCTTCAAAGAGATAAGAATATAATTGATAATCTAACTATGTTCCCGTGTCTTTCATTAATGCTGGCATCCCAAGTTCATACACCCCAGATATCCAAAGACGACAACTGAGAAAAAAAGGAAAGCATCTAGGAAGGCATATGCAGAGGCTCGACTGAGGGTCAAGGGCAGGTTTGCAAGGAAAACCGAGATGGATTCAGCAGAAGATTATGGCTAACATGTCCTTTCTAAATTCTAAGTGATTAATAAATTTATTGAGTCAAAAAATGAAAGAAATGCAACAATTATTATTATTTTCACATTTACAAGTTTTGAGTCGCCAATTAATTTAATTAAGGGTTCGAAATTTAAATGTCACCATTTGGGACACTTTTTAGGGAATAGGCACCAAGTTACTAATCTAAGTTTAAAAGACACAATTTTATGTGACCAAACAAAATTACCCTTTTTTTGTCGCTTTGTCTGTTTTTGAAACGTTGAAAGAAAAGATTAGAGAGAGAAACCCCGACGGCGCAACAGTGCTTTAGAGGACCAAAATCTGACGACGAACCACCGGCGACGGCGCTACAGTACCGATGTCGAATAGAACTGAAGGGCGAACAAAAACGAGACCGGTAAGTTTTTGTTTCTCACGCATTTTTGTTCTAGATAAGTTTTGTGTATTTGATATAGATTAGGTTTGATTTGATTTGATTTATTGTTCATAATGTTTGTTTGATGAGATTAGGTTAGTGTTTTAGTTTAAGAAAAAAATTTCTTTTGAAGACGATGAAGATCTGGGTTTCTGAGTGTTTTTGAATCTTT
Source organism: Acer negundo (assembly GCA_035582765.1). NCBI lineage: Eukaryota > Viridiplantae > Streptophyta > Magnoliopsida > Sapindales > Sapindaceae > Acer > Acer negundo. Next base: position 8,998,805 of record CM069238.1, on the reverse strand, counting down.
ATCGAGCCTTTTTGAAGTGATTTCGAGCCTTTTTGTACTGTTACCGTGCCTTTTTTAACTGTTATCGAGCCTTTTTGAAGTGATTTCGAGCTTTTTTGTACTGTTATCGTGCCTTTTGTAAATGTTATCGAGCCTTTTTGAAGTGATTTCGAGCCTTTTTGAACTGTTATCGTGCCTTTTGTAACTGTTATCGAGCCTTTTGTACTGTTATCGTGCCTTTTGTAACTGTTATCGAGCCTTTTTGAAGTGATTTTGAGCCTTTTTGTACTGTTATCGTACCTTTTGTAACTGTTATCGAGCCTTTTCGTACTGTTATCGTGCCTTTTGTGACTGTTATCGAGCCTTTTTGAAGTGATTTCGAGCCTTTTGTACTATTATCGTGCCTTTTTGTAATGTTGTCGTGCCTTATTGTACTGTTGTCGTGCCTTTTTGAACTGTTGTCGAGCCTTTTTGTACTGTTGTCGTGCCTTTTTGAACTGTTATCGAGCCTTTTTCAACCTTTTATTTCGAGCCTTTTTGAACTTAATCGAGCTTTTTAGAACTGTTATTCGAGTCTTTTTGTACCTTTTATTTCGAACCTTTTTGAACTTAATCGAGCCTTTTTGAACTATTATTCGAGCTTTTTTGTTCGAGCCTTTTCAAACCTTTTATTTCGAGTCTTTTTGAACTTAATCGAGCCTTTTTGAACTGTTATTCGAGCCTTTTTGTACCTTTTATTTCAAGCCTTTTTGAACTTAATCGAGCCTTTTTGAACTATTATTCGAGCCTTTTTGTTCGAGCCATTTCAAATGTTACTCGAGCCTTTTAATGAAGTGTTCGTGCCTTTTCACAAACTACCTGAGCCTTTTGATACACTACCCGAGCCTTTTACTGAAGTGTTTGAGCCTTTTGATACACTACCCAAGCTTTTTACTAAAGTGTTCGAGCCTTTTGATACATTACCCGAGCATTTTCATACACTGCCCGAGCATTTTTGTTCGAGCATTTTTGTTCGAGCCTTTTCGTTCGAGCCTTTTCGTTCGAGCCTTTTCATGAACTCATATGCTTTTTTTCTGTGAATGCAGATGAGGAATTAGCTAAAGGAGTCACTTAAAACCCCAGTGGGAGAATGGTTCAAGGGAAAAATTATACGGCATGACCATTTCCATGACCTGGTTGATATCGACAACGCACTTAATAGTGTACCTGAACATCTGAGGATCGAAGATCGACGTCGGTATACTGAGTCGTGTTTTGGTCATTTTCTAATGATGCATCGTGAGATTCATTTTTCGGCTGGGATTGTCCATCGGCTGCTTTTGCGCAAGTTGCATCACTATGGGCCGGAAGATGAGATGAGATTTTTGTTAGGTAAGCATTCGGTCCGGTTCTCGAAGGTTGAGTTCTGTCTAATCACTGGGTTGAAGTTCGGAGTCATTCCCGACACGGCAAGGTATGATATGGTAGAGAATGGCATACACGAGCAGTACTTCCAAGGTAGAGACATTGAGTTTGAAGAGTTGAGAGCAGTGCTGTGGATTGGTATTTTTGTGGAGCAGTACGATGCGGTAAAGCTATGCTTATTGTTTATGCTCAACTGGATACTAATGGGGGTAGACGAGCGAGATAAAGTTCCAGTATGGCAGTGGAGGCTCGTGGAGGACTTGGACGCTTTTGATGCGTTCCCGTGGGGCGCACACGTGTATAGGCGGTCAATTTATTGTTTCAAGCATGCGTTGGATGGTCGACGGGAGCGGTTTGAACAACGACAGTAGGAAAGGAGTATTGACGTATACACAACTAAGACGTACAACATATATGGACTACCGCACGCACTATTAGTGAGAATTTAAAATTTGAATCTGTATTTTAATCATAATTTTTTTTATATGACTAATGTATTTACTTCTTATCGTACTTATATATTATACAGATATTTGCTTTTGAGGTTATCCTCGAGCTTGGGAATAAAAAATGTGGGATCCGTAGGGTAATCTCAAAGCTACCACCCCCATGTATTCTGAAATGGGAGTTGAGTCAGCGACCGTGGGGGAGAAAACTGGATGGCATTTTCACTGAAAGGGTAAGTATTGTTGTTGTTAATTTTCATAGTTTTTAGTATGTATACAATTACAATGATCTAACTCTGATTTCAGATGTTTGCGCTGCGTGAATTGGTGCCAACGAGTGTTGAGATGGCTCAACGTTACTACAAAGGCATAGACCTGGGAGGCAGTCTGTATGATACTGATGTTTCTGATATACCTAGTCACGTCCTTGAGCACGAACGACGTAGGAGTGCTGGACCCATTGATATCGAGGGTGCGTATTCCGGACCTAGTGATATAGAAGGTACGTATTCCGGATCCAGTGATAGGGAGGGTCCTTATTCCGGACCCAGTGATAGGGATGGTGTGTATTCCGGACCCAACGATACAGAGGGTTCAGACCAGGAGGGTAGGAGTCGGAGTCCCATGAGGCATCAGCCGGTACAATTCACTTTGCCCAGACAGCCTCGACCTGGGGGTGATTCAGTTTTGGAGGGTCGCGGTGAGAGTCCTAAAAGGCATAGACGGGTACGATTCACTATGCCCAGACAGTCTCGACCTGGAGGTGATTCCCGAGGAGGCATTGGCGGGCATCCACAGGTATGTAAAAAATATTATTACCACATTATTTAATTTCAATTGAGTGAACAGTTTAAGTGCTGACAAAACTTCAAATCGTTTCAGGGCTGGGATCGTAAATTAGCTGAAGTGATGGATGCTGTCCAATCTTTACGGGTTGATGTGATGGAGGCTATCCGAAAGAGTGATGAGAAACGAGATCAGCAGCATCAGGAGTTGTTGGATATGATCCGGGTGCTTCAGGGTCAGGGTTAGGGTTAGACATCGCAGTCCCGTATGGATGGTCCACCATTCGATGACCATCATGAAGACTTTAGTCCCACAGGCAGGACAGGTACACATCAGCAGGAGACCCACACACACATGAGAGCAGCTACGGAGGCACATACTACGGACACAGTATGATCATCGGTCATGTTATGATGATAGAACGAGGTAACCCGGTAGATACTATTTGGAGCAGGTGCCTCCTCCAGTTTTACCCGACGGCAGTGCTGGTACAGAGACAGGACTTTTGGTACGGGAGCCACCTGGTGGATCTATGCCACCTGTTCTTCCACATGACCTGGCACATGGTTCATTCTCATAGCGCACACCACCTCCAGTAGATCCCAGCGCAGTGCGACCCTTGAAGCTATCCAGGCGCAACTCCCCCACTCATCAGCGCGATACAGAGAGAGAGAGAGAGCGATACATGGAGGGATAGAGCCTCTTCAGAGCGCAGCCCTTCTCGGGGAGATACACGGTGGGAGAGATCTTCTTCACATCACAGCCCTCCTCATAGAGATACACGGCGGCACAGATCGTCCTCACAGCTCAGCCCTCCTCACAGCAGTCCACAAAGGCAGAGATCCTCCTCATTGCGCACACCTCCGGTGGAGTCTAGTTCTGGAGCCTGTAGTCCGCCCCAGATTCAGCGTCAGTTGCGGGTTCGCAGGCCAGGTTGGCAGCTAATGACCCCATACACTGACCCATGTAGGCCGAAGAAGCCAAGGACCAGGCTAGCGTCATCAGTGCATGCATTCAAGCCTTATGATTTGTTAGATCCTGACCACGTTACTGCGTACTAAGCCTACAAGAGGAACACCACGGGGGAATTGTACGTATAATCGTTCATTACACAATCTTTAATTAATATTACTTGGTCATCTAACTTCTTCAGCAATTATGCAGACGTGATGTGGATATACATATACCAGTTGGTGTCACTTGGTTCCAACGGTTCCAAACCAACTTTATGGATTTGGAGGATATGGTATGTTCCTTAATTTAACTATCTGTATAAGTTTTTATCAGTAATGGTAGAATTCTAACAATATAAAATGTTTACATTGTCAGCACATCGATGCGTACTTGTTGATTTTACGGAAGCGTCAGCGAGCATACCCCACTGTCTACGCTCAGAGGGTCAACGTACTGGATTCCCAGTTCTATGTAAGTTTTTGTACAGTACGATTTTCATTTTTTCATTGATGTGTTTAATAGATCTATTACCTAACATTGTGGTTAATTTTCTATATACAGTCATGGTTAGATATTCAGTGGGAGCGGATGTTCGGCAGTAGGGTGGCCGCACCCCTAAGGAGTGGTCTATGCTGAAACACAAGTGGCACGATGATGACCTGAAGATGGTCCGAGGATTAGTCTCGTCAGGAAACCGGCCATGGCACGCAGTTGATTGGGTGAGTGTTTAAATTACAAGGTTTCAATATGTTTAATACTATGTTTAGATTTCAGACACATAACACTATATTGAAACAGTAACAGGTTATGATACCTTACAACTTTGGACGCAACCATTGGGTACTGGCCAGCGTCGACCTCACACAAGGGAAGATCTACCTGTTAGACCCGTACAGACAGAAGGTTACATGGGAGTACAAGAATAAGCAGGTTGCGTGCCTACGTTGGTTTATACCCTCGATGTTGCATCAGGTCGAGTTTCACTCCAACAGAACGAAGGATGATGTGACATACAGTTTATCGAAGAAGGCCTTCCGGATGAGCATCATGGACGGATCCCGTGGGGTGCCCCAACAGCATCAGGGGTATGACTGTTTCAACATTTTATTCTATCTCACTTGGTTTTAATTAAATTACAGTCTAATGGTTGTTCGATTTGCAGTGGTAACTGTGGTGCCCATACTTTGAGATTGGCAGAGTACTTGTTGGCAAACAAGAAGGAGTTCGACTGGAAAGAAGAGGATATAGGCACCATCTGGGAGAAGATGGCTGTGGAGGTTTATTGTTACTCGCTTCACAACACTGTTGTATAGATGATGTATATATGGGTTGTTCTCTGAGTTGTAATTGATGTACATAACAGATTCATTTATTATTTTCATTAATCAATTAATTTTTTTGAATTCCAACCCGCACGTGAACAATTAGTGCGTTGCAACACGATTTAAAAAATACAATGAAAATGAACAACTAAAGCTTAATGATTTAAACAACACAACTGTATCGAGCATGGTTCCCAAAGTCTGAACGATGTTGGAAGACATCAACTTGGAGACATGTTCCTCAAGGTGCTTCTGGTAGCAATTCGTCTTCATCTTGTACTGCCTTGTTATGTTTGATTGCCTTCTTTATCAGGGCACGTTTGTTTGTTGTGTCCAATTGAATGACAGATGCTGAACTTGCGACGATATTCCTCGAGGACAATTCTACTGGGACCTTCATTAACCATAAACGGGTTGGAACACCTCCTGCTATTATGTCCAGGTTATCCACATCTTCTACACGACTGTGTGGTTGTCCTTTCCAAAGACGAGGCATGTTGACTCTCCATCGGCCGACCTGATTGTCTCTTTGTCTTTGGATTTAAAACCACCCGCGCTGCGATGTCAGATGGCACAACCCATGAAGAAGGATGGCCAACATGCATAATATGAACCGAGTATGCATCAATAAGTGTCTCCCTCTTGTAGTAGTTTGCACACAGAGATGTGAAATCCAAGTTTCGCTCCCTGCAACAATGAAAATAGTGAGATTCACGTTTGGGTAATATAATGTGTGAACTGTAACTTGTCAAGTACCTTGCCGCTGCGAGTGCATGTGAACATGGAAAAAAGTCCATTTGGAATTTGTTGCATGTGCAAGTCTTGCGGGCTAAGTCAACCATCCGCTGTTTTCCCTTGTGTCTAACAGAGAATATGTTCCAGTCAACTGGATTTACGGTCATAAAACCGCACTTCTCGACCCGTTTCAGGATCACAAGATGTGCTGCGTCTGTCAATCGATGACGCATGGATCGTGCAGCTGTATGATGATCATGAAACCACTTTTGTAGCATATTCTTAATGAACTCTGCCAGTGTCATCAATGGCAGTTGCAGTGCGAATTTTAGGCATGAGTTTATGCACTCTGCAACATTTATGGTCATCACCATGTACCTTCTTTGGGGATAGTGTACGCGGGACCATTTGTGAGGACCGGCAGCAATAGCATAATTGAATGCAGCCTTGTGCAGCTTACGTAACTCCTCTATATAACGATTATACTTTAATTCACTGTACGACCTAGCTGCGTCATTCATTATGTCAGCAACATTCTTTCTATGGAATCGCTTCTTCATATTTTCACCAAAATGCCAACAACATATGGTATGGGTTGCATAAGGGAACACTTTAGAAATCCTTGCTTCAATGCTTGCTTGACGATCGGAAATGAAAACCAGATCATCTATATTACCAAGGGCACCCCTCAAGCATTCCAAAAACCACTCCCATGAAAGATTATTTTCTGAGTCACCATACCCAAAAGAAATTGGATACATCTGTTTGTTTCCATCTTGTGCAGTTACCACAAACATTATACCCCCGAATCTTCCCTTCAAATGGGTACCATCAACTGCAATCACATGACGTATACACCTTTGAAAACCTCTAATTGAGAACTCTAATGACATGAAAAAGTGAGGAATTTATCATCGTTAGTGCACTGTAACGGTGATTGTGCCAGGATTTTACTGTTCCAGAATGTATGCAAAAGATGGCAAGAGTTGGAAAGCTTCTTCATGCGTTCCATAGGTCAATGATAATGCATATTGAAGGGCATCGTGTGCCTTACTGTACATGATTTGTATGCCATAAATTGTTTTCATATCGGCGATGACGTCCTTGGGATGCATGAGATGACCATCATGTTGTTGAAGTCTAGGTGCAACGATTTCTCCGATTATGACTGCACTAGCTTGTCGGTGGCGACGGTGAATCTCCTCCAAGGGACAACTGTGTTCATTGACAAAACTTCTCACTTGAAAGTATGTCCCTTCATCTCTCCTCACCGCTCTTAATTTCCATGTACAGTCGTCAATGATGCAAACCAGATGTAAAGTTGTCTTATTGGACCTTTTCACCTTCCATTCAAAGTTATGATGCATTGCAAAATGGCTAACTAGCCTCTTCAAATCCTTTTTACTCGAAAAAAATTGACCTTTATAAATCATGGTTCTAGGTTCTGGCGTTGCCAAGGTGCTAGTTGTATCAATACCAAACGAGTATGAATCTACTCCGGGAATAACCCACGTTGCAGATGCTGTTACATTATACCGGACCTCAGAAGGCCAAGGCATATCAAGTGGAGTGCAACTAACTCCTTGTACATGTCTACCTCGTGTTTCAATTTGTGCAGGGTCTTCATCCACATTTTGTAGATCATCAACCCGATCATTAACCTGTTCATTATTTGCCTCATTATCCACCTCAGGGTACGGGTAATTGTTTTGCTCATTGTACTGCTCATTTCGACAACCAAACACATCGCCAAATTGAGGTTCTACTAAATCTTCATGGTCGACCGCTACTGGTGGGACACCACACATGTTTCCCCTACCTTCAATGGCACTTCTTTGGGTGAACACTTGGTTGCTACCGCTAAAGGATCCTAATTGTTGGGTATTTTCAAGAGGAGACTTCTCTAAGCATAAACTGCACATCGTTGTCATTTCTTATAAATGTGCGACATGTACTGTCAGGAACAATTGATATTGATGACAGATCAACATTGAATTTGTTTACATCATAATTCACAATGGTATGCACGATCGCCACCAATTCTTCGTAAGTCATATCCTTTGACACATACATTCCCTGGTTATCCGATCCAACAAACCTTTGACTTCCGTCGGGTAACTGCTCCCATCGACCGTTGTAAGATATTACTATTCTAACCCGATTCATGATGCTGTCAAATTGATCATCACAAAGCATTAATGAAAATTCAGGACTATAAACTTTTTTCAAATATTACATTTACAAAGGCTATGGTGAGGATATTGAAAAGTCTCGGAGAAGATATGAAAAGGCTCATAGAATTCTTTAAAAGGCTCGATTAAATCACATGAAAATGCTCAAAAATTTCTTCAAAAGGCTCGGATAGTGAATGAAAAGGCTCGGAGAAGACATAAAAAAGCTCGAAAATTCTTCAAAAGGCTCGAATAGTGAATGAAAAGGCACAAGTAACACATGAAAATGCTCGGATAGTGAACACATGAAAAGGCACGGGAAACACATGAAAAGGCACGGGAAATACATGAAAAGGCTCGGATAGTGAACACATGAAAAGGCACGGGAAACACATGAAAAGACATGGGAAACACATGAAAAGGTACGGAAAACACATGAAAAGGCTTGGATAGTGAACACATGAAAAGGCACAGGAAACACATGAAAATGCTCGGATAGTGAATACATGAAAAGGCTCGGGTAACATATGAAAAGGCTCGGAGATCCAAAAATTCTCACAATGACTGGTTTACAAAATGTGAACAAATTAAAAGAAGAAAGTTCAAGAAATATTACCTTATTTTATAAGTTGAAGATGAAACTCGAGGCAACCACAAATCTTGAACTTTTATTTGTAGGTAGAGAGAGAGAAAGAAAAAATCAGAGAGAGAGAGAGTCGTTTTTGTTGGAAGTGTGGAGAAAGAAAAGTACAAAGAGAATAACATAACTGATTATCTAAGGGCAATTTTGGTAGTTCACCATAATATGCGTCTTTTAAACTTAAATTATTAAACCATGACAATATCACCAAATGAGTGCGAAATGTCATTAAACCATGACAATATCACCAAATGAGTTTGAAAAGGTGACATTTCGCACCGTTTCCACTTTAATTAAATATAAATTGTAGTTTCCGACAACATTTGTTTTGTTCACTTAACAAGACTGTAATGTGTTTACATTTCATAAAATATAAGAAGGTAATGAACCAGACATAACCCTCTAAAGATTTATGTCATTGCGTTAGTCTCCCTATGCAAATTGACAAGGATTTCTTCTTTCACAATACTTTGAGAACTTCAAAGGAAAGGAAAGAAAAAAAAAATATAATTTAGTCCAACGACAAATCTATTAAGAATAAAATTAACTCAAAAGAAAAATAACAAAACCACGCATTATAACAATTGTACAGAACAGAGTAAAAAGTAGCATTCCAAATGTAAAAATATTTTTAGAAAATTTTCCTTCATTTACAACTTATGTCTTAAAGTAATTTAGAATCTAGCAACTTACATGTGGAAATAAGAGTAAGCAAATAAATATGAGCATGCCTTTGTTGAGATCCATCCGCCTGAATAAAAGAGCAATATGGTAGTCATCCAAGAAGGGAGAGAAAATTAAAAAAAAATGCAAACCATTTGGATCAAAATGATAAAATGATTTTCTGAATACCTTTGTGCAACTATATGTGGAATTCATTAATATTTCTGACAATCAATCATTATGTTCATCATCGCCTTCAGAATCTAAACAAACAAAGCCAATCAGTTTCAATTTAGAAATGGTGTCTTTCAATAAATGTCATCTTCTTGTATCATGTATATTTTTGACAGGTAACTTCAGACATATGAAAAAATAAAAAATTATGTATTTGCAACATTCCAGTAATAAGGATAAGCTAATTTTCTCCCGAAAGAGAAAATTTGTAAAAATAATTATGTTTCTAATTGAGCAGTGTAAATCCATTATGACTTTCAAGACCTCTTAAAAGGGAATCATAATATTGAATTTTATTGATTGAATAGCGACACAGTATTCAACTACTTGGTACATGGAGGCATGGAGCAGTCATCTTTCATGCCATATGAAAAGCAACTGTATCCTATTTTTTTCACTCAATTCTTGCTATCTCAAGGTTTAAACAATGTGGTTAGCAAAATTCTAGAACTTTTTAATGCCAACAAGTCAGCAGGAAAATGACAACTTTCAGTCAATAATTTGAAGCCCTCACAGCCACCCAAAGATTAAAAACGTTTTGGGGGAAACAGACCCAACACTGTTTATGC